>CM060842.1:36632500-37232500 GCA_030762175.1 Metallyticus violacea
TAATAGCTACTACTAAAATCGTAAAGTCTTTGTTACGTTCAGCACTGCAGCCCGCGTTGCCTTCTCCGTGTAAGGATAAATGCTGCATTTACCCTCCTCCATTTTTATGACTTATACCTCTCTTTGACTTACACTTCAATTCAGTCAGAAAACTATTTACTGTGGACGCACAGAGTAACATGCACCCTAAATGAATGTTTAGTCCTAAGACAGGGACTCCTCGATGATATCACAAACACATAAGATGCAGTCACACGCAAATAGATATAATGAAGTTGATTATATATCTGGAAGGTAAACTTGTGCCAGAGAACACCAACTCGGGATACCCCTTTCTTACTGAGGGAAACCACAGAAAATTTCAATCAGGTTAGTTGGCAGCAAGATTTGTACTTTCCCAGTACGAATCCCACGTGTTTCAGCCTGAACCAACCCGCTTGGATGGGTAAGAGGAATGCTATAAAATATTTCAAAGCCCACCATATGTTGATTTCTCCATTATTTTGGTTCCTAAAATAAGTATAACGTTATAAATATTTAAATATGTGAAAAAATTGGGCTCAAGCGAAGTCAGTTGTTTATAAAGGAAAGTCTTTGACTAATGTAGGGACTCTGTGACAATGGGTCAAGGTTTGCCTTCAAGTATATATTGATGGTACTGAACTAAAATTCCTGTATAAAAAGAACACGACCGAAGTACATGAAATGACAGGCTGAATTTATGAAAAACAGTTTGCTCAACAATTTGTGACCAATGTCTCCATAAGGTGATGCAATTGCAATGGGTAATGTATGGTATAATATTAGAAAAATCGAGTGTTTATTCATCAGTTCATGGAGAAAAAATAATATTAAAGACTGGCTCGATTAAAAGGAAATTTCAATTTGAGACAATATGCTGAAACGGGAACTATGTTTTAAAATTGTCATTGATAAGAATAAAAAAATAGTAGATGTGTTTTCCATAAAAGAAAGATCTGGTGCCGGCCAGGTAAGAATGTGTGGATCATAAAATACGTAGAAAGTGATATCTGAAAGTTATTACTCGTAATATTGAAGATGAACAATCTTTAATATACACATCATCATTATTGTTGACGCTGTCACGATTCACCAACCTTTCGGACGCTTTCGATCCGTGTGTGTCCGGTACATCCAGCGAAATTAAATAGATTTTCAAGGGAATTTAGAAGACAGTAATCAGAATTAAAGGTATTTTTATCTTGCTATGCAATCAGCAAAAATGGCCGAGGTGTTAAAGAACAGGTTCGTGAATGGGAAGTCTGGGGTTTGATTCCCGCCAGGACCGTCCTCCCTGACTGAGGTTTCTTCCGGATTTTCTTCAGGACTCATCAATGGTAAATGCCGGGGAGGTGCTGTAAATTTAGACACACAAATTTCCTTCACAAATAGCATTCCTTGCCCAATTTATTTAACTCGTGTATCATCAATGACTTCACTCATTTATTTACAATGTACCAGCACATTATATTACAAATTTATAATGAACTTGACCAAGCAAAAACAGAAATAAACATTTTCTCAAATTATCCGGTAAATTATAAACATGGCATTAAAGAAACAATTCTGAAGCAACTTGTATTCCTTACGTCTGGAAACAGCGTTGTCGGTTTAACCTAGGCTGCCTTTTAAATGTGAGACGTTCTACAGCAGAGGATCAGTTTTTACTGCAAATAGCCTACGTGTGCAGGTAAACCCAAGTCTCGCGCGATCAACACAATCGCGCTAATCATTAGCATTTGTACTGACACAACTTACATCAGTAACAGCTATCAACTTTTCCTGCTTTGTTTCATGTTGATTACTAACACTTATGTTATACAAATCGATGCGGTGTCCCCCTACACATTTCTGATGCTCTTTAATGAATTCTGCATTCTACTTTCGTAATTCTTCCAATTTCTGTCCTGATATTTTCGTTAAGTTTTGTGTGCAATATAGAGGTTATTCCTGTAGAATTTATTTTTATCTGTTTTAGTGATTTCAATACAATATAGTTACTATTGTAAAATTTATTTCACTAACACATGATGATTAATAACACTAGCAAACCAATAGCCTATGACACAGAAACTTGGGTGTATTAATCTATCGACCGCAAACTGAGTTAAAATAATACAAGGATAGAAACAACGCTTGTTTTATAGTTCCTGACAAACCTTGATTACCGTTTTACTTGGAAATAAGATTACATATATACAACAGTTCATTTATATAACAATGATATGATAGGCGTGAGGAATCTGTAAAACAACATTGCCACATCTCTGTAATCTCTTTCAGTACATGTTCAGAAACCGGCTGTGGAAATAGAGTGACTAATTTATTCCTTTATTCTTTATTCATTAATTAGGACACTCTAGGCATTCTTAATAATATGAGAAATAGGAAATATTCATAATTTGTACTCAACTTTTGATGCCCGAAAGTAACAGTGACAACGTTGGAGAATTACCAGTTATCTAATGGCAGTTTGTTTGTTATTTAGGCGAAAACGATAACTGTATAGACACTCGAAACTGGATGAGATGGACGAAGTTATAAAGCTGTGTCCCACACTTTACTTTCATCCATTCAATGGCTAGGGTACCGGAAATGCCGGTCAGCTCTTTACAAGTGCACAATGAGAAAGAAAATAAGACCTGATAAAAAATTACCGCTAGGAAATGTGAAGATGCGAGCGAGCAGAAAATCTACAACAAATTAAGGCTATTTTTTTAAAAGAATTCTAAGAGTTGATAAAAGCACGGCAAATTGTGGGGTAAAAATGAGTTAGGCAGTATTTGTGATACAATATTTTTTTTTAAATCGTGGTGAGTTAAAAAAAAATACTGGTTAGACCTAATAAGTGGGGCAGACAATATTCATTTGCTACCAGGAACAATTGAAAAATTATAACTGGAAACTGGGCATCTACTATAAAAAGGGGTTGTAAGGAATAGGAATAGGGTGGGTGCGGGATTTGGGAGTTAGAAATAGAAGAAATGTTTGGAGGAAAGCTATAAGGAGATTTAATTTATATTGATAGGCAGTGAGTGGAAGCTGAGTGCTCTAAGAAAGTGTCGCATGGGGGAGGAAAGTATATATAAATGTAATCAAGGAGAATACAGAACTGCAATGGCCTGACTGCGCCTCGCAAAATGGAAAGCGCCGAAAATGACGGATAAGGCAGGCGAAAGAACGTGTCCTATGTGTGATAAGAGGGAAAATTGGGCACTTTTGCTTGCAGAATGTGAAGCTACAGAGTGCTGGAGGTCGCAGATTCTCTCCGAAAATTTTGTGAGGTCAAGAAGGAGTGGTATATCTAAATTCGGTATTGGATAAAAATAATCTACAACGGCTATGTAAATTTATTAGGAAGACAAATGGGCAAGAGAAAGTCTGTGGCTAGAGAGGACATAACATACAATTGTACTTATATATTTTAAATGTACTTCTGATGGTTTTTTAGTTTTTTCTGTTATCTATACAGGGTGATTGGACATTACAAACATCTGTACAAACTTCAGGAGATAGTTCCTGACAGGAAAAATTTCATATGAACATGTCCGGAAATGTATATTTGTTAATGTAGATGGCACTGATGAACGGCATCATTCTATCATAAGCTCAAAACAAAAGAAATATGCATGATGCATGCCAACCTATTTCCCTTATTTCCCCATTATTGTTCGTCAACACCTCAATAATATCTTCCCAGGTCGAGGAGGCCCTGTTTCATGGCCCGCTCGACCACCGGCTTTAAACCCCTGTGAAGTTTACTTATGGGGCATCTGAAAAGAGTTGTGTTCCAGATATTCAAACCCTTGAATAGCTTGTTCGTGTTGCCTGTTCAGGTACAGGCTGGGACATTCGAAAAAGTGAGACAATGCATGATGTGAAGTGTAGACGCTTGCATTGCATCCCAAGGAGGCCACTTTGAACATCTTTTGTTTCGAGTGCTATGGTAGAATGATGCCGTTCGTCATTGCCATCTATTTTAGAAACTATGCACTTCTATACATATGTCCATATGTAAAGTATTGTTCCTTTTTCTGTCATGAATCACCTCCTGAGATTTGAACAGATAGTTTATGCCTATTATGTATATATATATATATATATGTGTGTATATATATATATATATATATAAAATACTTTTCTAGCTTCTTGCCATTGAAGAACTCGCAGTAGTTCGAAATATAGCAATTTCAAGTGTGACTTTTTCTCAGTGTTTTATCCTTATCTACTTTTATTATTACTGTTAATTTGTTACATTGTTAATAGTGTTGCTTTATTTTTATTTTTCATTTATATTATATATATATATTTATATTGAAGTACGTATTTCTCTCGCTTAGTACCTTGTAAATGTAATAATACATTTTAAATTCTTATTAATGGCACTAATTTTATTATTCGACATGATGGGGGAGGAGGAGGAGGAGGCTATTTCAAAGTGTTTCTATATATGTAATTCTGTGTGTTTGATTTTTTTTATTTCCATTATTCAAGTGTGTAAATAGAAGCACGAACGGTCTTACTAGACCCGTACGCTGGTTAAGGAGTTAATTTATGTATTCGTAAGCCATTATTGAATAAATATACTTACTATTACACCCATGTGCATCCATCGGCGCAGGAACTGTCTGATGCTTCTGTAGATGCAAGCGAAAAATTATTCTGGATACTAACTACATATGATGAAGCTCTAATAGAATTTACCTTCAAGCCAAATGTTTGAGTTTCCTGCTCTTAGATTTGTGGGCAGCACCTGAGGTATTGAGAAGATTGTGTATTTGAAATGCAGCACAATATTTATTTATACAACTGGTGAAATGAGCTTCATTATAGCTTGAGAGAGTTTGCAGAGCAAGGTGTCGGTCGAGTAATGCAACTCAACCTACCATTTGTAATACAATAGTTTATCCGCGTTCGTTTATTAATAACTACTTACATCGGATTATTTTTAACAATAATATCATTCTGATTTTTTTCAATTCATTGTGATTTAAGAAGAATGTTTACTATCCCATAGATTATAGTTGGCTTAGAAATAACACGGTAATGATGTTCATTTGTTTATGATAACAATTGATATACGATTAAATAGAACGAGCCAAAATCAGTGAGGAAGGAAAACCATTTCTTTTTTGAAAATGAGCAATAGTAAGGACAGTTTTCCTTTAGATATTGAACTAAGGCGCTTCGATACTTATTTCATCACTTATGCCACGTAAATCGAAGATGAAATATGAATTGATATATGAGCGCTACGTAAAATGGTTGGATCCTCTTGGTCTGGAAGAGAATGTAAGGTTTAATAAACAAGACATCAAAATTGTCACTGGAAATTCTCGAGAAGAATTGTCTACTAGTGTTGAGTTATTTAATTGCTAGCAAGGTGTTGTAAATGTATACATTTAATAAATAAGAAACAAAGTTCCTGTGTGTTTCTTTCGAAGTGACTTACAAGAATCGTTATAAGGCATGACATATAAGTAGCTATTTTAGTTCGCTACTGCATTTAGTACGTAAATTGTTGCACTCATTGAAATAATGACTACCGTTACCATGATATGAAGCTAGTTATATAATTATTATTATTAAACGAGTAAAACTTCCGATAATTAGAAGTCTATATGTGATTTTTATTTTACCGAAATGTTTAATGTATTTTTGGATTTTGATTCTAATTTTCACAGATATTCTAAAATTGTTTTTATTAACAAATAATGTTACTTTTTAATAAAACGCAACATTTGGTTTAAAATTGTGAATAAGATTTGCGGCCACTTTAGGATGTAAGTGCCTTTTCACGAAAAGATAGTTATACTTTTTAAAAACGAACGTTTTATCCCATTCTTTGCATATGTTCTCACGCAGACTTATGAAAGGACTTTCGAGCATCTTAGTGCACGCACAACTTCGCTTTGATGTCTTTCTCTATAGGATACTCACAAGTATTTATTGTCAAGCCAGGTAAGCAAACGCTTGCATAGAGCTCGTTCAAACAATATGGTTAAACAGCTGTTTGAGAGCTCTGAGGTAAACATCTATAAAGTAAGAATATCAATTTTGGATTTGCAGCAGAAAAATGCTGAAGTAAAATGTTGCTCTATTACTTCTCTTTATTAAAAATAAACTTGCTTTAGTGGTGGACACAGGGCTTCACGTCACATTGAAGAAGCATAAAGAATTAAGAGATATTGTTTTTTTTCCTTGTTTCAAAAAGGATGACTATTAAAAAAAAAGAATAAATTTTATTGTCTTATTGTTGAATAGATTTATGAAACCATGTATAAAAATTCATTTCATCATTAAAAATCGTCATTTGTTAGGAAAGTGAAAGCTCGTAAAAGTCGACTTAAAATTCAACTGGCATATTTTCTTTTAAAAATCATCAAGTCTAATTTTCATTAAAATTTTAAAAATGTTTTGTATCTATAAAATAGTATGTCTATGAGAGGAATAGAATGTTAATTACAGCCTATGTTTGGGGTTTCTGGTTTGCTCCGCATAACCAGGCATTCTGCTACTATAACTAAGTTGTTATATTCATTGTAATAAATAACATTAACGGGTACAAAACAGCTCAGGAGAAGTGATTAACTTAATGCAAACTGCATTAAATATCCAAGGATGTATATCTAAGTACCTTACTAAGAAAAATGTTACATTAAACTTTCCTCGCCTCCAGTTTACACAAGAAAAAACTTTAAAAGCTCATCACTTACCTATTTACCCTGAAACACTAAACTTAATGCGTTCTTGCCTGCAGTTTATCCACTTTCCAACTTTAAGAACTATAATAGCTAAGCACATTTACACAGTACATAAAACCATGAATGTTAAACCAATGCTACCTGTTACAAATAGAAAATGTCAGCATTTTAGCATTAACGAAATTGCCATGAATTATAAAACCCATAAAACTCTATACAATATGCGTTACCCCTAAAATTTATTGAACAATATTTATATTGATACATTATAACTAACAGCTGCCTTGGTCAGCGAATAAGGTCGGAAGAGGGTAACAAACCTAACGCTTTTGAATAGATGGAAGGTAGAAACGTGCATGAAAGACCAACGGTAAGGTTCTGACGTCATCAAGATTCTAGATAGAGTAAACCAACGAGAGAAAAGGACACGCAGTGCAAGTTCCAACATGAATGAGACGGAGTAAGGAGGGAAAAATGGGTTTGATATAAACTGCTTATAGAAACCTGCAAAACGGACACAGTTTGTAAACAACACTTATCTAATGTAAGAATTGTGCTTTGGTTTTAAAATTACATTTTTATTTAAAATTAAAATGCTTTCTTTTTGTAAAAATAAAAGTTATATTTTTACCTACTTTCGTATTATTTATTACGGAATAGAAGCAACTAGTGCAGTGAGAAATGAGTAACCAAAGAACAAATTAGCCATTGTCTTAAACAGCATACGAAAAACCAGCGTGGAATAGCTCACCACGTTAGGAAAAGGCGAGCTTTCCCTACTTGTTAGGAGGCCTTTGTCCTTAAGAGACACAATAGACTATCTTTATTTGTATATTTTATATAAACACCTTTATAATGTACACCATAAAACACAAATAAAATTAAATGTTTCTTGGAAACATGCTCTATAAATAAATGTTTATGAAAAATAAATATTAGCCGGGCTAGAGCAGGAGTTGAAAAAATAGCTAAAATTCACTTAAAGGTGGAAATTCATACTTGTCTACATTAAAGCAGCGGTGAAAACCAAGCCAAATACCAAGGAATGATTGCATCGTTACAGAGAAGTTGTAGTTGGACTTCAACATTTACAGTCGTTAACACACAGCAACACACAATGGAATGCAAAAAATTAACTATTTAGGTTGCATGTTTATAGTTAATCACATTCAGTACACAGTGAAAATAAATGGAAAACTCTAATGCAGAAATGTAAATTGTAAAGGAAATAATTGATACGGGAAAATACATGCACTTTTAGCAATATAAATTTTGGAAAAAAAAAAAAATGTAACCTAAGCCAAGTTAAACTAATCTAACCTAACCTAAATTTGCTACATATGTATTAAAAGTATAACATTGGATTTTTTTAAAGCTAAGCTAAGCTAAATTTGCATAAAAGTAAAATTGCAACCTATGCTCTGCCTTCCCTAAAAAGGTAGCATTTATTAAAGTAAGAAAAGCGTAGGCATATTATGAAGAAACAAAAAAATAGAAAAAAAAAAAGAACCCATTACCTTCCCGTTGGTAGTACGACGCCACCAAGCCGACAATAGTAACGTAGTAATTGTTCCCTATATTAGTTGACTAGAATTGGGCTCGGTTTTCTCCGCTGCCCTCCGCGAGAGGAGGTATGACTGGTGCAAGGACAACTCTAGCTGTACTGGTTGGTCAAGTTTCTTTTCCTAGCCTCACAGTAGTGATCACATTCTGGTGAGCGCAAGGCATAGTCTCATATTGAACTTCTGTCCGTAATCTTTTGTTGATGGCCTATTCCGAATGTCGGGATCGTCCCTACTTTTTTGTAACTATACGAGTATCATGGAACGTTCAAATGTCGGTACTTTTCTGTTTTTAAGTTACACGCCGACTTTTATCGAGTCTTCTTGAAGGATTTACGTCAAATAATATTTGTAATAATATTAGTAATACTAATATATATTTTCTTTTTATTTAAAATTCTACAGTTGGTCATCTTGATAACTGTTTAAATTTGCAAACGGAAGAGCGAGCAACAATTGGTTCGTGTTTTTTTTTTCTAAGCAATCAAGCCACTGCAGTTCGTTTTTCATTGTCGCTGAGCGGTGTGAAAATTCAATAAAGACTGGGATGGTGACATTTGTGAATTGCAGTGCAGAGTGCACGTATGTTAATTGTTGTTAGTTAACTTTGCAAAACGTAGACATTACTTCCGATATTTTGGGGTTACTTTCAATAAAAAGTTATCTAAATTAAAGAAAATTTCCAATCGTCACTTCAGTCCCATGATTTGTACAAAGCATCATGTGCATATTAAGGTAAGCATAATCTCAGTGCCTTTCGAAATATTTGATATAGTTTTAATTTAAAGTATTTAAAGTTTAATTTGTAAAATGGAATACGGTCGGCTTAAAGTGTCCCGACTTTTGACTTCTTGAAGATGACCACCTTAGTTGTGGCAGGTGTTAAGAGATAATGTAGTCGGCTGTGTTCCACACACATACTCACACACACAACCTTCCTTAGAGTCAGTTTGAAATGTTGTTTCCTGATTACATGGTTTTTCAGTATCAAGTTAATTTGTATATGCGTTTTGAAACAGCTGTTTTACGTTATGCTATGGGACTTCTTTTATATAAGTTTCTATGTTTTTGGCACGCTTTTTTTTCCAGTTTATCGATACATTCATTTCCTGGATCTGGTAGTGTCCTGAGACACACTGTAGTGTACAAAAATATTTTAGGTGTTATATTACGTTACGGCATCATTAACCGTTTTATATGTTCTTTATTCTACAGTCCTAAAATAAAGCAACACTTACAATATTATCAATCTATCTTCGCTTCCATAACAATGATAATAAAATAATCTGTTTCATCTCAGAACAGGGTAGCTATCCAAACTTTTTTTCCTAAAACATAATTTCATTTAAGTTAAAAAGGCAGTGTAAATTTAAAAAGACAAAAAAATTGGATAAATTTACATACTTTGAACGCTTGTAGCAAAACTATTTATAATCTTCAGTAGGGAGTTCAAGTAATGGATTTAATAACTGCATTAAGAAGACGTAAATGTGCATAGCTGAAAGCCTCCAAAGGTTAAGGTAACAAATCAGCTATATGAAAACTGCATCGTCTTCTTTCACATCTCATAAAACTTCCTTATATGAAACGTTAAGGTAATGCTTTCTGACTTTCACGAGCGTGGAGAAAATCTATGCGAAGTCCCAATGGACGTGTCCTGGTGCTTAGCGTTATGGAAACTGTCATCTTTTGTTCTTTTCTTGTGGCATTCAACAGGGGTAACCGCTGCTCTGGGAAAACTTGTGAAGAATGCAGAACAACACGCAAACAGTTCCGCATATGTAGCATTAAAATATATACACACAAGCAAGAACAGTTGTTATTGTTCTTTTGTCGCAGTTCGCAGGATTACCCCGTCACACATCGTGTTAAACAATTGCCACCAGCTTGAAAACGCGCGAATTATTCACTTAGTGGAAGTTTTTATGAAACAACACACTTGTAAACAGACGAGAGAGAAAGGGCATTGTTCAGAAATAATGGAACAGCAAGAATATTAGAATGTATTAATGAAACAGTACTACACAGAATGTGAATAGTTCGTTTTTTGTGGAGTTTTGAAGAAAATCATAATTTAATCCTCAATTTTCTGGAATTGTGCTAGAAATTTAGTTTTATGAAGGTTATCTAATAATTTTAACTTTCCATTGCTTCGGAAACTTTTAACAATTTATGGAGGTTATTTTAATGCGATACGGACCGTGTGAGGAATGCATCTGTGTTGGCGAGCTTACCCACCGCTCCTTTTCTGCGAAGCTATTGCCTCAATCTGCCTATTGGCCAATTCATATGAAATCGGACACCAAGGAACCTTTCAAATTACTATTGCCAGAAAAAAGTATTTGTACCTTTTTTTTTAACATTTTTGTTCACTTATATAAGAACCACTAAAATTATATTTTGTGTGCTAAATGTTAAAAACTGTTCTTTATCATGAAATAAAAAGTTTTCCCAACAGTTTTAATATTTTATAAATTTTCAAAATATTCATTGCTAGGTTTGCATCAAAAAGACACTTCCACAATCGTTTCCAAGATTTTGAATATTTTTAATAATTGTTTGTTTTTATAAATGTAATATCAAATCAATAAACAAAAACCTCAATAGTTAAAATGTGTACTGTGTAGGACATTTTTCTTTGAAAGTTAAAGTTTACAATTTTTTTTCTATTAGAACATTTTTTTTCTAAAAATCCAATAAACACAGTTCATATTGTTGACTGCAATAAAAATGTTCATACAAATATTCAAGCTTGTATTTTGATTATTGTAGAAGTTATTATTCAAAAAGTTCAGAAAAATGCATTTTGAACAAAAGATTAACAAATATAGATTACTGTCCTAAAATGTAATTTTAGTTGTCTTTTCAATAGAACTTTTGCTGTATCGATTATCTTTAAATCGCGTTTTTCTTGCAATATTGCACCTTTCTGTTGTTCATGTTCCGTTATAATTCACACAACAATAAAGTTAGTTAGTCGAACAATTGTTTCCCGTTTGTAACAGATCTACCACATTATTAACAGATTTGTCACCCTACTAGAATTGAAAAATTCGGCAACAGCATAAAATTTATACTTATAAATTACGAATAACTGAAAATATCCCCAACCAGTGAAGGAGTGTGCATGGATTGGATTGGTGTAAATAATAATAATAATAATAATAATAATAATAATAATAATAATAATAATAATAATAATAATTTATTTAAACACTATGTTCCCACACTAAAATGTAATAAAGCAATTTTGTAGATATTGAAAAAAAAATGTTTTCAACCATAAAGCCAAAAGTTTGTTTCAACTTAATTACAGAAAATAAAAAGATATATTTTTTACCCCTGAAGGTCTATGTACCCCATTAAATGTGTAAGTTTTCTTGATTTAATACCAATCTATGATTGCTGACGTATTGAGAAAGGAAAGTTGGGGCAATCTATGAAAAAGTTCAAGAATATGCAGTCAACGCATGTGCCTGTATCATAGACTCGACATTCGGGTTCGAGGTTGAAGGAGTTATTGGCGGGATGTGGCGTGGGGTTAATTTTGATAATTGCCCCGCGTTGGAGGGTCAAGGTTTGAAGTGGTTCTAGGCGGTGGGAAGAATGGTGATGGAGTTTGATTGTTCATGACCCAGCTCACCACTCAATAACTCTTCACGTCGAACTCAGGGATATAGCTGGTAGTGCCCGGTTGAGTGTAGGGAATTACTGTATTATATCGTCCAGAGAAACATTATCTGCAGGTTGACGTCGTTTATTTAACAAAGAGTGCATCCCATGGCGTTTCTGTTCGGACCGCAGTAACGAGACGTCTGGCAGACACGTGGAGCTGTAATGTTTGACTAGCAATGTGATTGCAGACCTCTCGGAAGACTTGTCGAGCTGAAGTGACGCTCGAACATCGGCGTTCCTATGACATCTGACGCTGAATACAACCAACCAGACCAAAAGAGCAAAAGACCTCGAAAAGGGCGATTTCATGTCTTAAATACCCAATATGGCACGCTTTACCATGTGATGCAGAGACGCTCTATTTTCCCGCCACTATGACTTTAGACATCCTCATAGGTTAGCTGTTACTTCATGCCACTCTTATATTATTGGCCTGTTTGATTATTTGAGCTTAACCACTCGTTGATTCGTCCAGCGTCTGATTTCAAGTTTTAGTGAACGTTACAGATCAACGGCCTTAGCGGTATCATAGCGTTGTTCTTTTCCAGCATACCTGGCCGGGGCGACCACCCGTCCTCCTAATGAACAATAGATGGTATTTGCTCCTTTGTCTGCCAAAACGGTCTCTCTGCTGTCCGAGCAAAATTCCTGCGTTTCTTAACATTCTTACAAACAGAACCCTTCACTTAAACCTAGCTGAAATAAAAGATATAATCTAATCAATTTTTCGCGAATGATGGGGAACCAAATACTGTATCAAGGTTCAGGAATTCAGGCAGAGAAATGCAAGATTTATGAGTCGACCGTTCCATACTTACTATCTGGAGAAATATTATCTCGACATAGAAGTTATAGGGTTGATGGATGTGCTAGATAATCGCCTCTATGTGAACTTTTGTTGACAGTTTCATTTAGCATTTCAATTGCTGCCGTTATAGGCTCTCTACTCAAAATTACATTGTACAAATTTTAAAAAAAAAAAAAAAAAATTGTACTGCATATACAGCAAGTTCGGCTCAGTGACCGACTATCTGCTAAGTTCATATTGTTTCATTTCTCTTCGTTTTATTTGTTTATTTTACTGAGGTTTTCCTTATGTTTTTCGAAGTTATTGTCCTTGTAGGTAGTTTCATTGGAAAATCTGAAAGTCCTCTTTCTAATAAATATCGTATATTTGTGAAATAATGAGTTTGTAGGACATAAGCCCGACAAACATATTTTATGTCGCAATGCTATGTTTTTGTAAAATAATTATTTTGCAAATATGAAATTCAAAATGCGCTATTGCTTAGGGTTTTATTTTAAGGGGTATAAGGGCCTTTGCATCCATTAATTAAAAAATTATAAAGTACAATAGCTTTGACAATGTTTACGTCAGATCTATAAGACCTAGGTTTTTATGCTTTAAAATTTTAAAATAGAGTCATTGTTTTAATTTTCCTACCATTTAATATAAAGTCGCCCATATGTAATTTCAAGGTTGGTGATTGTGGTACTACTGGAACGTAAAGAAATATATATCAGAGTATTTTGTGTAGTAATCTAAATAAGTGAATTATAGTGTGAAATCATTTATTGTACTTTTTATTATCAGAGAATCTTGAAATTTTTGTATGAATAAGAGCAGTTTAACAATGACTCTATATTATTTTATTTATGTTAATTAAGAGGCCTATGTGTGGAAATATAACGATTATCCTAGAGGAAATTTCTATATTCTTCTATTCCTTCTGAAGAATACACAGATTAGTAAAGAAAAAGTTAAAGATTAGGTATCTTTTTAGATCACATTTTTAAAAAATGAAAAGAAATCGCTTAGCACTAGTGGCAGTGTAAAACGCTTCGCCCTTAATGCCACAAAAATTCTTAAACAGAAGTGAAATATAGTTCCCAAACTAACATCTCTAGCCTTTCAATACAGAATGGTCAATCTCTTGTTAGTTTTCTTTAGTGACGAGATTTGATTTCAATTGAGATTTTAAATTTCTAGTCAAAATAGTCCTCATTAGAAAATCCGCAGCAAATATTCAAAATCCCTCTTAATGACATGAAAATAAAGGATTGTGTATTCATTAATGACCCCATTGTTTTGCCCACCAGCAGAAAAAAAAACTAAACAAAGCTTAATGGTATATGAAAGGAGAGTATGCTCTGTAGTTTCTGATATACACTTGTTACCTGTAATAATTCAGACAACAGCATTTCTATTTTATACTGTATTTTAAAACACAATTTTGAAAATACTATAATCAAAAAGGGCTTAACATTCAGATCATGTTTATACACGCCTCTAGTTTGTACATTGAGTACTTAGTTGTGTTAGTGTGTGCCTGTGTTAGCTTGTACAAGTTGGCACAACTGATTTCTCTATACACATACACTAAGTGTTGAATAGTCAAGAAGGGAGAAATTACATTGTACAAATTAAAAAAAAAATGTCCCGCATATATAGTTTTTAAAAAAAATGGGTCACTGAGGCCTATCTTATGGATAGTGTCCTCTTCCGCACACGCCCAATTAGTTTGGCAATGCCACTAAGTATATGGATTGGCAGATCTTAATAAGCCATTAAGTTTAGAATTTAGTATAATTATGCATACTTATGCAAAATGACCTTTGTGCACACGTATGATTGCGATTATTTTCGCTTTTGAAGACCCAATCATCATTTGGGTCATCATTTGTGGGCTCTCCTAGATCCTCCGATAAGAATTTTATCTGTGGAGAAAGATTACAAAAAATATAAATATAATGCATGCGCTAGACAAACTTAACAATATATCAGGAGAGAAGATAATAACATCTTACGTGATAAATTGCATCGGGTTTATAGAAATATATGAATTTCTATGATACGAGTCTCGTATTGCTGGTAAAATTAAGCGGAAGCGACACTGCAGCGCTATAACAAAGGTCGCGCAAGCAGCGGAGATCAGTGCCATGGTAAAATAACCTTACGTCATAGTTTTCACTTTCAAGACAACCTCTATCTCTAGTGCTTTACTTAACCTTAGCAAAGCTATCATTTCAAGGTGAGTGACTATTAAGATATTTTAAGTAATAACGAAGGAGTTGACACCTGTTTAAAAATACTTCTATACTATGAAGAACGTCCATGACGTAGGATTAGAATAAAGAATTTCTGGGTGCATTTTTCTGTTGAGCAGAAGCCTTACACCCGTCTTTGCAGTGCCGTCATACCTTTATCTGCAGAATTCCAGAGTAGATGAATCAATTTGGTATTCCAATAAGTCTCTCTGCAGCACTCACTCTCCTTCACTCTGTAAGGATGTGATAAAATGTTAAAGAGGAACCTGAAAATAAAAATGCATTGTCATTACAGTTAAAATAAAATAATCTCACGTCATATTTGTCAATTTCAGAACACAGTCTCTCACTGATTAAATAAAATAATTTATAATACTTGTGCCATGCATTATTGTAGAAATCCCTTTATATTTATAAATAAATTAGTAATTATAAATTAAAAATGATTTCAATCATTCCAAAAAGTTCTTTTTTCAATTTGTTCATGTTTTGCTCACTAGGGGGTGCATGGAAGAAATGTTAATATTGTGGATAATGTTTTCAGTATCGCAATGGTGTTAATAAATTATTTATAAACGTATTTTTTGCTGGATAAAATCACACATTAAACTTGTTTTCTATTTGGGCTTGTTTAGTGAGAGTTTCCTTTTAACCTGATATGATTCCAGGGCTGTCAACACGTTTACATATTCAAATAAATGTGTGTAATATCACCGTGACTATGGTTGATTTCAAAACCGCCGTCAGGAATGTAATAATGTTAAAATATACCTAATACGTTATAAATTTTGCAATTTAGTGGTGTGCAAGGCCCGGTTATTAGAATTCTCCTGTTTTCTATTAGATATCAGTAGTATTACCGTTTTATTGTGCTAGATGAGGTGAAGTAATGGCGGAAAAATCTACCCAGACGCATTTCTTCCGCCACTAATTCTACTTATGGCCGCTGGAATTGAACCCAAGTCGCCTTAATGGGAGGAAATCAGTCTAAACTCGGCCACGGCGCCGTCCAAATATGCATCCTATATTTGATTAAGGAGATTAATAATTATCACATTCGCAGTAAACCATTGTTGTTAACACTGGAGTGTTATAAATAGCTTAAGCACTAGTATTATAAAATGCAGTTTCTAGTCTGAGTGCCTTGAGTTAAAAGAATTATTTCATGTGATTTGTTGATTTGGTTTACTCTCTTTAATGTCCCAGGTCATCAGCGTCCCATTCAATTCAGGGCGTGAAACGGTCGATAAATTTTGTTCAGAGATCTCTTCTTTAGGCTTGAGGCTCTTTTTCGTGCCATAAATCTATGACATGGAACCCATGGCTTTACTTCCCTCTCAAAAAGAAGGTCCTGGTTTCGATCCTAGGTAAGACATACTTATGATTTTTTACTCCCGAAAAAATCCATCGAGATTGAAGCCTCGATCTTGGGTTTACGAGGCAAGTATGGTTACCAGTAGACCACCAGGCCCGACATGAGCTGTCTGTAAAACTCGTTAACCAAACTACTAACACCCATTTATTCGGTAACGGTTTCAGAAAGGCTTAAACCATAGTTTAAAATGTCTTAATTTCCATGTATCAGCCGAACTTATTTTTCTGTTCTATCGGCTCTAATATATACATATATATTGATATTTTCATTGCAATTTATTATGTTATAGATACCTAGTGCATGTTAATCGATTTCATCATTTTTATTTTTAATTTTTATTCTAATTATTTTGCTTATTCATGTTATTAAAATAATAATCCTCGAAGGACGTGGACTTATCGCATGACCGCTGCGTCCTCTGCCTCCGTCTTGTGATACGATGGACAGCGCGCAGAATTGCAGGGGACAAGTGATCTGTAGACCACACTCCATCGGTCGCTATTATGCGGCCTTCTCGATCTTAAAGGACGATATCTTTCTATCAGATAGCCACCCCATTGTTCTGCTCCAGAACTCTCTAACTTAGAAAATGTCCAAACAAGTGCCGAGCGAGTATCGAACCCAGTACCTTCCGGCTAGCAGCCAGCAACACCATGCACTAGACCAAGAAAGTGGTTAGTTTTTGCGATTACTGATTTTAAAATTTTCTTTCTGCTGTTTGAACTCTACTTTCATCCTTTACTATCATATCATAATATATGTTTCATTGACGTAATACCGTGGACTCGTGAACGGGAGGTCTGGGGTTCGATTTCCGCCAGGACTACCAGGTTTTCCTCAGTCCTCATAAATGGCAAATGCCGAGAAGGTACCCTAAACTTAGGCCGGGAACGCTTCCTTCCTTAAAAATAATTGCACATGTCTTCAAAAAATTGAAAATAAATTATGTAGGGGTTTCCTGTTACACCTCATGACCTTACTTTTTTATTACGGCTCAGTTTATGTTTATTATTGTATGTGTGTTATCTGATACAACATGTTCCTTTAACTTTTACCAGGCAAACTTACAGAAAATATTATTCTCAACAACGGAGGAAAATACATGTCTCTTACTGAGAATAATTCAGTAATTAAGTTCCTATGCAAGTTAAATCAGTGCGTTTATAGCGCGCGTTGTTACCTGTATTTTCGTTCCCACTCGTTGCGTCAAGCTGCACATTTTAAAACTTAGTACAACATATTAAACAATATAACTTTGTAGGTGTTGGAAGTTTTGCCCATTTTCCCTTATAACAATTTATAGCTTCTTTGGAAGTTATTATCAGTCCCTCATCACAAATGAACGTAGCTTCTTTTCGCATGTTTAAGTCCTTCCAATTTGCGAGGATTAGTTGAATAGACTGACCTTTTTATTGCTCCTCAAAGATAAAAATCACAAACTGTAAGATCTGGGAAACGAGAAGAATTTTAATTTTCTTTTTTTGAGTACATGACATCTTCAATTTATTTCCCGGTCAGCCAGTAGTCGGTCCTGATGGTGTAGTGGTTACCATACTTGCCTCCTAAACCCAAGATCCCGGGTTCGAACCCTGCCAGGACCGATGGATTTTTTCGAGCGTAAAAATCCTAAGTATGGCTTCCTTCGGAAGGGAAGTAAAGCCGTGAGTTCCGTGTCGTACATTTACGGCACGAGAAAGAACCTCAAGCCTGAAAGAGAGGCCTTTGAGCAAAATTTGTCGGCCGTTTCACGCCCTGAGTTGAATGGGACGCTGATGACCTGAGCTGTTAAAGAGCGTCCATAAATAAATCAATGAAAAAAAAATCCGGTCAGCCAGAGAGTCTGTTTCATTAAACTCTTGCACAAACTTTAATGCTATTTGTGCTGGAACCGGGTTGCCAGGAAATGCCTGCCACACAACTTTATGTACCTGATGTAAGCCTTGAAAATGAATATACGAGGCAGTGAGTATCTCACATTACACAACAGTACTGTACTATTTTATGAAATCTCACTCTCGACTGCACAACTCTGTCTGCCGATAATCTGCGGGACTTTTAAACTGCTCTCTCTGTACTTCTGTAATATATCATTCAGCTTCGACATTGTGAAGGAAACAGAACAAACGTAACCCTCCGCTATTATGCTCTGTTACTTCTGGACCAACTGGACTCCTCAGTCAATTTGTGTTGCGTCACAGGCGTATCCAGCAGTTTTGTTTGTAAACACAGACACAGATGTGCCTTTCCGACTCTTTAGCATTAATTTGCAAAAGTCTAGTAATTACAAACTTATTAATATACAATGCCTCTCTCATTTCTAACAATGTGTGTTTTAGGTAGCACATGTAATGAATTTTGATCATTTAATTCAGCAGTTACACATTTTGCATTTCGTAACATACGCTTAGAAGTTCCTACGTTCATTTCACTGAGACATAATTAGAATGTAAGAAAAACGCAACTGTAGCTATTCGTATAACAAGTGAAGCGAATACTAACTAACAGCACAAGGTTTACAGTACAACCAACGTTTTACTTGAATCGATTCAAATTTCTTTGCCAGCATACCGGCCCTCCTTGTCAACACAGTGCAGTGAATAGCAAAGTTACTCGTGCTCTAAATTAGTCCAGTTGATTAAGCCTGCAGTAAATCACTGCAAGCGACGGTTACCCAAACTCGTGTTAAACTACGGAAATAAGCTACCTTTATCATAGGAAAATATTGAAATTTGCCACAAATACATCCCACTCTTCATAATTGCTATATTTTATAAAGAAATGCAGCAAGGTATGTGCTACTGCACATATGGAGAGCAATATGGAGTTATGCAGCAATAAATTGCGTGCCCGATGTACAACTCTGGTGAATTTTAACAACTGTAAAGTATTCAAATAAAATTTTTATTAAGTTTTGATTAGGTAAGCTACTACCATGAGGTCTCTATCTCCTCATTTTAATTAATAATAATTAAATTGACGCATTTTAATATAAAATTGTTCGAAATTAGTAAAGATTTTATTGCTTATTTACAGAATAGTATTTAATTGGTGGAAACTTTTGGATAATGCCTAGAGAAAAATGTTTCAAAGGGTGGAAGGAATATAAACCAGAAAAGGATCTCAATAACAACAACGAAAAAGGTAATGAGCACTTTTGTTATATCTTTCATACATTTGTAGAAAGAACGTTTTGGAAAAAGAGGCTATTGGCAATCGCGCTTTCCTCTTTTATCTACTGTAACGATGATACTGTGCAGGTGAGTGCTAAGGATTTGATGTTCATGGTATAGGGGAACTGTGATGACTGTTTTGTTGTGCACTAATGTAGGAAAGCGTTGCATTAACGGCATTTACATTAAATTTTGAAGCTGATATTTACTTCCAATGACAATTCTTTCACGTATTTGCAGCAAAAGTTTCAACGTTTAATGAAAATGCCTAAAAACGAAACACACATCTTTTAACTGTGGATGAAAGAATGAAAGAAAATAAAGGTTTCGCATTCATGCATTTACAATTTCAAACTTAAAGTAAATTTAAAAAAAAAAAAAAAAAAAAAAATCTAATTTTTTTCAGTTCAACTATTACTGAAAGTAAATTAAACAATAATATTTTCGCTTAACCATTCCATAAAACAAAATAAAAGTGAAATATTTTATTTAATAATTTAAAGGAATACAATAAAAAATAAAATAATTGCATTTATTTAATCATTCAGCTAATGTTGTCATGAAGGTATGCTTATGTTCAAAGGTGCAAGTTGTGACCGAGCGATCAACTCTGTGTGCCGAGTTCCAGTTTCAATTGTAAACTACTCAGTTCCATCCTATATACCAAACCTTGCCCGTACAGCAGAGGAATATTGAACTGGAGTCACGCCTCCTTTCACGAACGGCAACGGAGAGAACCGAGCCCAAGTATAGTGTGCAAGAAATGCAGGCGGATAATATAGGATCATCTCCATTATCTGGTGACATCTGCACTTCTTCCACATAGTATACTTATTTTCTATTTCGCTTACTTGTAAATGTTTACGTTTCTTTAAAGTTTACCTATCATGCACAGAAAATGCTTGGAAATATTCACTGTGTGTCTGGTAGCCGTTTTTGTTATTTAAATGTTAACCTTAACTTGTTTTTAATGCATCTTTTATAATAACATTCAAATTTGCAAAAATCTAATTTATTTCAGCCTTTGTATGCTTAAATAGTCCCTAACTGAAAAATATATTCAGAAAAGACACACTCGTCTTATGGAAACTGGGATTAAAAAGCAATTTTTTATTGTGGCATAACATGCAGAAGGTGTTGGTAGATGCCAGAAAGCTGTTTTTGAGCTTCAACACGAGCTAAAAGAAAGGACACTTATCTTTGTTAACATTTTTGGAGAAAGCAACTTTTATCTGATCCTTAATTACAACTGACAACGAATAACGAAGAAACAAAATGTTGCTAATGTAGTCAGTTTAATTTGACAAAGGGAGCTCGGAGTAAAATAACACGTTATTCAATTTTGGCCCTCTTCATTTAAAGACATTCATATTTACATGTTTGGGAACAGTTTTTAATTTAAACGGCAAGTTAAATGGACTGAATCATTTATGGCAGCTTGCCTAAGAGGATTTATATTTCAACATGCAGATTATAATCTATCTCCTTTTTTCTTTTTTGTCATCATACTATAGATATTAAAACCGCAGCGTACCGCACAAATCAATTAGAACTAATTGGAACACGTGCACCGCTGATTTTATTCAAAACTCTACTATTCAGCAACTATGCGAAAATGCATTGTTTTAGTATGACGACAGAAGTGTTTGTAACTCTGTATTATGGTATTCACTAGAATTAAAGGAACGCCTTATATTAGGTGATAGAATATTTTTCCCAATAAAAGGTTTCTTTATTTTTCTATGTGATATTAGGCAATGAATGATTTGTTTACATTTGCAGTATGCACTATTTTAAAGAAAAGTTTAGGACGAGTTTAAACATATTGAACGTTTTAAGTAATATTCAATCTATAATCTCCAAATTAAATAAAGAACGTGCGAAGAAAAAGGAGAGCTCGCGTTCTTCTTTTATTCTTATTGCTCTTTTGTTTTTACTGTTTACTAAGCGCATTGCTTACCGAGTTGAACAACTTTTAATAGAAATCAAAATAAAGTCCAAATTAGACCTTATTAATTAATAAAGTGGAATAAGTTAGAGTATTATTACGTGGTATTAGAGGAACAAATTGGAATTCTTGCAATCTATAACTATTACAAAAGAGAAACTACATTTTTAGAATTATATTTATTGTTATTATTGAGATTAAACCACAAGAATTATTGGTATACTGTTAATTAAATGAAATACATGACCACTGATAGACTAAGCTATACTGTATTGGTATTTTGGTTTTCAGATAACCCCCCCCCCGTCTAAGTCTGATTTCCCTGAGTTTCAGAAAATATTTTGCTTATTCTATTTAAATGGCATATACGGAGTTCCGTTGCGAATAAAAAACATATTAATACAGTGATTTATTGAACTGGTTACATGGAATTTATCTTCAAGTATTTCTCTGACAGCACGAGCGAACCTGATATAGGAACTATAAATAAACACTCGTTGTAAAATTGAATTATTAGACCTATTATTTAACATCTGAAAGTTTTAACAGACTTTACTTTAGAATTAGAAACATGTTTTCTATTTACTGTTCAAACGACACTAACTGATTTTCGTAGAACTCGAGGCCAACATAGCAGTGCGGTAAAACTCCGACAGTCCTCGAATGGTCTTGAACAATGGCTTATCGACCAATGCAGTAACTCACCGCAGTCAGCTAGTAATTGGATGACTCGATAAATGCTCACCCATCTAGAAGATACCAAAGATTTTTCCAAGTTTTCTTCACCTCTATTTAATGGTAGATGCCAGAAAGTTGTTCTAAGCTTTGGCCGAGAACACTTCCTTCCCAACTATAAAATTTCTTTACCAATTGATCATGTCATTTCATGTACCATCAATGTTCATCGTCTTTAATACCAAAAAGAACGTCAACACTAACGTTTAATAAGACTAATGCTCATAACTTAATTTCTTACGTCATAAATACCCCATTAGTTTTAAAATTGCGCCTGACCTTCAAATTGCTTTTCATATATGTTTCTAAACCGTGTAGCTTTTTTTTTTTTTTTTTAATTGAATGTTGCAGTAGAAATATTAGTTGTGTCCACGTCCCAAACGTAAGTTAATATATATTTTTTGTCATTTGTTATTATACTATTCTAATTTTTTTAGTTTTTGTATGCAAAATGTAAGATTAATTACAATATTTTAATACAAGCAACTGGGTTACTTTTATAATAAACACGGCTTTAAATTTGCAATAAATTCACCACTTATTAAGCTGCCTTATTCTCACGTTTTTAAAATTTGATTTCTGTAATGTTCTGTTACGTCCCTATGCAATGTAATTTGGTTCAGATTTTTTGCTCTCTCTGTAATGAAATACCCAGTAATTTCAATCGAATGCCATATACGCAGATTCGACCGTATTATCTCTGATCTCTTTCTCTCTGAATTCGAAGCATTTTCCACTTCGGTTTCCGCTTTTTGTACCCATGCGAAAACGAACGAAATGTTTCATTTTATACGTGTGTGTGCTTCTCCTCTCTGGTGATATTAACTTCACCCTGATTAGTTTGCAGGGCCTTTCTTGTTTTGTTTTTGCTTTATATATGTTTGCTGCTTTTAGGGGTTGAAGCTCATTTTATGTACATTTGCCTATGTATTATAGCAACTTACCGCATTTAATTATGTTTTCTGTTTATAAATAAAACAGATATATATATGGAAAACAGACAGAAATTAGTTAACAGTCTTGAATATGATGTTCGTGGACGTCACATCAAAGAACATAAACATTTAAAATAACTAGCAATATAATATTTGATTTCATGAAATAGTAAAAATAAAATGGCTTTAATTCGACGTTGCATGAAATAAGCACTGAAAAGATAAAAGTAAATTTTACAAACCCAGTATCAATAAAAGGACGTGTGAAATCACTAACTTGGGGAGAGTTATGTCGTTTTAAAAATAATGTAAAAACCTCAAAGCTCCAAAAGCATTCAAATGTCCATCTGCTGGTCAGTTATTAAGATTATTAAATGGCAATTGGCACATATGTGCTGTCTAGAAGGAAAGGCAAATGACAATAGTTATTTAAATTTTTCAATAGTTAACAGGAATAATTGCAATATCGAAATGTAGTCTTTTGTGTACAGCTCAGAATAGAGCACAATGAGTTAATTTGAGTTACAGGATGCTTGAGGATGTGCAGCAGCCCAATGGTGAAAATGCAAATGTCGCTCATAGTAGTTAGTATTTATACTTTTCGTTAGTAAATGACGCCCCTCAGCGGTAATACATTGCAGGCATCTGAATAGAGCACAATGAGTTAATTTGAGTTACAGGATGCTTGAGGATGTGCAGCAGCCCAATGGTGAAAATGCAAATGTCGCTCATAGTAGTTAGTATTTATACTTTTCGTTAGTAAATGATGCCCCTCAGCGGTAATACATTGCAGGCATCTGCATAGGAAATTTCTGTATTTTATCTAAATTTTCTTGCGTAGGTACATGGCGGTTTGGAACAACTTTCTTGTTATTGAGAGATTCTGTCTCTCGCAACTTTTTAACAAGTTAGAGAACAGCTTCTTTATCTAATACATAATTACCAGGATATTGTTTTGTGAGTTGCCTTACCACTTCTCTTCAAGAATTAATTGCATATATGTATCGTACATAAAAACCTGTTCTTTAAGATTATATTCATGTAGTGACATAATTAACAAAGAATAATTAGCACACAATTTACACACAATGAAAGCAGAGAGAAACACACGAGCGCACAGCTTCTCGCTGAAAAGTAGCTATCAGCTTATATCTGCACATGCATTTATTGGCCTTGACGACTCACTTTCCCAGAATGCAATTCGATCTGCTGGTGCTCAACTCAATTAACCGCACTGTTTACATATCTCTCAGCCAATGTTTTTCCTCATAACTTTCATGTTGTAATTTGGTAAAATTTTGTGTGACTTACGGAAGGACATGAGAGTTTGTATTACACTCTAGCTCGTTCTTACTATCCTCGGCAGTGATGATCAAGCACCTTGTTGTGAGATCGCCAACAATATTACGATCAATACAATACGTCTAATACAGTACGAACAAGCACACAGTGAAAAAGGCGCATTTGCGTCTGTGAAGGAATGCTAAAAACAATTTATTACGAAGTTTTGGGCTCGGGTATAATCAAAAAACTCTCCACTCAGTATATGGTGAAGAAATAGAAACTGGGAAAGAAAAAAATGGGTTGATGTCCACAAAAAAAAAAAAAAGTGTCAGTGCTTAACAGACTGCCGGTCTCTCCACAGAAGTCCTTTCGTAAACTGTCGCAGGAGATAGATGTTTCCACAAGTGTTCCTCAATAAGCTGTAATAATAGCAAGGCATATGACTTTATTACTTTGGAATAATTGAAATCTCCAATGAACAGAAGAGACTTCAGGTATGTCAATAAGTTCACCAATTTGTCAGTGCATATACGAAAATAGTGTGCTACTACACATGGCTGTCCAAGACTTGGCTCCACTTGGGGGGGCGCGTCAATAATTTTCGGGATTCGAAGAAAATATAAGAGTAAGTTTCCTATTAGCAGCATCGGAAAGAGCGTATCTATAGTGGAAGTTGTTATCGTGCAAAATGTTATCGTGTTTCATGATTTCGCTGTCTGAATTTATAATACGGGTGACTTGAGACCATTTTTACGGCTATGAGTACATCTGAGTCAGTAAGAATGTCTGAAAAAAATACAGCTTTTTCCCAAACTCTACTCTCTCACGCACAAAGCTGCTTTATAAAGTTGGACACAGCATTAAAAGATGAACATACGGGGCGTCCAGCCACAGTAGTCACAAATGAAAACATTACTCATGTAGAAGCCATAGTGAAGAACGATCCGCGAGTAACTTATAGAGAGATGAGTCTTTAAATATTAATTTGCAGCAGATGAGCACCCTGCACAAGTTTTTAGTTTGAGACACCTTGATCATCCATCATTGGATACTGCACAACCTCAAAGAAGAGCAAAATTCAACAAGAATTGGAAGATGTCAGGAAATGGTTCGTCGTTTCAATAATGGCAGCTTCCCAGTGCCCAGTGGAGAAAGCTGAAACCCGGAATCAAAGGGGAAGTCAGCGATCTGTATCTCAGAAAAAGATCATATTGCAATCATTCCACCCCAGCAACAAATACAGTCACGGTCAACTGGTACACCAAAGTTGTTCTCACATAGTCTTCAGAACAGTAACAGAAAAAAGATAAAAGTATTACTTACGAGGATTGTTGTGTCTGTAATACAATATCTCTGCGCTGACTGATTTGCAATGATTAGAATTTCTGCAAGAATAGGGAGTGACATTGGCGAGTCCACCCCCCTTACAGTCCAGATCTGACACCACAAGACTTTTTTCTGTTTCCATCTATCAAGATAAACTGAAGGGGGACATTAGTTCCTGAATTGAAAAAAAACTGGAGAGGAGGTTGATGTCACCTCTAAAGAAGCATGGCGTGCTCTTTCTATTGGTTTCGAAGGATGTATAGGAGACTGCTGTGAAAGGAAATAGGTAGAGCACGTAAGTTGTGGCATTAAGGATATATCCTCTCGTGTTTGGGCTAATGGGAATCCTTACAACGTTTTGCTTCATAGCGGGGCTGTGGTGCGTTATGTCACAGAGCTGAATTATTGACCTCGTTTTCTTTCACATAATGGTCGGTATCGCTGACTGCATGGAAACCTTGTATGAGTTCATGAATCGATTGTATGACGAGCAACTTTGTAATGGCCACTTTCAGCAGAACTATAATAGATTTAGAAATCGTGTTATCCATGAGGGTTTCCCGGAACATAGAACAAAAATAATATCAGAAAATTTTATTTTTATATTTCGAAGGGAGAAGGGAAATATTTTACCTCTAAACGATAATGCTGCCATGCACCTAACAGTCCAGAATTAGCGCCTCTCGATTTCCATCTTTTCCCGAATCTTTCAGAAAATTTCGTGATCTAATGTATCCAATGAATAAGTTGAGATGATTATTAGGAACTGACTGCGAAAACTGAGAAAAGATGACTTCAAAAATATTGATCGTCATTAGTATTAGCGTGAGTGACTGTTGAGTTCTAATTTAAACTTAAATTCTAATAATTATTTCTGTGTTTTAATAAATTAAAAGTACTGACACCGAACAAAGCGTGGTGCTAATGTAGGCATAGTTGTTGAAATGCTTTACACTGAAAAGTCCACAATTTAGATTATAAAAACGTAAAATACTTCACACGTGTATTTTGTAATTATACCCTTTAGAAAGAGCTGCACATATCACCGGCTGTAGACGGAGTCTGGAGGGAAAAATGGTTTATTTCTACGGTTCATTCTATGATTAAAAGCCTTTCCCCGTTCATTTCAACTTGAGATTGCTTCCTGAATGTGGATATTGGGATTTAATCTTAATTTAGTGCGAGCGAAAGAGGAATAAACGTAGATCGACGTCACAAACTCAATTTACAACCACCCTAACTCGTTATCACCGTTCCAATAGGACAGGATATTGACTTGCGCCCGCAACATTCTTTCGCTCTTGTTTACCAATGCGAAGTCAACTTAACTAAAGCTAATGGCTTTAAAGGTGTATAACAAGCAAAGTTTCTTGTAGATTGATGTATACAGGTAATAAAATAAATCTGTTCAGTGATTATCACCCAAAATACTTAAAGCAAACTCAGTGTTTATTTTAATATTTTTCATATTTTATCACAAAATATCAGCAATTTTGCGTCAATAGAACATAATTTTGCATGGAAAGTGATGAGGAACTTAAAATTAACAGAAATAGACGCAGCAAAAGTATCTTGCATTCCAGAAGATGACTGGTTAAGTGTTATACGGAACTATATATGATGAAAATGCAGAAGATATATCAGAATAATATGAAGAATGAACCATGGATTTGAAAACTTTCGAGGAAACGTAGGAAGCGATAAAAAATTAAAAATAGGAAATAATCAGGAATAGATCATATCCGCTATATATCTTAATAACTGCTGTTTTTTTTAACCAATCTTTATCAGTTTGTTCAGTATACGAGAAACAACAATAATGTTTCTCTTGTCGACCTTATTGTTATTTTTCCCCTTGGGGGAAAAAAGAGCATGTCACGAGGTGCGGGATCAGGTGAGTAAGGTGGGCTTACAAGCCCGTCATACAGTATTCATACAGTAGGCCCCATTAAGTTGCACATGATGCACACATTTACTTTCAGTAAACAATTATACTCATCAACATTGCATCGACAGTGTAAATGTTTACTCCATGTTCAAAGAAATATCACTTCTTAGCCCTTAAAAACTTCCCTGGACAAAATTATCGACCGTTTCATGTTCAAGAAATTGCTTAATTCCCTGTCAAAAGGGCCTTACTCTGTTTCCTCTGTCCCTTCCGGAAAATAAAGAGTATTTGAAATTCTCCTTGATAATTAATCACGGGGACACCATGTTCTGTGACAGATGATTGCCACGCCCATATAAATTATAATCAGCATATTTATTTTATGTAACCTTTGTATTTTAATTATGATTGCAGTGTCGTTTTTATTTTTATTTTTTGTGCATGTATTAAAGTATTTTGTTTGATGTTATTTTCTCGTACTAGGAGTGCAGAAAAGCCCAGTAGCCATAAAAACTGACCTGAAATTTCGGAATAGGAAAACCTGTTGCCTATTATAAACAGTTTTCTCATATATGAAGTAAGTGAACCGCTATTACTTGGATAATTCTAAAGCAAGGCCCTTGAAAAATAGGCTTATTTCGTATACAGTTAGAGAGTTGTATTTTTGTTGTAGTAGAGCAGGATAGATGTGATAAACATATGCCAGCTACGGAGTGAAGAGACAGGCTGATAACCTCTCGAAGAGAAGTCAAGTGATATGCATGTGATCAAAGTCACGTAGTTCAGATAGCCAATAAGAAAGCGAGGACATTATGCAAGCTCAGCATCCATTAGGTATTCTTAGATGTGAAATGATACTGTAGATTTTTCTTAAATAATATTTTGCTAAAGATAGCTTCGGGAGACTGACGGACTGCCATATTTATTTAAGCTTGGAATTTTGCAGCCCAGCGCAGTTCTTGAGTTATGAGTTACCGGCCAAGCATTAGTTAACATCTGTTCGGTTCGGTTCAGTTGTTGTATCAGTGTTCAGTTCATTAGTTCTCAGTTCAAGATCACCAGTTGTTAGTTGTGAGTCAGCCCAATCACTCAGTCATTGTGTATCAGTTCTTAGTAAATTTAGCACGGTATCAATATCAGTTTTATTTAGTTATCAGTAAAAAGTTTCAGAGTTAGTGTATGCTTGTCCTAGTTAATGCAAAAGTGGCACATCTAGCAGTTTTAATTATCCAAGGAGTGTCTCGTTAAGTGGAACAAACTTTGTCAATAAATGACGTTACATTCCACAACATCACAAATCTAATTATTAATATACTTGACTCCTTCCCCTATGGTATCAGGACCATAAAAAGTGCAGTAAAGAAACAATAGAGCAACTGTAAGATAGCGGGAAAACATTGAAGAGAAAGAATCATCCATGAGAATCTTTAATCCCAATAATTAATCATATCATTAATTAAAAATATTCCAAATCTTACCTCCATTCTTACATTTAATTGCCACCCTCTCATTTAAAAAACCGCTGTACAGAAGATGGGTTCCAAAGTATGGTGTGTTGTAATGTATGTTTTTTCCCCCCCCCCCAAAATATGATACAGAAATGCAATATATTTCAAGCTGGTATAGAATCAAGTAATTTAATAGAAGTAATTAAATGTAGATTAGTAATATCACAACTCCGAATACTGCATTTTTAACGTATGTTGGAAGACAAAGAAAATCCCAAAAGAATGGAAATATTTAGAGCTACATTCATTTTCAAAAAAGACAAAGAAATGTCTGCACAAATTATAGAAAGAATAGGTCTATTGATCTTAATGTATAAAATATATGCTTATATCATCACTTCCAGAATGAAAACATTAACCAAAACACATAACAGTAAAAAACAAAATGGATTCATAACAGTCAGAGCAGATATAGATAATATTTTTATAATAAAACAAAGACAATTCAAATTTGAAACTCAAAATAGCATTTATCGACTTGGAAAAAATGCTGGACAAGGTGAACGGTTCACGACTATGCGAAATAAATAAAAAAAAGGTTACTCATTACACTTAATTAAAGGTATACAAAGTTTGGATAAAATACAAAAATGGTAATTGAATTGAATGGAAAAATAATATAAGAAATAAAAACAAACTGCGGTTTAAAACAGGAATGTAACGTTCCAAAGTCTTTTCAATATATATAGACGAATGAAAAAAGAGGGTTAATGAAGGAATTAAACTAGGACAAAAAAACTATTAACTGCTGTTCTTTTTGGAGACGAAGCAATTTTAATCTTTGAAAAGGAAAAGGGCGGTAGAAAGCAATATGTCAGTTAAATAAAATATACAAGGGCTATAACATGAAAATTTAAAGAAATTTAACAAAAGTAATGGTATTCGAGAAAAGTTATCCATTAAGAAGTATTATAGCGTCTTGGTACAAGAGTCACATTTTCAATACAATTTCAATGTGAATTTATTGATTTGTTTATTTACGAACGCTCTTTAACATCAACGTTCCATTCAACTCAGAGCGTGAAACGGCAGATGAATTTTGTTCAGAGGCCTCTTCTTTCAGACTTGAGGTTCTTTTCCGTGCCGTAAATGTATTACACGGTACCCACGGCTTTACTTCCCTTCCGAAGGAAGCCATACTTAGGATTTTTATGCCCGAAAAAAATTCATCCATTGAACCCACGATCTTGGATTTAGGAGACCAGTATGGTTACCACTAGACCATCAGAACATTTGCATTTACTCCCAACATGCTGTGATCTTGCAATTCTTTCAATTTCTATAAGTTCGGCTACAATATTCGGAATTAATCTTGTAGACTATTTTTTCGTGTTTAATGCAATACAGTATAATTATCACAAGTAATTAATAACACTAATTAACCAATAGACTGTAGTAACATGGATATAACTAATACTTGCTGTCGTAAAAGAAAACTGCAACTAGCTGTGCAGCTGTTTGTTATTATGACGAGCTACTGGCGTGACCTTGGTTCAGCGCGCGCTGCGCTCATATGCGGACGCAGGGCAATAATAGTATTTTCATTCTGTGATCTCCTGTATCAAGGATCATTCTATTGGCAAGTAAAACACCTGCTATGTACAGAATGTAAATAAAGTCTTATTTCAATAAAATTCATATGAGTAATTTACGTTGTTCTCGTGTATAGTATTGGTTGGTATCTCCAACAATGTTTGTATCATTTTATTGGGGAAAAATTGTCCCATCATTTTAGTAAACAATTTAGCCCGTTATATTTAAATATTTTCTACATCTGTGTCCGCATCATCTTCAAATATCTCCGCTAAGGTAGTATTTTCATCTTGAAATTTAGTGCTACTTGTAGATTTCTTGGATATTCTAATTGTTACGCTCAGTTCTAAGTCAGGATTTAAGAAAATGTTCAAACCTGTTTATCAAATTGAGCTATAAAATCAGATATAACGTATGTCACTGTTTGGTGTGATGCCGTATACCACAGCCTAACTGCAAATGAACTTGAACGACAAGATCAGTAGCAGAAAATAATAATGGAGAGCATAAAAAAATTAAATTTTTATCACAGAGAACAAAGCGAGATTTTCTACATTTAGTTAATGGTTTGTGGAAAAAAACGTACAAAAATAAGTTAGAAATAATGCAAAAATATTGCTATTTGTATTTATAAAAAAAAGATACCATTGGTGAGTGGAAAAAATGAATGTACCATTTATAAAATGTCACATTATTTGTAAGAACCGGACGCTCTAAAGGCAATATTAAAGCAAGTTTTAAAATGTTTTACTTAAACACATTTATTTATCCCTTTTACTTTTCTGTAAAGTCATAATATTTTTCCAAATATATTTTTGCACCAAGAAACACTAACGGTGTTTTCGAACTATCGGAAAGTTTTGCTAGTTGCATTACTTGCCTCATAGAATTACAATGAATGCTGAAAGATACTGTGAAGTACTACGCAACAGAAACGCTGCAGACTTTTTAATCTAAAATTCTGCTACTGCACGACAACGGTCTTCCACACTCATCTGAAAGAACCTACGACTTGCTTATGAAATTACAATTGAAAATTTTCTGTCCACCACCTTATTCCTCTGATTTTGCCTCGAGTGATTTCCATCATTACACCAAACTCAAGAAGCGCTTCGGAGGCCAGCCAGGAACTGTAAAGCTGAGCATGCATAAATGTGTAATGTGTTGGCTCTATGTGTTAATTTGTATTTAGGTCTGCCATGAGCAAACTCAGTAGTGATTTTCTATGTCACTATCAGAGAGAGGTGAAGAGAATCTTTAATGCAGCTTTCGTTGCCTTGTACTCGGCCAGTTGGTTATGTCTGTCCTCTTCTGAAGCTCGTGTAAATATAAAATATAGTATTTCGCTATTTTTGCCACATTGCGGTAATAAGGAATGGTGTGTTATTTATTTTAATAGGAAACATCATTTACTATAACACGATTTTTACAATTCGTTGTTACACCTGTTTAATTGTATTTTAGTTTACGCAGAAACACTACCATATGATAGGCTGGTAACTGTGCTTTAAAACTGTTTTTATATAATTGTCTTCAGCGAAATAGCCCATGTCTTTCTAGGATTATATAGAAAAACGGATGGTAAAAGGTTCAGTGAAATGTTTTTAATTAATTTCTTGATTGATGTGCTACATGCATAGAAAAAGGACCGGAGGATTCAGCTTGTATACAAATAAATTTAAGGATGAGTCATACAATAAGAGCTTTGTTAAACCATTGCACTTAATTTCATTTCATTATTATTTACAAAATTATAGTCACCTTGCCATACTTATGAACATAAATATTTTATAAGGACATTAAAGAGACATTTTAGGTATATCTAGCATAGAATTGAATTTCCTTTCATTTCTACATCCCATGTCTAGGCCTACCCTATACAGAAAGCCACGCTTCGGCACTGATCCCACAATTTGAAAATGATGACGAAGTACAAATAGTAGTGAAGAGATGCCTGTACAAACAGAACACGACATGGTATCAAAAAAGTGGTGAGAGGATATGAAAAATTCTTGGAAAAATATTAATTTTATGTAGAGATAACTTAAGGAGGTTTAGAATACTTTTAGAAGACTTTTTTGAAAATAAAAAAGGAAAGTTTATATTTTTTTTACAATAAAGAAACTTATTTATAGACAATACTTGTCGATTTATTATACAAATATAATTCTGGAAAACTCTTTTATATTCAGCTCATGGAAATATATGCTGGAAAAAAGGTACTGAAGATACAGCCTCAGAAACCTAAGGTGTAACGGCAAGAATGGATGATAAAATTGAAGGAAGGCCATTAGTAATTGCGGAAGAAGGGAGGAAAATAGCTTCGAAATGGAAAGGGAAAGATTTGTTGCCTAAAGAAAAGTAACGCGAAAATAGAAGAAGAGCAAACCCAAGAGCACATTTATCTTTCACAGGTTCGAAGAAGCAGAGAAAGCCCAAATGATTCATTACAAGAACCACAGAGGAAGTAAGTGACACATAACAGACTTTCCTGTACTGCAGTGGCAAGTCTGGTCGGTCTTCTTTCAAGTGAGGTTTTTGCACTAACAAATCGTGATTGAAACCGGGAAGAAATTTTAAAAGTGTTATATACTCAAAATTCATCCAGAACTTAGCACCAACACTAGTTTCTTTTCTTCCCCCCCTTTTAATAAGCTTATGTTCATTTACGGTGGTGTTAAGTTTGTGCAATTAAGCCAAAAATTTGCCCATTCTTTGATTTCATTATCACTCTGAAATGTTGCGCTTTTAAAAAATCTTTCCGGGCTGCAAACACACAATAATTTGAGCTGTAAGAACATATAAATACTGAGATTTCATCTCCGAATGGTCTTAAGATTTGGAGCGACCATGTTAGAGCTTGCGAAGGAGAAATAAAGAAATTATGCCCATAAAATATTAAGGTCATTCTTTATTGAACAATCCTCGTATACAATATTCTTTGGATATTTTCATATAAAACATCCAAACATTCATAAAATTCCATTTAACATTATTTATTTTGTATATCTATAACAACCAAAATTATTGTCATTGACAGCAGTGACAATAATTACTTACTCATAAGTGATAGTAACGTAAAGACTACTAACCTTGTTACAAGTGGTGGTGAGAGTGGCGTCCATCTGCATTCATACATTCCTGGCATCTTCGGATGAAATGTTCGAACTCCCTTGCTGTGCACTACGTCTTAGGGACTTCTTTGGAGAGCGTTTGAAAGAGGCACTAATTTCGTCAATTATTTCCCCGTTAGAACATTTCAATTTCTCTTCTTAGGTTCAGCGTTTAATCCCGTTGTCCTAAACTTATTAACCAGATATTTATCAGTTTCTCTACCTGGAACTGGAATACAGGAAAATTCTCCTAAAATTGTCTACACACCTATCTACATGATTCAGTTTTTACATATGTATTGTACATAAAAATTCTGTGTTCAAGCGTGAATTTTTCGATAGGCATTTCATTGGACATAATAAGAACAATATAATGCAATTTACACACAGCACAGATGTCTTGAATAAACTTTTACTTTAAAGATGCAAATGAACAAACTCTAGTCTTCAATTCGAACAAAAGACAGCAACTGGTCAGTATAAAACAGTTGATAAACGTAGCCTTGAGTGGGTCATTCACCGCTAGTGCGTCACTGAAATAATATCGAGGTAACTGCAGTGCAAGCAAACTACACATATACGCGATCTATGATGCGGCCAGAAATGGAACTCCTGGTTCGTGCTAGTAGTTGATTTGTTTTATTTATGGACGCTGTTTAATATCTCAGGTCATCAGCGTCCCATTCAAATCAGAGCATGAAACGGCCGACAATTTTGCTCAGAGGCCGCTTCTTTCCGGCTTGAGGTTGTTTATCGTGCCGTAAATGTACGACACGGGACCCACGGCTTTACTTCCCTTCCGAAGGAAGTCACATTTAGAATTTTTACGCCCGAAAAAATCCATCGATCCTGGCCGGGTTTAAACCCGTGATCTGGGTTTAGAAGTGCAGGAAATGGAAAAAAATTATGACAATATAAGAGAAAATAAATTTTATTCACTCCAGGAAGTCAGTCAGCTTCGGGATGAAATTTCCAATTATTAATAAAACTCTACTATCTTGTTACGAAATAAATATTTTTGTACAATACCTCTATATATATATATATATATATATATATATATATATATATATATATATCCTTATAATTCCATTTTAATGTAGTTGTTATAAAGTTTTGAAAATCTTAAGATTAAAAAAATGATAATTTATTGAAATTGTTTTATTATCTTCGCTAACACAGTACAAAGTTTATACTTTTCTTTAAAAAGACACTCATTTTTAAGCAGTTATTTATCAATGTTTTCATAGTCACTGCTTTATTCCCTTTTCCTTCTGCTATCCTTTTCAACGCCCTCAGAAAGATTAATTAAAGGAATTAATAATTCAGCAAGATATTTCGAGTTCTTTGCTGTAAAGAGTGAGGGGGGAAGAACTAGACTCAAACTCCTTGTTTTAATCCGATTCTCTCGGCGAGAATCGGACACGTTGCCACCTGATCCCAGCAGTGAAGGATGTATTTTCTGATATTAGTGTAAGTTAGATGTATTTTCTCATCCATTTGTTTATTTAACACTCCTGACAAAATGTGCAGAGACTTTATACTATGCAAGAATTAGTCTATGACGTTATCCAGTACACTAGATTTTAGGGTTGTAATATTTATAGGATAATTACAATTAAAATAAGAGTTCCCCAAATACTTTTGAAAACTCTATCCAGACATTTAAATTTCTTAAAATGCGCTCTTGAACGCCTGCAAGTGTTAGTTGACCATTATTAACACATTTTATTAGAGTAAGTTGAACATGAAATGCACTATTATTTTCTATTATTTACTATTTTCCTTATCAAAAGAGTTGTAATACTTGAACATTAATATTTAACTATACCCCCACGGATGGCGTCTGGCGTTCAATTCCCGCCAGTACCATGATCCCTGACTGAGGTTTTTCTAGGGTTTCCTCAGTTCTCATAAAAAGGCAAATGCCAACGAGGTACCCTAAATTTATGTCTGGAACGCTGCCTCCCAAAAAGAATCACTTCCCAGTTTATCATTTCATCTCACATATGTGCACAGTCTGTAATGACTCAGCAAAAAAAAAAAAAAAAAAAAAAAAAAAAAGGAGCTTTAAACACAATGCCGCAAAACTTTCTCGTTATTCCACGCCGGGACACCTTTGGAAAACGTTATAACACATTTTTCCTTTGATTTTTTTAATAAAAACTACGCATAAGCAATGGCTGTAGCTCCTCCTTCAATAACAATATCATCCTTTTGACACATTTTCCTGGGTGCACTAAATGTGCTACTCCGCAACATTTCTGGCGTATAGACCATTCCTATGATATCATTGTTTCCATGATTTGCTGACGCTGGAAGATGGGAGGTGCTGAGTGCTCAGAAGCGGAATGTATTTTTCTTTTGTTTGTTTTTTTTTTTTCCTCTTTATATCGGTCTTTATTTATTTTTAATAATTTTGGAACAACTAATTTACAATGAAAAGTAATATAGGTATCGTATACAATAAATATTCTGAGAAGTGATCTTTTATCCTCTTGAGCTGCTTGCGGTGGTATTTGTTAAAATATCACTGAACCATTGCAAGCTGTCTTTGGTTCTGAGAATATGTTGTTTATTCAAGAAATGGAACATCTTTAACATTTCCCATTCTAATGAAACGAAACTCGTTTAGTTTTGTTCCTAATCATTTAGTTGGTCATTACAATGTGTGCGGTACTTTTTTTTTTTTGATTGATTTATTTACGGACGCTCTTTAACATCTCAAGTCATCAGCGTCCCATTCTATTCAGGGCGTGGAAACGGCTGACAAAATTTTGCTCAGATGCCTCTCTTTCAGGCTTGAGGTTCTTTTTCGTGCCGTAAATGTACGAAATGGGACCCACGACTTTAATTCCGTGTGCGGTACTGACATAATAAGAGCTATCCGTTACAAGAGTTCCATGCTCGTTTCCGTTGGGTATTAAACTTTTGGCATCATATGAAGAAGAAGTTTTTATTAGTGATATTAATGATTCCGCTAGCTTGGCTACTGGTATGTCATAAAACGTGGCGAAATTATCGTAGAGTTTTATCACATCCCTTTACTACACGAAATGCATTTGTCTTCTGGTCAGCGTAGATACCCCCACTATAATTCCTGAGCATCATACAGATTAATCATTCGCAATACTAAACAATATACCGAATTCTGCTTCCACGTTTTCATCTACTAATTCCCAATGCCCTTTGTATCCAATGAAATTGCAGGTTGTCATAATAACTGTGTTTTCAATAATTTTATATTTAAATAAACTTAATGTATACTCACTCAAATAATATTTTTTGCGTACTCAGCTAATCAGTCTGAAATAATTTTACAAATTATGTAACTCTATCTGCCTAAGTAATCATAACTTTCAATAGACATATTATTCAATATGGAAAAATGTTATCTCTGTTTTATTTTTCTCAGTTGGTATTAGTAAATGGAACGGTAGCGATTGTAATAGTCGACTTTCTCTTATTTCAGTCTCACGCTTTCTGAATAGGTAGATATTCATAAATATAATATTTTATGCAATTGTTAATATTCTGTGCGTGAATTTCAAATATATATTACTTTTGTTATATCCATAAAATAGTCCTAAACCCGTATTATGCTCTTCCCTATTGACATTACTGGCAATGGACGTTCGTCTGTTGCTGGATGGCTTGAAAAGGTTAAGTATTCATAATATAATTGTTCAATTATTATAACATTGCAAACCAAGCTTAGGGGAATTATATTTAAATGCTTATTTTATTCTTGTAAAAGTCCTAATAAATATCACTCAAGGGTCTGATTACGTTCCTGAATTTATCGGCAATCTCAGACATTCTTATGACATTACTGGTGAACATTTTTTGATGTTTTAATCTAATTCATACTCTAAATAGTGCTGTTGGCAGTGATTGCACAAATAATTTTTACCAACACTAATACTTATGAAGCAGCGATGATTCCGTAGAAATGCAATAACAATTATACCTACCCATTATTTTGCAGGTAATGAATTCAATGACAGTGCTGCTGTTAATATATTCCTTTTAATTACAGCAATTAATCAGAGGGGAATGGAAACAGATGAACGATGGCATCCAACTATGAAATTCGCATGAACTTGTCACAGTTAATTCTGTTGATTATTATGTGAATTGATCCATAGGTAGCTTCTTTCTCAGCAAAAACGTGAAAAACGTAAACATTTGCCATCAGTGATCACATTGATTCAGAAGATATTCATGTAGCTTTTAAAAATAACACAGCAACTGAATTGACAATGTTTTTAGTAACTTCGATTCAGCGCAACTCATGCTAAATATGTCTTCATTTGCAACATGCTGAATGTGCACTTATCGATTATGATATTTCGGCAAACGAAATAATTTAATACTGAAATTCCACACAGAATATCGCATTTTTTCAGGAATCGCTGAAGTGTTTAGATACATGAAAAGTATTTCTCTGAAAATTAATTGCAAAGAAGCGTTTTAAGCCTAGAAAGGAAATGTATTTACCGCGCAGGATTTTTGGGGGCTTTTTCCTTTGTAGTAGACATTTAATAAATGCAAAGGTGTTGTGCATGTCGTTAGGCGACATGCTTTTAATGGAAACAATGCACTTAATGGGGTCAGTTTGTGTTCTATGGCATGAGTTAAGCGGAAGTAATTATGGAACAGAAAAAAAAAGCCAGTATATTAGTGGGATGAGAAAAAACTGGAGGAATACTAAAGAAAGATGCCTATAGAAGTAGTGGGAAAGTAGTAGTAGCATTTGGTTTATTTACGGACACTCTTTAACATCTCAGGTCATCAGCGTCCCTTTCAATTCAGGACGTGAAACGGCCAACAAATTTTGCTCAGAGGTCTCTTTTTTTCAGGCTTGAAGTTCTTTATCGTGCCGTAAATGTACGACACGGGACCCTCGGCTGTACTTCCCTTATGAAGGAAGCCTTAATTAGGATTTTTATAAAGTATAAACCTTTGTTGGAAATTACTCCAAGAACATTCTTTGTTTCCACTAATTGTAATTTTGTTTCAACTGTAATGTAAATAAAATCAACATTACTTTTGAGTCTAGAAAAAGACATAACCTGACATTTTGATAATCGAAAGGAAGATTGTTCGCTTACTGCATTTATTTAAGGCATTCACATCAGTTTGAAGTTTAACACAAATGGAGATAGATTTTATAGAGCTAAATATTTTTAGATCGTCTGCAAATAGTAGGATAACAGAAGAATTAAGCAATAAAATACATCATTAATAAATAAAATAAATAATAATGGATCTATATTTGAGCCTTGAGGCACTCCAGAGTAAACTTCAATGCTGTATAATGTACTATTTTTATAATTAACAACTAGTGATCTAGACTTCAAATATGATACCATAAGAAATATCATAGACTTAGAAAAACCATATAACGGTAATTGGCTTGTTAATGTATCATGATCTACTTTATCAAACGATATTTGAAAATCTGTATAAATAACATCAACTTGAGATCTATTATCTCATTCAGCAGATAAGTAGTGGACAGTCACAGACAATATTATTGATATTAGTTCCGAACTCCTAGCGAGAGAACGCCCTGTGGTGCGTGTAATGTGTTTCAACTACTTTAATACTGCCCACGAGTGGCCGAGATCGTTAAGGCGCAAACTCGTGAGGTCAGGGATTTGAGTTTCATCAGAGCCGTCCTCCCTGATTGAGTTTTTTTCCGGTTTTCCTCAAACCTCATAAATGGCAAATGCCTGGATGTACCCTAGACTTAGGCCTGGAGTGCCTCCTTTAAAAAAATTTCCTTTTCCAATTTACAATTTGATTTCATGTATCATCAGTGTCCCCCGCCTGCGTTACTTCAGTAGTAAAAACAGGCGTTAAACAATAATAAAAAAAATACCTTAATCGTCTGGCGGAAGACGTGACACTGTATAGAACCCGTCATAGTGACATTTCCTGTGCAGTTTGTGTAAAAAATGAACGGCACAATGTTGTTTACCTATCCAAGCGTACACAGGAAAAAAAAAATGGAAGAAAACTAATAGCTTAAAACAAAATCTAGCTCGGCAAGAGGCATGTGTCAGAAGATGTTATTAAAAAAAATTAAAAACCATGTTACGTGTTTTTAGTTGAACACAGGCGCACACTGTTAGAAAAGTTAACAGCAACCGAAGTTGACAAGACCAAATTTGGTTGTGCAATCCAATTAAGAGAAAACGGGAGTGTGTGTGACAGGTAAATATCCCTTCAGTTTGAAAGTTATGGTCTCTTACTTTATCTCATTTCGTTGTGAGATTACTAACATGATTTTTATAGCCGGCTCTTTGTAAAAAATTGAAACGTTAAACATTTCAATTAAAATGATGAAAATATATCAAGAAAATAATTAAATGTAAAACTGAACTGTTTAAAGATGAGAATCAAATGAGAAAGATACGTTTTTTAATTTCGATTTTCTTCTGAAATTCTTAAAACGCTAACAATTTATAGCTAATACACCTACTGCTTATATTTAGAATTATCGTCTCCAAATGGTCTTTCAAGTTCAGAAGTTTGAACCCGCTGTCGGTAATATCCTTTCTTGGCGAGAGCTTGCGCACTAGCCAATGAAAATGACGGTAATCAGCTCTTTACTAATAACCTTTCTTGTAAACAACTTTCAGTTAAAACTTAACATTTCCAATTTATTGAACCGTGGTTGTAAAACTGTCCTTACGGGGGGTCTGAAAAGTTCATAACCTTGTAATAATAAACCAAAACTTTACTTAAACATTACAATTTTTCAACAAAATCTCCTTTAAATTCAGTACATTTATTCTTGCGACCCTGCAATGACATTATTCCGTCTCTGTTATTATTATTCATTACAAAACAAGTATATTGAAGCGGTTTAGTGTAGGGCAGCTCCAAGATGGGAGCCAATTTGAAGCAATCAAATCGGTGATAACAGGTTGATCTCCAGTTATGCGATTTATTTGTTGATACGTTGAAGTGCAGCATCGTTAATTGACTATTGATGGTTTTGGTGTTGTTGACCACCTTCATGACAACAATGTCTGAGGATTTTGTTCGCTATTTTGTGACTCGCGTTCAACAGGACTGGGAGAAGATATCAATGTGTTAATAATCATGGGATGAGTAGATCTGAATATGTATGGTAATTTATTACTTGCAAGATCTTTCGCGTCCTCTGGTATTCTGTGTACGGTAGAACTTAACTGCGTAGAGTATAAATTTAACTGCCGCGACTTCCAAGCAGACGAACTGAGAACTGCGTCCGAAGAAGAACTTATTGTAGTTCCCGCATCGAACGTAGATCTTATTATGCGTATCTGTACTGAACTGAACAGAACTGCAGAACTGATCCGTTTATCTAAACTGAGCTTTTGATAATCCAGCAGAGCAAAAGCCTCCTTTATATTGGGTTCAAATTTACGTTGACTGCACTGAACCAACAGGGGTTACACAAGTACGCGCAAGTCTCCGGCCTTGCTTTAAAAATTCAAAATATACATCTACTATTGGCTGGTTCAAATTCACCTGCCAACGCAATGCCAACCGCTGCTATTTAAAACATTTATTTAATGTTGGTTTAAAGTTTAACTGCACTGCTCAAACGGCTGGCGAGTTCATTGTCCTAGCGTATTCGAAAGCCTGGAATTTATTAACCCTCGCCACCGGAAGGTCTTTTAAGAAGCCACATAACACTTGTTCCTTTCCTTGGTTTAAAGAAATATATACGATCAATAGATATATAATATATAGTTTATACAAATATAGACAGGAATAGATACATACGAGTATAAGTAGTAAATTAAAAGTATATAAGAAATGTACTAGTCACCAGTAAAGTTTCTACCGGATACCGGTGAATAGTAGTTTAATAAATTAGAGTTAAAGATTAAGTGTAAGTAGTAGAAGTATTAGCTGGTTTCCAGCAATTAGGAAGCAGTTGAAGGAAATGTAATTTTACTATTTACCAAATTTGTTATTTTTATTATTTTGGTACAACTTTAATTGTAACCTAGGTATAAGTATCATCTGGAAAATAATAATGTAAGAATGTAATTTGATAATTTAGAAAAACAGTGTAAAAGTTTGCAATAAAATTCGCGGTGTAGGCAACAAGTTACAGTGATGGAGTATTTCAGATTTTTATTATTTATTATTATTGTCGCTTTCCTTTGAGTCGCGGTTTATGTCCTTCTTGCCACTGCCCTTTTTACCGTAGACAGGTATATCAGAGAACTTTCCCTTTTGACGACGTACATATAACTTATTAATGTTATACTTTATTATACGTGCACACACGCATAATATCTGCGCTACTCATTAAAATGCACAAAGTATTATGATTAAGCTTACATTGTATTTCAGTGGGGTGGTGGACCGTAGAAACAGTTTCAATATATAGTAAAGATAAGCCTTGGCATTTTAATCAAGTAGCTTGCGCTTGAGGAACGCGGTAAACCACAGTATGCTCAGGAAAACAACTTTGTCACGTCTCTGCAATATTTTCAGTATATGTTTAGTGCTAACAAAAATTGTGTATGTGGAGGTAAGAATTATGCGGCACTTAACAACCTTAACTGATAACACACAAGGGCGGAAATAACAGATAATATGTAGCCTTTATTGCATATGTCATTAAATATTTGATGTACTTTAACTCAAGTATATGTCAAAACTAGAGAAACACTTCTCACAAAAAAACACCAACAACAAAGACACACCTAAGTACGCAGAGAACAGAATGGACTTCTTCCTCAACCATCCTACAGCCCTGATCTTGCACCTTCTAACTTCCATCTGGATCGGAATATAAAAGAGAAAATATATTTAAAATCTCTCATAAAACTTACTACAGATTTTAAGTATCTAACGCATAAATCGACAAAGCCTTTAAGCTGAAGTATATTATACTCTTCAAAAGTTTGCTCAAAGGAATATTCATCATTTAACGACATCGTAAGCAAAATTTTATAGCTCTTGGAGACCGTGGATTATATGGCAAAATTATGATTAATAACGGATAGAAGAAAGACCGCGCTGTGCATTGAAAAGTTCGGGAGGAGTAAATGTCAGCCGGGATAAAGAACAGCGAGAAAAGAGTAAAGCACGCTCAGCACATTTGAGATGATGACGTCATTATCATTACCATTACTGCTAGCATCGTAAAAGACAATTCTCTTAATTCGGAGCACGTTAAAAGTTCACGGCAAGGCTTTGCCTACCAGTGGGTTTCACAATGGCACTCACTTTGTTCTTTTGATTAGCCATCCTGAACCTGGGGTAGGTATTTCGTGATATTTTAAGATAATGTTACGAAATTAATGTAGCATACTGCTTCACTATTACCGTCTCTTTCTGCTGTTCACAGACGTTGCCTCGTAGAAATAAACAAAGACCTCTGCCTAGAAGATAATAATAAATGATTCGCTTAGCACTTCTAGTAGATTTTAAAATAATGCTATTGCATAATCCATAACCTCCTGCGGGGGCTCATAAGGTAACGCTTGGGGTTTTCATTCGGGAGGTACTGAGTTTAAAATTCTTGGAGCCACCATTCTGACTTCAGGTTTTCATTGTTTCCGCTGGTTCCATGTATGATATTTCTTTCTGCCAGTTTTCCGCTCTCCTATTTCAGATAGCAGGGTTGAAAGTATCAAGCGAAGTAAAAAGGAAGCTGTGCGAAGTAGCGATGGATTTGCACCTTAGAGAAAATTGTTGTTCCGGCGTTTGGGGGTTGTGCATAGGGAAGTTTTGCCGACATCCATGGCCTAATATCAGGAAAACAACGTTAAGAATGTGTAGCGCCGTCCCTTTCTTCCAGAGGTACCCTCCTCCGGAGGTGTAGGTACAAAAGACTCTTCGTTGTGGCCGAGTGCAAAAACATCCTCCACCATTTTGTCCTACCCTATTCTATCCATAGAGGACAGAATAGAAAGTCTTCGTTGTGTTTTTCCTCGCTCGTGGACCTAGCCGAAAGCTGAAAGCAGCTGCCCATATCCAACCCGCTGCAAAGTTGGCAAAGTGATGGAATCGAGCTTACCTTTTTTGCAGAAAGTGAAATTTTTCCTTTCCGAATCCAAATGGATGTAGGGTATGCATTGCAGTAACCTTGTAGGGATGAAATTTTAGCAGTTTTCTAGCAAAACGCATTATGAAATAAAATTAATATTGTGCATGCAATAATTATTGCTCAAACTTGTGCAAGTAGGAATGGCTTAGCTGGTAACTTGCGATCTTAAGGCAGGATTATGTTTGTTGACATTGCATTGGTTTTGGAACGATATATAACGCAAACTCCTAGCCTCTTACCTCACGATATCAGGTTATCATGGTCAATGTGCATTGTCGTTTGTTTGACTTGAACTTACAAGGTCAGTCCTGCTGCTGCAGTCCCGATGGCAGCGGAGAAAGCCGAATTTCACCTGAAAGCAGTGAGAGTTAGAAAGTGTTAGTATAAAATTATTTTTTTGTTAATGGTATGTTATTTTTGTTAAACAAAAACTTAACTACCCTAACATATGAAAAAAGTAACATTAATTCTATTTAAAAAGACATATTTTTTTTGTTAAACATAACCAAACATAACCTGTCAATCTAAGCTAACCTATAAAAGTAACACATTCTATTAAAAATTATTTATTCTGTTAAGAACAGTGTAGACGAATTATATGATTACAAAGAGAGAAAAAATACAATTGAAAGAAAAAAGTGTTCCGTGATGAATTGAACTCATGGCCTTCACATTATTAGCACCTAAACTCCTACCATCTGAGCTAACAGTTCAACATAACATAAGGAAAGTTTCCGCTTACTACTAAAATCGTAACCAGTCTGCTTTCTTCCCTCCGCTCGGAACTCCAGTATCGTCCCTGTCTGTAAGGAAAAGTTTGTTTGTTACTAACTCACTATGGTGTCTACAGTCAGAATCACAACTGCATGACTTCTCACAGTGAGCTGTTTAATGAGCTTGTTGTTATACATATTGCACTTTCATGTATTAAATAAAAAAGTTAAATACTAAAGAGGAATATTATAAATAAAAATATTATGACAATTAAAATTCTTGCTTTGCAATGGAGGATTCAAGAGAAAATCTCAAAAAAGAGACGGGAAGCATATTTTGGATCACACAAGCTAGTGGCAATACCTTTTTTAATTCCAAAAAATATTTTAGCCTAATTCTTTTGGGTGAGTCTGATGCTTATTATTGTGTATTGTGTAATTGTGTATTGTCACAATTAGTATTACATGTTTGAACATGTGTATGTGTGTGCAAAGTGGGTGCCACGTCATTTAAGTGCGGTATAGAAGTGAACCCCCTGGCACTGTTGAATCGTATCATTGCAATCGATGAAACATGGGCATGGGCAAGGGTGTCATCCTGTCATCACGCAAACACAAGTATCGTCAAACTCCTTCACGAACAAAAATGATGGTAATTCTGGCGTATGCTAGTCAAGGTGTGCTTGTGTGTCATCCAGTGTGTATGTGGCATTCTCGTCTTCTGTCGCGGAGAAATGCTATTTTCACATACTTATTGTTCACTCTTCATGACTCCACTTTCGCTCACCAACTGAACTTCGGGCGTGCTGAGACAAGGATATCTGCACATTCACCACCTGGTGGCTTCAATTAAATACAAATTCCATATAATTTCAATCGTATATCTTACTTTTTCTTGTTTTAGCTTCTTCGCGAGAAAAAGCAACCAGTTTCCATGGCTTTTGACTTTTACTAGCTTAAAGTTTTTACATAAGCTTCATGTTTAACCTAAAGCATTTTAGGCCTTCTTGACGTCGAATGTTTATAGTACGTTTTCATTTCTGTAAGCAAATAATAAAAATGAAAAATGTAAATATTATTGTGACACAATAGTGTGGGTTGTTCGTATTTCTGTTAAAGTTAGATGCAACTAATATGGAATTACCCGAAACCGATGTGCCTGTTGGAAACACGTGTATTTGCAAGAAACAGCTTGGCTCCTTCTTAGAAGACATCAATTCATCTCCTTGAAGCACCAGACTACTAAGCCCTGGTAGAAGGAAGTAAAGCAGGTCCCAAAGGAAATTTCTGGAACAATGCTATGGACAGAGAAGCAAACTTTGATCTCGCTTTGTTCTACACAACTTCCATAGTGATATATGCAAAATACCACTCCACTTCTGATATTTACACAAACTTACTCCAAATGAATTAGTGGATATTACCTGTCTTGTAGGTCATGTACGTCTGCAGTCACACTTTTGACACATTTTAAAAACAGAATTTTTATATGAGTTTTCGTAATTATTTCATTTTCTGCTTTATGTGTTCTTTTAGCTCCTTTTGAGTATTGTGTTATTCCTTTTTATGTACTAATGATATGATCTGAATATAATACGCTACATTAAAATTTAGTACACTAAATTGTATATTCTAGACCCTAAATATCTGCAAAGATCCTGCGGTAGTATGACATATAATTTCAGTAATTATATGAGGAGGTATTGGGAAAATTTGTTTCATAAAAAATTTAAAACATTCGTTTAAGGAGCAAGTTAAACTTATGCCACCTTCAACAGTTTGTAAGTATGTTTAACATATTTTAAACGTTTAACAGTATACTTTATATAAATTCAATCATTAAAATATTTTCCTTAAAGCTATATTTGAAGCCACGAGTTTTATAACAGCACAAGCCCCCTTTTTGCACTATCTATATTATTGTAATCATCTAATTATTTTCTACCATTTAACATTCAAAATAATATAATGTTTCATAAATTGTTTTATTAGTATTTAACACCCGTTTTTACTACTGAGGCATCACAGGCGGTGGGCACTGATGATACATGAGATGAAATGATATATTGGGAAAGGATTTATTTTAAGGAAGGAAGGTTCCAGGCCTAAGTTTAAGGGCACATCCCCGGCATACTGAGGAAAACCTGGAAAAAAAAAAAAAAACCTCGGTCTAAAAGGACGGTCCCCCAGACCTCTTGCTAACGACCTCGGCCAGCAGTTGCGGTTTCTTCTGACCATACTTGCAGTAAGACAGGGCAAACTCACAGCGCATGAATTTCTCTTTCTCCTTTGCAGCATAGCAATTAAATCTTTGCAGGGATTTTTTATTTATGATCCTTAAACATAATTAAAGTAGCTTAGTTCTATTTTCCGAAACAAACTACAGTTATCCTTCCTTGTAAATATGATGAAACAAACCTGGAGAGAGTTTGCACAAATGAAATTCCGCTAAAGCTAGCGATATTACAAAATATCTTTACACAATCTTCTATGTGACAAACCGCATTTTCAAAGACGTCTGGACCAGTATGGTAAGGATCAAGTTTTCCTCATGCTGAAGATTCAAGGAATAAAGTTGGAACCAGGACTAAGTGAAAGGAAGAGATACGCGAGATAATTTGTTTGTTTCTTGTATTATCTTACTAAGAAAATAAAGACCAAGTTTATTCAAAGTAGTATTATTATTTAAAAATATTGTTGGCTGCTAAATCAGCATATTTTTTAGTATTACAAACTAGCGAGTTTATTTACAAGTTCAGCATTTTAATGCATTTATAATGGATCTTAGTTTTTTAAAAGGTGACAGCATTTATGATTGCTCCAGTTCTGTTTGTAAAAAAAAGTCTAAGTTGGCATTTTAAGATACATTAAATTTTTATTGTTTTCTCAAAACCTATTGGTTATAGAAGTCATGATTTCAATTTTAAGAATATCTTAAAATAAACACAATGTTCACGCAAGCTTCTATAGGTTATAACATTTAATTAGCACTATAAGCATTATTTGCATAAATGAAATTGGAATAAGCATTTCATTAATATCTCACTGAAAGTAATTTTGGGAATTTGATGACTTGCTTCCTCATTCTTCAGCCGAGCTGTTTATGTTTTCCATATGTACAAGTTCTGCACTAACAGAAATAAAACACATTTTTTTTACTACCCAAAAACTCAGAAAATAGGATGGACATTTCTATCCTCAAAATAAAAAAATGAGGTAAAAATATATTTTCCATCTATAAGAATTGTTAGAACATTTCGTTAAAGATAAATAACTGAAAAGTACTATGCGCTCAGATAAATACTGTTATTTATTATCTTCAGAATTTCACCTGAAGATGTAAACAACGCCATTACTGAAAGCAATTCACGATTAATTTTCTGTGACATGTTGTTTGGAAAGGGTTTACGAACACTAGTGCAACTTTTGTTTCCTCTATGGATGTGTCTAATGCTTAACCGGATATTAATTGTGTGAAGCTCTAGTTTTTTTTTTATTATTATTTTGCCAACTTGCTGAGATATGAAGGGTCATTTATCTGTAAAATATTCTTAATACGTTGTTATAAACTCCAGGCTCATATTTTAAAGCTCTGTTTTTCTCGGAAAATCTTTGTTACATTTCTACGTACTTTAAGTCTTTCATTATGTGTCATGGAAAATATTAATCCACATGAATCTGGAAGCAAAAAATGACGATAATACGGCGCTCTAACTTCAAATGTTCTATCGCAAATCATCTTCTAACTTTGTGAGAGAGTTTAGTAGTGATGAATGCACGATTCGTTTTTATTTTCACAGTGTATTTGCGAAATATGACACTATAACAACTTATAAACCAAATTTAAAGGCTTTATTGTAATGACATATATAATGCATATTAATATTGTACTTTTTGTCAATATTTCAGCTTGAAATTTTTGTTTTTATCGTTGACTAAACATTTGTCCCTGTGCCATCTTGCCTGATACCTTTCCCTATCCCGCTTCTTTGTCCTTTTCACCTGTCCACGTCAGAATGGTTCGCCAGTTAATGACTGATTCTTCATCTATCGAAAGTTCTGCCATGATATGACGTATAGACAAGCTCTTGCCTTCCTCACGAAAAGTCGTCTGCTGGAAAGTATGGGCTATATTTCTTTCGGCATGCTCTTCAAAAGTGCTGGGCCCGGAGGTCAAGGGGCTGTAACCCAGGTATCATATATTTTAAAGTTTTATTGTGATGCGTATTGGTGTAAAGTTTCTTTTGTTATGCTCTTAATTCAACACTCCATAATTTAACCTGAAAGTGCTCGTCCGTAACCATTTCTCCATTTTTCCTAAATGTGTGTGACTTTAATTTTCCTTGTTAAGTTATTTCTTGGAATTATTACTATCTTCATTATTTTTATTTCCTGATTATCCACTTCTTTCAGCATGTATTTTCTGTTTTACATTATTTGGTTTCGAGACAGCGCCTGCGATTAATTTACCGGCAACCCTGCAATGGAAAAACTTTGCTCTTGTCCGTCGTTTGTTTTCATTCTTCAATGCGAGACCTTTTTTCTGTCAATAGCAGTTCAATCACGACGTGATTGATTTTTTTTTTTTTCTGTTGGTGATTTTTTTTCTCTCCCCTTTTCTTGAGTTACTTTTTAAGATCAAAATCTTTAAAATCATCTCCTTCCAGAAGAAATGCTCAACATCTTAAGATCCTTTTAAAGCTCTCTTAGAACCTCGTGTTTCAGTTTTACATTCTATATTGAAAACATTGTTTGTTTCATAAAAATATGAAAAACTAATAGTTTTAACTTTAGGCTCATTTATTGAAAAACCAATGTGTCTAAAACTTCAGTTGAGCATAAACACTTCAGAATAGCATTTAATGTATACAAAGGACAGCGTCAAATATTGCGATATTTTTAGGCCTGATTGTTTAATATACGAAAATGGTATGCCAAAAGTGAATATTTCAGTACATATTTTACAGTATATTAATATGAAATTAACATTCTTAAATAATATTTTATTTTAATATTTGTGAAATCGAGTGCAAGTAATAGTTGCATTAATTATGTTGACAATGAGAAGAGATTACACTGAGTACTAAGAAGTAACTAGTTTCGCCAATTTTTCTTGCACATTAAAATAGAGAGAGTAAATTAGAAGGTGTCACTTTCTGATCCTACTTCGGCAATTAAGGGAGCAGAAAGAAACCATCGTATATCTTTCCCACTTTTGCCACAAGGTGTTCACATTTACAGGCAAGTGTGTATATTCACCAGTGCAGATTGGTAAATATTGGTATTGAATAAGTTTTTCCTTAATATTTTTATCGTTGCATTGTTTCTTTTGGTGTAAAGATGCTCTCGTATTACTGAAATGTTATAAAGTAATCACACACATTTAGGTTGGCAGTAGTAGCATATTACCATCTGGTTTGGAATTTACCTTGGTTATGACAATATGGTATTGTACATAAGCACGTAATTCCAAGTTAATGTTAGACAAATCAATGTGGCTGTAAGTTAAATGTTTGTAAAACACAAGAAATAATCACTACAATAAAATACTGAAGATAGCCAACGATTTTCATAGCTGTAACTAATAACCACATTTCTTTTGACATTCAAATAAATTTCGAAAGCAAACAAACACTATCCTAAGTCGATATGTGTTAGCAAATTCTCTATAGACGAGTTATTCTTGATGAAGAAAACACTCAAATGCACAAATCTAAGCACAGAAATAACACTGTAGTCAACTGTTCCCTTGTGCACATACTAGATACAATAGCGCCCTTAGCGGAAGAACATCTAAACTAACGTGCGCAACGATACATTTCACCAAAGATTAATGGTAACTGTTAACAATTCCCTCAAAAAATGGGTGAACTAAACATATTTTCAACATCATCTGCCAACTTTGTATTTTGACCGTATACACCTAATATTAGGGAAACATAAATTATTTGGAAAGAAAGATGTCACTGGTAGTATTAGGTTCATATTCTTCTTTATGTTAGTAGAAGGTGGTATTGCTAAACAATGGTTTTCACATCAGAGTTTAACTAATTTAAGTTTAAACTTATATCAACGTAAACCCTCCAGTAGAATGGAAAAATGTGCAATGTTCTTGGGAAGAAATATTCTACCGTGTTAAGAAGCCAATACGCTTATTTATTGATGTATGCATCATTTTTAATTTCCTGCACTTTGTAAAGTTGAACTCCTTTATTGGATTCTTTCAATAATCAGTAAGGAAATTATTTTTGGAGCAGGGACAGTTGCGTAGCTGGCTGTGGTAAGATTTACAAAGGCAGTAGATATAGGTATTGCAAATTCTAAATATTTAATGAACACAGCATTTAAAATACATTAAATAAAGGTTTTACCTTAATGGTTCTACAGCCAAGTCTCCAATAATGATCAATGGAAAATCTTAATCCTTGCAAGGTATTTAGCTAATTTCGTAGCAAAAATACAGAAGCTCTCATGGATTTGTTTAGATATATCCAAAAGAAATTGTAATTCTAAGACTTTGGGAGATGATGCAGTGAAAGAAAAAGATAATATCACACTTGGCTGGCACTCCTTGTTTGGATTTCCAAGCTGGGTTACGTCTCGGGCGCAGAGAGCTGTGTTTAGGGTAGGTCAGTGTGGATTGCAGGGTGTGATATTGACTCGCGCATACGTCCATGGTAATGAAAGTTTATGAGGACTGGAACTGCAACTGGAAATTCTAGAGCACACTCGAAATCCACTAGAGCAGCCCAGCGGTTTCGGAGAAGGTTTTTACTGTGAAGAGCGCTAAGTTTTGAGATCAATGTACACACGAGAACTCGCCATCGTTGCTGCGGCGGAGCGTCCAAGTTTAAACACTGTCGTTCCTGTCTACCAGAAACAAATAACTTTTGTTTTCACAAGCAAAACACTATGTTCCCACATTCACATTTATAGTTCCTATGTAATTTCTTCCGATTTCACTAACGGCTAGTTGTATAGAGAGTTAACTTGAGTTTGCGACATTTAATTAACCATCAGTTACACATCTGGAATTAAAAGTATTAAAATATTGGTTCAGAATTTATCAATTCCCTCATCAGGAACATATTTTGAAATACTGTTCAAGTGTGCAAGATAAGTATGCTGCTCAAAATAATTAGGGACTCGGACGAAAATAATTTCAGATATAAAAGCTCATCTAGGCATATTAATAACAGAACTATAGAAAAGTAATAACGTCTTGAAAATATAAACAGGTGTGTGCTATTTTTATTATTACAGCTGTACTATAACTGTCTGATACCCCTAATATTATGAGCAGTGTATAGTGTACATTTAAAGCATTGGCTAGGTGGGATCAGACATTAATTTATAATAAGGCTATGAATAATCTGTGGTTAGGAAAAGAGAATATGTGGACATTTGGAAAATATGAATACACAGAATTTTCGGGCAATGATGAATATAACTTATGGAAAACAGATGTACATATGTTTAGAATTGCAATAAAGATCAAAGAAATGGCATCGCATAGATGGGAATATGCAGGGTTAAAGGTTACAGGGGAGAGAATAAAGAAGGTATATGCCCTTTGTGTGGGGGAGAAGGAAGATGCAATTCATATCAGGTTAGAATGCAAAGGTGTAGTGTCTGGAGTAAAGAATTAATTCAAAAGAAAATATCGATGTTGGCGAAAACAACAGAAATCCAAAGTTTTTTCATCAACATTGTCAGATTAATAATGCAGGATAGTATCTATTGCAGTAAAAATAAATGGATTAAGCAGTAAATGGCAATGTATTATAAATTAGTTTGTAAAATTTATACATAAATTTTCACAAGATGAAATAAAGAATTCGTTTATTATTTGTATGACTTGGGACAAAACCTGGGTTAGCTCCAATCCAAATAAAATTTAAATAGCTCAGTTAAAATAAATAATTACAATATGCGGTACTGAGTTAATTTTTCAAAACATCGAAGTTACGTTGTTGGATGCATGATTGTGAGAGAGCTAATTTTAAACTCATTTTGATATTAAGTGCAAAGTAGAATAAATTGCAATATTTGCAATTATCTTCTCCCATATTTGAAAGTTACCTTTTCCCAGCCATATCCTGGGGGGTTTCTTTCTAACATACTTCCTCTTTCAACTCTTGCCCAGGCATCAGTGGGAGGGTGTTGAATTGACAACTTTAAGAAACTAGTGACAGAAATAGAGAAGTTGAAATGTGCAAAAACTGCATTCAGGACAAAAGCGGCATTCAGGACATTCACTTATTTAGATATGGCCAAACAATATCACCACTTTTAAACCATAAAAGTCAATAATATCAGTTTTTTCTCCATTTTGTTGCAGAGGATGGACTTGGACACCATTTTGCCTGATGTAGGCGAATTCGGTCTCTATCAGCAGCTGTTGTTGTGGTTTGTTTTGCTGCCCGGAGTCTTACCTTGCGGTTTCCACGCTTACAACCAGCTGTTCATGTCAGCGCGACCAGACCATTGGTGTCGTGTGCCAGAACTGGACGTTCTTGTCGATGTCAGCATTGAATTTATAAAGAACATCAGGTAAGGATAACCTATCTTACTGAGAAGTAAAAGGTTTGGACTTTTGTCCTAAAAGCCCATACAGTATATTCCAGAGTTTGTAAGATGTTATATTCTAACAATGCTCATGGGTATCTAAGGCCGGTAATTTGATATTTCTTTCCTTTATATTTAATTGGTCTATCTGTAATAATAAAAGATACAGTTCCAGTTTTGAGAGCGCAAGCAAACAACTGTTTTGGATATCACTCCCACCGAACTTTACTCCCATTGGCTGCTAGCAGTAACCGCCGACAAGCCTTACACATAAATATTTTCAAACAGAGGTTCTTGTTAACGTGCTATCATACTTTGCTCTGTTTTAAGCTATTACATCATTGTAGTAATTCAATTAACTTATTGAAATTAAAATTTAGGATGCTGGGTTAATCCAAGTTTTCTGAAATAAACTATTATAAGATTTGCAATATTCATTATTTGTCGTCGCCACTTCACGAAGACACGAAAGTTTAAAGAATGACAAGGTATTTTCCTGGAATATTCTCGAATTCATAATCACTTACTTAAAAGATGTATTAATGCTTTTTACTTATCCCTAAATCTCTATTATTTTATCTTTCAGCGTTAATTGTATACTATTTTTTGAATTGTTTTAATTTAATGTTATTACATTGTATAGCGTTAAGTTATAAACCCTGTATTTTGAGTTTTCCTGAGACTCTTCCCCACCGTTCTCATGGCAGCATATGTTCATTCGGAACGATAACTCTAGAACAAGTATTTTTCTATGTCAGTTCATCGTGTACATAAGAATATCTTTTTTAACCAATTGCTTCCTTCCACAATTTGAAATTGACGAAAGTGTGCACAAATTTAAATCTATTGATAATGCAATGTCAAATCGCGAGTAATCTACAGAACCGAAGAAAATCCAAACGAAAATCGGCGTAAATCTTCAATGATGCCAAACAAAACTACTCCTGTATTTAGCAACAAGTGGGAGCTTCGGGATGTAAGGTAAACAATAGCGATGAAGTGAGAACCATTACTGTAAACGAACTTACCCATGTTACTCAGAGTATGCTTTTCGGATACAACATCTGTTTATTATGAGGGACTACAATTCCAGCATTTATAAGCGTAAGATTATATGCTCGTTTTAGGAAATACAGTTTGAATAGGCACATCACCGGCTGCTTCACGCTTACTATAGACACGTAAAATGATGCTTGAGCGGAATAAGATTTAAGTTATAACCAAAGTTCGAAAGTTATCATACAATGAGATGTGCATGAAGATTTTGTTATTTATGTTTATGCTATGCTATGTTTAAAAATAAAAGGGTAAGTTATGGTGGTTATGTGTTTGATTTACAGCCAACTTTATGGATTTTAAATAACCAAAGCGCACGTCTTCGACGTTTTAATTAGGTTTTTTGGCTTCATTAAGTAAATTATATTTTAATACATGCTTATACATTCAACAAGCTAACAACACGAACCACATGTTCAATAATAATAATAATAATAATAATAATAATAAAATGCACAGAAAAGATATGTTTCTAACAACCAGAGCCCGGAAGTTCAGGCATTTATTTTGGTTAAAATAGGCCGCCCAAAAGGCGCTTAAAATACCGAAAATGGGGCATATATTAATATTGAAAGCAGAGAGAAATATCACTCATCATTAATGAAAATAGGCATTTAAGATACTTAATTTCTTTATCAAATAATTAAAGTACATAAGCTTACTTTTCTTGGTTATAAGCACAAGAACATATTTTTAAGATATCAACTTTCATAGTCAGTCGTTGGTTAGAGAGAACAGTTTTCATCTTGGTAAAAGAACGCTCTACTTCCACTGAAGTAATTGGAGCACATTTAAAACAATCTATTTCGGAATGACTCATACCAGTTAACAACAGAACATTTACCTTTCAGGACATGATAAAAATGTTGATCAAGAAAAATTAAAGTAGTTTTGAATAGTTCTGGCGAATGAGCAAAAGATGTGCAATGGTTTCTGGTCCAGTTCATTTTATGTTTATGCGTTTATAGGGGAATCAGCTAGTGTCTCTCTTACTTCCGTACTGAACACATTGTAGGAACGGTTTTATTGTATTATTCTCATTTTTATCGCTTACAATTGCTTGTTGCATTTATTCAGTTGAGAAGTTATCCCCACCACTTATTTCTTAGAATTGTCTCGCGTAGTTGGATACAGGATCATTCACCAGGACTGTTCAAAACTACAGTATTTTCCTCATGCTTTCTAATTCCTGGTATTCTTATACCTGAGGTAACCGTGCATTACTTTCAGTAATTAGGTTCTGCAATGTAAAGAACTTAAGTGAATGGTTTGAGGAGAAAGGTTTTGGCTGTTTCAAAAGAAAAAAAATGTATAATTAGAGTCTCAATATATATTTTTGTAAGATGAATATGCTATTTAATATTTATAACGCTTTTCATATATTGAAATTATTTTTAAAATGGGTAAATACTCGCAGAAAAATCCATAACCATCCAAAATAGACAAACGAAAAAAGTTTTTAAACTTTAAAATAGACAACAAAAGCGAACATAGGCAAAAACAAAGAAAGAAAAGAAAGAAAAAGAAAAATCAAAACTGGCCCTAACAACTCTAAATGTACGGAAACATTCATTTCTATCTGGCTCTTAAATACGATATATACACCCAGATATACCGCCACGGGTGGCCGAGGTCGTTATGGCGCGGTCTCGTGAGCGGGAGGTCTGGGGTTCGAATCCCAGCTAGGACTGTCCTCCCTGACTGAGGTTTTTTCCAGTTTTTCCTCAGTCCTCATAAATGGTTAATGCCGGGTAGGTACTCTAAACTTAGGCCTGGTATGTTTCCTCCCTTAAAAAAAATCCTATCCCAATATATCATTTCATCTCATGTATCATCAGTGTTCATCGCCTGTGGGGCCTCTGTAGCAAAAAAGGGCGTTGAACACCTGCATTCATTCATTCCACCCAGAGAGAAAAAACATTTTGCCTAACTTCTGGGCTCTGCTAATAACTAACGTTACTTCTCTCAGTTCGCGGGCTGTAATTATCAGAAATGTTGCATGTTTTTCTATCAGTTTTGTATTTGTATAACGTATATTAAAAGGTTTACTTTTTATAATAATGTTTGCTTTGTTAAATATAATCTCTATATAAGAAAACATACGAAAGCTAGTCAATAAAGATCGAGAATGGTTTCTCTCTCTCTCATATCATACAGTGAAGATACTGTGCTGAAACAATTTTTCATGAGAAAAAATTATCTAGCGAGATTGGCGGAAGTAATTTGGAATGCCGTACGCGCGTGCGTCTGAGTAAAGACCATAATACTAGGCGTGTTTGACAGTCGACTGCTAAAATGGAGTCGCTTCTTAACGAATAGTAAGCCGATGTGACAATGTTCTCACGTCTGCAAATATCCGGTATGTAAGCTTGTTACAGAAAGCTTATAACAATGATATTCTGCCACAATCAACCGCACTTCGGTGGTTCAAAGAGTTTTAGCAGATCATGTTTCAACTGGAAAGCAAGGCGGTCCAGGTGCTCCAACTACTGCAGTGAACAAGACCGTAATTAGTACAGTTGCTGTTATTGTTCTGGATGATTGACGAATAACAAAGGATAAACTGGTAAACGTGTTACAAAGCACCCTGGCCGAACACATTTTACAAAAAGGCCCTGAGTTTCATCCATCTGATTGGCACCTTCACCAAGCTGTTGCCCAACATTTGGCCAGAAAAAAACAGAATGTGGCCCCGCCTTCCATCAGCCTGTACCAGCTTCATGTGACTTTTTCTGTTTCCTTGTTTCAAAAACGAGCTGCAAAGCGTTTACGTTTTTCAAAGGCTATCGTGAAGGTAGAGGCGGTTCTGAAGGTGTTAAAAACGGTTTTCAGAACGCTTTGGACTGGTTGGGGTCAAGTGCATACACTCAGTAGGGATTACTTCGAAAAAGACAATACCAACCTTAGCCCTGCCTTGTGTACTTCATAAGAAAAAATAATAATTCTTATTTTTTTAGGCCCTTGCTACAATATTCTTCGCAAAAATTGATAACTCTTATAACCTGGCAGCATAAATTCGGAAGCTGTTGAATAATTATATGGGTGACAGAATAGCTGGATTTTGTTTCTTATTTTTGGAAACGACCAGCAGGAGTTCAGAAGAATAAATTGGAAATTCACATCCAGATGCCATGTTAGCTGAAATATTCAATAGATGTTCATACCTCAACGTCATTGCATGGTTGATTACAGACCTGATACAGCAAGCCAGATGCCGGATTTCAACGAAACTTAATTAAACTAATCTGTCAGCTTGGAAGTGATGTAAAATGTAAAGCGTCACAAGCTGGGATTTTACTTTAGGCATCTGTCGCTCTTATGTGTTAAAGGTCGTATGATAACATTCTGTGCTGGACACTAAAGTTTCCAATTCCACATACTTAGAATTATTGAAGAATTTTGCTGGTAATATGTACAAACTAAAGGTGTTAGTATTATATGTTTTATGATTTAAGAGATATGTGCTTTTAACTACATTGTTAATTTTCTAACTAGCCCTATGTCAAATAGGAAAACATTAATCTTAATAGATTATAAATAAATAGAATAGAATGCAAATTTAACACCATAAGGTCTTCTCTTGCACTCAACCGGTTCTGCGTAATACAGTGAATGATACATCAACATTGTTAAATTAACTTAAAATAACACTAAACAACTAATGCACATAATATGAGGTTATTTGGTTAATACACTCATAGATAAAGTATGAAAACTAATGAAAATCAACATTCTTTTAAATGGTTGAATTTTTATTACTCACGCCTATATTCCATAATTTAATTCTATATAAAAGTTCAGTTTATACACGTCTAAAGCAAGCAAAGATTTTAAGTTTAATTCAATAATATATAAAAATAAAAACTAATGTAATAAACATAAGCATAAAGTAAATAAAATATACCTAACCGGAATCAAGAAGAGAGAACAATTAATAAGATAAAATAGTAGATGGTAGTTTCATTAAATAGTTAATTTAATTTAAAATGGAAATGGAACTGTTAAGCAAGAATTGTTGGAGATTAGTTTTAAACAAAGAAATTGCCCGACATTTCTTGGGAGATGTTCCAATTCTTATTAATGTAGATGGTATATAACATTAATTTAAGTCTTATGGCTAGATCGTCATGGTGAAACGGTAGAAACGCATTCAGTATTCAATTAGTATATTATTATAAAGTTAATATTATAAAATAATAACTATAATTGTTATGTGAATTCTCACCATTAGTGAGCCGAATGAAGTGTTAGCTTTAGCTTTTCCTACAACAGATAACACAACCTACCTGATCTATCCTAACGTGACCTGACCTAACCCAATCTAACCTGACCTAACCCAACCTAACCTAACCTAACCTAACCTAACCTAGCCTAGCCTTTAGCTCATAACGAAGTAAAATATTCCTTTCTTGTCCGATTTATGCCTTCAAAAAGGTAAAAGAACCGCTTTACTACAAAAAGACACAGTGATAAAAATACAAATCATTTCAAATATAAAATACAAATATTATAATTTGCAAATACGAGAATAATGGATAGAAACATGATACATATAAATAGTTTAAAACACAAACCCTGTGGTAAAAAAACAAAACGAGTGATGAAAGGATCCTTTAACAGGCTTAAGGCTAATGCTGGGTGGAAGAGAATCAGAAAACGGACGGCCATACATACTTTGCGAGGACTAGCGCAATGGTGAAAGCAGCGACTGCTCGTATCAGGAAACATTCAGAAGCAGAAAGTGAGATAAAAATCTCAATGTCCAGACTGTTCAAGCAAGATCTTGAACTGAAGACCTTTCGCCGGAGTATTGGACATAACTCCAAGCTTTTAGCAGCATACAGAGCTGAAACGCAGACCATTACTTGGGCGTTACTCTCCTTTTTACGAATGAACAATATTGAAGAGAGCTACAACCTCCAGAACGATAGACTTCCCAAGAAGCTCTTGAAAGAGTCCCAAAGATCGAGGGGACCCACCATCCTGCCTGTGGGAGTGAACTACGATGGTGTTACGAAGCTGCAATTTGCCACAAGGGAATACAACCAACGACCAGAGTATATCAAACTATTCTCTTTGAGCCTGTGGGGAAGGACTTTAACGCCACTTTGTTCAAGAATGGACAATGGAGCTTCCAGCAACATTTAGCACCGGCCTATAAGGCAGGGTCCATTCAATCTTGGCTTGAGAGAAATGTTCCTGAGTTTATTGCTGCCCAAGACTAGCCCTCAGCGGCCCTGGCCTTAACTTTTTAACTACAAGCTGTGGGCAGTGTTTGAGGTTGTTTCTAAGAAAAGTCGCCCTTATATTGAGTCTCTCAAGCAAGCAAGCCTTGGAGACAGCAGTGTACGTACTGCCATTGATGCACGGCCCAATAGATTTAGGACCTGATTTAGACAAAATTTTGAAAATTAATATGCGTACTATGTACAGAATGCATTAAGTGTCAAAATAAAAATTTAAAAAGTACATTGTTGTTATTATAAATAAATATTTTAGCAGAAATGTTGGTCTGATCGACTAAAACGCTTCTTAAAAGTATTTTTAACAAGTCCCTGTAGACGTTTCACGTACAGCAGGTTGAAAAATTTTATCTTTAAAAATATAGCTGAGTCTCATTTATTTTCCAGAAGATAATAGAATTCCATAACCTTAACCATCTCGCCATCTCGCTTCGACTTTCTCCATTTACCCCTAAGAGTTCTGCTTGTTAGAAGCTTTGTCACGAACGAATAGTGCTGGGAAAACCACGAAATGGATGTGTCAAGTTTAGGAAAGTCTGTTTTATTGATGCTGGGGCGTGAATATATACGACTCTCATATGAATACTATAGAGCATACGTAAACATTTGCACTTTATATTCATATAAAAAGATATGGGGTTATTTGTAAGGTTGATCCGAGAAAAATGGGCTTGTTGGAGAACAGTATGACAAGGACGTACTCTTTTCCATTCATTTCCCAGAATGGAATAGAGCTTAAATGTTATAAATTATAAGGCACGACCTGTGTTAAAATTAATGGAATAAAATAATGGTAGAGGTACAATTCCAGTCATATTAAGTAAATCTGTCATATTTTATTTTTAGAATGTTGGTTCCGCTGGAAAGTAGCTTGCGTACTGAAGAGATGTTTCTTTATGCAGATTTTTGTTCTTTAGTTTACATACAGCACTTAAATTATTTTATTCTACTTAGTGAGTGTATCTATTTACATTCTACTAACATAAAGAAGGGTTTCTAATGTTCTAGCGACATTTGTTACTCTCCGGGTGATGGATTTCTGTTTTTTTATATGAGATACTTTTTTCAGATAGATGACACGATAAAATAATTTCGATATGCGGTTCCTTAGCCTTTTTCTCCGTGCAGATACTGCACAGAAGGTAAAAGAAAATGTATATGAAATGGTCAATAAAATGTAATCAACCGGTCACCAAAAAGAATGAGCGTTCGAATCTCAAACGAATTTAATGTCCATAATTCAACTACTAGATACATCACTTTCCAAGGTATCAACTTAGCAGTCTTGTGACACCTAATGACATTGAGAAACAAGTTTTACCATAATCTGAAAAGAAATCCATGCTAAGAAAAAAATGTCTGTCTTCAAAGCATTTTACCTATATCCAATCGACATATGGAAACATAAATATTCACGAAGATTGACTACAGTATATTGAATTGAAAAAATTTGGACCGTCAGTACCCAATGTATGAAGCTGATAAGCACTCGAAAGAGAGCAGTGTAGATTTTTGATGCCAGAAATACTTGTGTTAAAAAAAGAGGAAAAAATTATTTTTATATGATACAAAATGTATTTCGATGATCAGATATATATTCTCAGCGACAGGTGTGAGTAAGAAATACTTCTTTGCCAACGCACCAAACGAAATACCGTATTTACGTGCCTAATGCGCACCTTTCTTGTCCAAATGTAGTATCAAAAATTGAGGTGGCATCATATTCGATGGCGTATTAGATTACATTCCGTAGTTCGCCGGTAAACTTCATTCAAATGTATGGTTTATTGCGTCCTAATGCATTGTTGCAATTCGCGACATCGTTACATTTATTGTTGGCTTATTATTACATAGAGTGTTGAATAGTAGGTAGTCTCGAAATGGAGGGAAAGCAGAGAAGAACATCTTATGATGCTACTTTCAATTCTTTACGGTGAAAAATATGGTAAAAGAAAGTAGGAAGGGAGTTCAATGTAGCTGAGAGTAACGTTCGCTTGTGACATCAACAGAAGTTGCAACTAAATCTAGTAGGAAGAATTCACTGGTTCTAGCAAAGGAAGACATTCTGACATTGAAGAAAAAGTTTTGGAATTCGTACATGAAAGGAGGAAGACGGGCAACCTGTGACCAGTGACACCATAGGATAAACGTTTTCTTCTTTGACCTACGTCAATGCTCTGGCAACAACACGAGTGATGGATTTTATCCTTCGTGCTCCAAGATGTAACAATAGTTCACTTATAAATTCTTTCAAATTTGGAGTGCGCATTAGATTCGCCTAAGACGGTATGTGCAATGAGGTTATTTGAGTTATGGGCCGCTTGAGCTCGAACTGCTTACTGGGGAAATTCATCCACCGCAATCGCCGCGCCAATATTATTCATATTTTTGTGAATGCATAAAGTTATACTGTAAATATACATTACAAACGTTTGTTGAATCAGCGTATTTTATCCAACTTTACTTTCTCAAGAACTCGGTGGTTTGGAAGACATTTCTTTCATTGAGTGTTCCGGTCGTAACTTTTTAATACATTGGAGAACACAATGGCCAGAATATTTTCTTGCAAATCACTTTACCACTTTTCTAAATGAATAAGTTTTTACACATTTATCGTATAAAACATTTCAATATTATATTTATGTAACGAGGAACAATTAGCATAATATTTGCACACGACGAAAGCATCGATCAACACACAAACGCACACTCACTATGATAAAACCTCACTCTAACTACAAGCTTCTACTTGCATGCATTATAAGCGGGCCTTGGCTGGTGGATTCTCCTATTACTCAGCCGCGTGCTCCGGCGGTCCATAACTCAAATAACCTCACTGAACTTGCATAAATTTGCAACCATCATGACATCACGACTATTATATATTATAAAGGATGTACTGACATATAGTAGTGAAAGTTCTAATTAGACATTACATTATTCAAGACTGCAAGCATTCTTAAACGAAATGTTCATAAATAATGAGCAATTTCTTAAAACCAAACGCTTAGTTTACGCTTAGTAGATCAGCTATCTATACGCAACAATTGATAATGCAGAACTCCTCCTTTAAATCTCAATTAGAACCAAAATATTGACCTAAACTGGCATAACATTAAATAATGCAGAACAAATTATGTATAAATAATAGGAATACGTGGAAGAATTACTTAAATGGCTTAAAAGGTTTAAAAATGGCCTAAAACTATGGATAATAGACTCTACTATTGCCCGCTGTGCTCGCTTACTTCCTTACCACTCAAAAACGTATTAAACCGCAATATGGCTCAATAAGAAAGAAAAACATTCTTAACAAATTGCATCAAACCACCTGCTTGTAACGTCGCTGTCATGGATGATACATGACCAAGATGGAGAAAAGGGGGAACTCGCTCATTATAGTTAACATACCCCTTTGTTTGTAAGGCCAAAAACGTTGATATTTAAGTCTTTTGTTCGGCACTTTAACAGAAAAGTACGGAGAAATGAAAATCTAAGATATCTTTATTTAAACCAGTAAGTTGAAGACTGCGAAGGGACAAATAATTTTTAGAATGAAAATCTATCCATTTTGGGCGATTTATCCATGGAGTGTTGGATATGATAAATTGGCACTTGTAAATTTTTTTTTCCAAACCATAAGAACTAGAAGAGCTCTTTTCATTTTCTTTTCTAGCCAAAGAATGCGAGGTTAGAACCTGTATATTTCATATATCAATTTATCCTCCTGCAGTGCCTCGGCAGTTAAAATGGGCATTAAACACTAATAAAAAATGGAATTTAGGAATTAATGTACTCACTGTCTGCTTGTTCATTATCTATGTTTTATCTCTATTAGTTTATTGATGCGTTACAATTAAGTGTTTTTGTTATTAATCCATATGTTGCACAAATTTTGAAAATGTGATTTTAATAAATAGACTACTTACTGTTACTCTTTTCGAATTTAGAAAGTCTAACTGAACTTTTTATGTTTCTAAATGAGACATAGAAAAACCTATGTGAATAGTGTTTAACGTTTCATACGTTAGCCACATGTTTTAGGAGTGTATACTTTAAATTAACAAATCAACAGTGATGAAGATAATTTTGGTCAAAAATAGGTATCATAGGCTGTTTTTGAGCAGTTATCGAAAGTTATAGCATTGTGTCTACAATTCTGCAAACCACAACTATTTAATATGAAGCAATGTTTTATTTTTAACTTAAATTTACTATAAATTGTGCAAAAAGAAATGACACGAAAGCGTAAAATGTCAAACGAAAGATATGAACTATACACAGAGAATGCATAAAGGATAACTATAAAATGAAATCACATTTATTTACTCTACCGAAAACAAGCGTATTGAGCCAGAGAGAGAGAAGGGAAAGATAAAATATTTGTTTCACAAATAACAGCTACTAACTGTGTAAGTTTCAAGAATGAAAACATGCGGATTGAAAAGGAGGACAGAAGAAACTAGAAAACTTTAAAAGGCTCTAGAACTTGGTTCAAGAGCAACTGATGTTAACTCGTTTTCTTCCATAAGTGGATGCAAAGAAACCTATTATAAGAATCTTCCTTTATCGTCTCTCCCATTAGTTGTTCGAGTCAAGTGATTTCATCACAAGTTTATATGGAAATATTTACTTAAAGTAAATATAGCTGAAAGTATATTTACTTAACTTTCTCTTAATAATTCAACTTTACATAAACACTGCAGTAGCTATTTAATAAATCTTGCCGAAACTTGTATAATACCGTATACATTTCCTAAGAGTTTCTTAGTTGAATGCTAAAATTATTTTACACGCTCAAAAAGCGTGCTACATTTCACAATAAGCTTTGTTCGTATAGTACTGGACAAGCCTTGATGACCTTTTATACTTAAAATGAAATTAAAACTATCGAACTGCTTAATTGTGTTACGTTGATATCACACGTGTAAGGAATGAGATGTTTTAGAGTTTGTTTAGGGAAAACAACGTTGTCACGTCTCTGTAATTCCTTTCAGTATATGTTTAATGCTATTGTAGAAATGAGGCAAAATAATTAAGTTATTCTTTATTTATTAATTAATATGCCTTCAGACATTCTTAATTATGTGAAAAAAGGAAATACTTTTAATTATTTATGTGCAATGAAAGCTTTGGAGAATTAACAAATATTCGCGTTAGCATGTTACAGTTTAGACGAAGGCGATAACACGACGCACTCGGAACTCGCCGAGATTTAGGAAGGTTATTAAGATTTGCGGTCAGAGCTTATTTTTCTATATACGCCATATTTTTATATCTAATAGTTGTCCGAATCCTGATTCATACTATTTAAACGAAATTTTGAAAACTCAGACTGTACCATGGCTATAATCAATAAATATAAGTATTTGCAAGAAAATTTAATAAAGAATAAAGCAGCCATGGTTAAATTTGTCGCGAGTAAATATAGGTAGAGAAAATACGGCTAAACTTAAAAATTACACTTCGGAAGGTAAAGACATCGGTGTATCATTTGCTGAAATATTATTTTAATATGAGTTTTTCATTTTAATTTTATATTTAGGTTATAGAGTGAGAAATATGAAATCAATTTAACTGCGCAACGGTAAATGTTTTCTCATTTATCTGTATTCTTTAGTTATAAAGTTATCCAAAGAAACTCTGTTTGTAGGGATTTTAATTTATAACTTTCAGTTATGTGGTGAAAATGTTCAATATATTTGCAAATATTTCAGTGTTCGCAATTAAAAGAACACAAATTAAGTATCAGCATATTGCGCATTACAAGAAACTTCATATTTTCAAAGAATAAATAAATAAATAAATATTCGTATACACAACGAAATTCTGAAATAGAACTGTGCAAACGCTAACGTGTAAATTATGTTGGTATCGGTAAAGGCTTCCTTAACTACTACATGTGTACATCGATATGCGGCCTTTTTGCAACGGTTGCTAACAGACTTTGCACTACCCGGGTTTAAAGGCAAATCCTTGCACTTAACGGTTGTTCGAAAGGCATTTCATTCAGAGAGCTCTTTGCATCCCCTGAATAGACACGCGGGTGACGTATATTCTTCCTTGCAACAGTTCATCAACTTCTTTCGCCCACCTCTAGTACCACATGCTGCCTGCTCTGGTGGCCATGTAGTAACCTGTCAGTAATAAAGTATAAATATGTAAAGTACAAAAGAAAGAAAAAGAATGACAGATGAGTTAGGTCTTGTCGCCAGTATTTGGAGGGAAATGTCCCCAATCTATCTAATATGAAATTGATAACCGAAAATTGTGGAAAATGATATTTTAATGTAAGAATGCGAAGAAAGGACGAGAAACACTATTACTGTTTACACTTTAGAAAGCATAGTCTACGTCAGAAAAAAAAATAGATGACAATATCTTAATCCTCCAACCCAACGCTCAACGCATTTGATCTTTTTCTGAGCCGCGTCTCGACACACATAAATATTTTATTTACAAAGCTTATGTGCAGCAGCAAGACATTCGGCATTATGGACCCGCAAGTGTGATAGATATGTCCTGCTCTCAGAATGCGCTAAATTATTTTTCCAGTACTGTACATACTGTGCAGTAAATAACACTCTCCATTGATACAATCAACAAGATACGTACATTATACGAGGGCTGATCAACAAAGACTGAGACTGATTTTTTTTTCACAGATGTTTATTACTCCAATTCAATGTTTACATGATCTTTTTCAAAGTAGTCCCCTCCTACTTCAATGTACTTTTTATAGCGTCTCTGCCAGTCCTTGAACACGTGCTGCAGACCATTCTTTGTCAGGTCCTTGAGAATCGCCTCACTTTTCTTGAGCACTGCTTCAGAGTTCTCAAATCGAATACCCCTAAGCTTTGCCTTTAGTGATGGGAATAAAAAAAAAGTCACATGGTGCAAGATCGGGGCTATAAGGTGGATGTGGTACACAGGTAATGTTGAATCGAGCAAGAAACTGCATGACTTGATTTGCGACGTGAGGCCGTGCTTTGTCATGATGAAGTCGCCACCCAGTCCGAGAAAGGTCTGGTCGTTTCTTTGCAATGTGCTTCCTCAGTGTAGCCAATACTGACGTGTGGTATGCTGCTGTAACAGTAGTGTGAGGGGTACATGCTGGTAAATCATTTCATTACAGTCAAAATATGTGATCACCATCACTTTCCCTGCTAACAACTTTTGCCTTTTTTTGGTGTTGGAGAACCTGGCGATTTCCACACTGTGCTGGCTTGTTTTCCTTCAGGATCATAATGTTGCAGCCATGACTCATCACCGGTGATAATCGATTTAAAAAATGCATCCCCTCCATCAGCAAAGAGACGGAGCACCTCACGGCTTGTCTCCATTCGCATAGCCTTTTGTTCGGGAGTCAACAGACGTGGCACCCAACGAGCAAAAACTCGGGTCATATGGCGATGGTCGTGCATAATTGTAAACACACTGCCATATGAAATTCTCAAACTTCACTGAGGTTACGTAATGTTATACGCCGATCCTCTCGGACAATCACAGCAGCTGTGTCTGTTGACTTCAGTCACAGCAGAAGCCGAAACACCAGGCCCACCTTGCTTAACACTGATAAGTCGGCCTTCTTTGGAGTCCTTGAACCACCTAAACTGTTGCACGAGGTAGTGCATCTTCACTGTACGCTTCCTTCAGCTTTTCATAAGTTTCGGTGGCTGTATGGTTTAAACGAAAACAGAATTTGATTGCACTGTACTGCTCCTCTCGCGTCACCTCCATTGTCTGGTATGCGAAATGCATGTAGGGTCTACAAAATAGAGCATTACTACCAACCTACCAATACGAGAGTGCTGCCGCCTACCAACATTATACATAAAAACCCGCTCTTTTCAAATATTTATGTTACAGATACGAAACTATCACGGAAGCTACAGGAAAAAATCAGTCTCAGTCTTTGTTGATCAGCCCTCGTATCAAGCAGAATGGCATGAAGGTTTACCTTTCTTTGCAGTAGTGCTGTCTGTTTTGCCAAACAGAAAGATGTTGATCGTCTTCGAAATGAGGCAAGTCGATTTCAACAATGATATCAACATGCACCGCTGTAAACACAAATGGAAGATCGTGTAAAAAACGAAAATGACTTAAACTATCCAGTGTATAGGCGCTCCTAGCGAGAAAATGGTGAAACTACAAGATCTTTGCCACATAAGTTCCCCCATGATCTTTTCCATTATCCCTCAAACGTTGTAAATGACCCTCTGAAACATTCTGAGACAGGCTACTGAAGATGAAACTCCAGCTGAAATGCAAACATTTTACTTTATGGTGTACCAGAGAGGCAGAATTCTCTTTGTACTTGCGTTACGTAAAAATTTCAATTGAAAATGGTATGGAATTGTGCGGATATTTCGCAGCAAGCGAAAGTCCCATATTTAATATCCAACATCTGTGATGATTTGAACTGGCTATGCTTTGGCAAGGCTCCTCCGGTATTTTCCCTTCCGGAGGTCAAAGTAATCTAAAAACTACGTCAACTACATCCTGCAATAAATTCTCAAGCCTATCAGTCTATACAGTGAATCTTTCAACAGGGTTACGGTCGTTCACATAGAGCTAAGATGAAACACAAAAACTTCCAGGCTTCATGGTTTATTTCAAATGTGAAATCATGTAGTCAACAAGTCGTTTGCCTGAAGCTCACGCTGTACCCAGTTCGTAAACGTGGAATCAAATTGTTAGCTAGAGCAATGAGACAGGGTAACATGAAACATGCATTAGTATACAAAATGTAGCAATGTAAATATACCGAAGACTCCTGGCTTCCGCCCTGACAGAGACCACCGGGCTTGTTACATGCAAATGAAATCAACAGTGTCGTGACAACCGTTTAAAACCTTCCTATTGGTTACTGTCTCTACCCCTTCATTGCAATTCTACATTGTGCTTGTACGAAGCAACAGAAACGGATTTCGAATGTCGTTTGGGTCAATTGCTCCAGTAAATTTACTCTTCCTGCTGTCTGTGACAGGGAACACTGAGACATGCATAAAATTACTTCACAATTTCACAATCCAGTCTTTTAAATTGCAATGCCTTGCTTTAAAACTGTTTTAGATAGTAGCTTTAATGTTGACCAAATTACTATAGTAAAACTGATTTTAAAGCTTAACACATGCTCTTTATTTCAAATAGAGTTTTCTTTTCAGTATACTGTGATTATTTTTCAATTCATCCTTTGGTTACAGTGAGAGATGTAATGATAATTTCATGATCAGCAGTTCGGTTTCTCACATTGTTTTACTTTGTTTTATTATTATAATTATAGTTTAGACCGCAAGATTTTCTTTTCTGCTCAAAGACAGTTAAATGTTAAGTGATGCAATTATTTGATGACCGACCCGGTGGCGGGGGATTGCATCAGCGAATAATCCATTACACAAAGCCAGCCGGGCTATACGAGTCAGATTTGCTGAACTGCTATGTTGGCTTTGAGTATTACACCATTCTAAAGTATGCTAAGAATACCTAATAACAAACACAAGACTTGGTTATTACATTGCATAACAAATGTTTATTTATGATCTGAGTGTAGTTTTTTTTTTATTTATTTTTATTTTAATGCTATTTAACACCCGTTTTTGCTATTGGGGCACTACAGGCCGTGGGCATTGATGATGCATGAGATGAAATTATATTAGTAAAGGATTTTTTAAGGAAGGAAACGCTCCTTCCAGGCCTAAGTTTAGGGTATCTCCTCGATATTTGCCATTTATGAGGACTGAGGAAAACCTGGAATAAAACCTGTCAGGGTGGACGGTCCTGGCGAGATTCGAACCCCAGACCTTCCGCTCATGAGTCCGCGCATTAACGACCTCGGTCACCCGTGGCGGCCTGTGTGTAGTGATTGAGTTCCAAGATATAATGCAATTCATAAATTAGTAATAGCCTCACACGTTAGATGAACCAAAGGATAACATCCATTAAGATATAGCTTTAATTTCCCAAATTCAAATTAAGAAAAGTAATGTATAATTTCACAAATAGATGCCAGAAATGTATATAGAGTAAAGGCAGGTATTTTCATATCTTTACACGACATGTGTGGATACATAAAGTTTTAAGTGCGTTAGAATTTATTGCACTATCACTCTAATGTTCTAACGCCGACTATTGTGTAGTCTAGCTGGACCTGAGCGATGGCTCCCCTGCCGTCTCATGGTCGTCTGATAAATGAATGATCCGATATTTTGTAGCTACAATATTAATGTATTCTTTGATTTTTTATTGTTTATTTATGAACGCTCTTTAGCATTCAGGTCATCAGCTTCCCATTCAATTCAGGGCGTGAAACGGCCGATAAATTTTGCTCAGAGGCCTCTTCCTTCAGGCTTGAGGTTCTTTATCGTGCCGTAAATGTACGACACGGGTCCCACGGCTTTACTTCCCTTTCGAAGGAAGCCATACTTAGGATTTTACGCCCTAAAAAACCCATCAATCCTGCCTGGATTGATATATTCTTACACTGCTGGATTTGGCACAATAATGGATTTATAATAGCCATCAATTATCATAAAATATAATTATTTTAAATAAAAAATGTATAAAATAACGATATTAATTGAAAAGCATATCTTTGAAAAGTAAACACCGTAGAATATTGGCTAAATTCGTAATACGTTTAATTTCGTGACTTTTATTAAGTCTCTATGGCAAAATTAGTACAGCGAAATTTTTAGTTTGAAGTGGATATCTTTGGTGAACTGTTTTTTGAGAACTTATTTGTTATTTAAAAGCGTTGATTCACTTCTGAAGACATGGTTATACTTTTGTTGCAAACGGAAATAATTGTTGTTCTCTTCTTTAATTCAAATAGTTGCTGATGGTAATTACTGATATTGATTTATAAGGAAGAATGGTCTTAATGAAAGTTTATAATCAGGAGCATAAACTTTTATTTGTAAGACCTTTTCTTTGACCTTCAGTGGTCATTTTTTTCTCCTTACGCTTTCGGCGGAAAACATTTGACACTTTAAATACCTCCGGATGAGATTGCAAAGAAGAACAAAATAAAAGAGAAGAATCGCCAGAATTAAATTTCGAATGCCATCATCCTCAGACAACAAGCAAACTGTATCTGAGGGGTAACCACGCGGTTTTTGCAAGCCATGCTCTGGAGGGTCTGAAAACTTTAATCAAGGACTCAAAATACCGAAAAGGGATTTCATTCTTTTCCAGTTATGGATCTACTACAAATTTAAATTGTCTCAATTTTTAAATGTATCTATTATCATGTCAAGAAATGAAACTACTTGCCTTTACTCTCTATACAATTCTGACATCTGTTTGTGAAACTGTGCATTACCCTTCTTAATTTTATTTGAGAAATTAAATCAATATCTTAATGGACGCTATTCTTTAGTTCATCTAACGTGTGAGGATATTACTAATTTATGAATTCCAATATTGCAAACTTATATGTACTGTTTTAAAGCGCTGTGCACTGTGTATGTGTTCGATTGTAATTTGGTAACATATGTTAACGAAATTGTTCTGAAATATATTTATGAACAATAATTAAGAATCCTAAAATAAAAACAAATTATTTATAATGCATAATTTCTCTACTTTTTAAACCAAATCCTTCATATTATGAACTTAGTCAAGTTTGCTCTATAATTAAATCAATAATAAAAGATCTACCAGAAATCAACTACTTTAAAAGGCATTAGAACCGTACAAATGATTAAGAGTTGGTAATATACATTCAAGATATAAATGTTTATTAATAATTTGTTTTAAAATTAAGAATATTTTATTTTTTATTTACTATTTACTTATTATTTGAATTTAAAAATCAATAATTTATATATTAACCAGCTGTTCATACAATTTGGTCAAAATGTTGATTTATTCCGACAATATTAGACCAGATTTTAGTTTCTGTTAACAGGTGACAAAGAATACAAAGATGGCTTGTGGCATATATTTTTATCTGAACTCTAATATAACGATAAATTTTGATACATATCATAACATTGAAGTACATTTCATACCTTCAAATGTATTTAGAACATGGTTTATATCAAGTTTATATTATGCAGTCAATGGAAGTGGTTTTAAATCATGTACATTGTAAAGTTTAAATATTACATAATACAAGGCATTTTATAACACACAATACTTCGTCAATATCTTAAGAATGGAAAATGGAGTATGAAACAACGAGTCATAGAAAACTTTAAGTTACATCCATTATTGAAAACTGCAGGACTTTCATTTCAAACATCGTCAATTTGATTAACTACAAATTTAAAATAGCAAAATAATATTAAGTTATTCAGAAGACATGTCAATTTAGACATTGAGGGAGAAGTTAAATACAATGTTGATTACATTATCGGTTTCTCTTCTCACCCTTTAGCTCTTTAAAAACTTAAATGATACCATTATCTTTTATACTTAAACTTTAAAGTGGGTTCAGTTGCTTTAAATATTTTATTTTCTACCATTAACAGTCAAGCTGGAATTATTTTTGTTGTTTCCATTTGCATAGAAAAAAAAATAAATCGGTTAATTGTAGGGTATAGATACACTTTATTTTGGGAAAAATTAAAGTAACACAATCTATTTCGAAACTTCATACTAGTCCGCTTACTTCTGGGTATAGGACTTTTTGAAACAATTTATTACCAAAGCACGCTGTTATATTAAATGCTCAGTTATTTTTGTCATTAAAAACATGTTGAATTGAAAATGGACCTACTATATAAATGTATAATTTCAACATATATTATTAATCGATGTCATTCTTTGCATAATTTATATCGTTAATATGCATAAATATTCATTACGTAAAACTTTTAAAAAATCATATGCTCTGTAGAATAAATAGACATATACTATAATAACTCTGTATTTGTCTATCACTTTTTTATACCTTTCTTATACTTTCAGTGCAAATTACATCTGCAGTAGGGATCTGGATTTCTGCACATATTATTTGAGGTAATTGACATATCCTCAGCAGGACATTTTCTCAGATATATCAACGCACCCCTTTAACCACGTTTCACGAAACTTAATCTTTGTCTCCCAAAGTTCTATCCTCCTTGGTGTTTTGCAAGACTGGGCATCGATCATCCTTTTGGACAGAAAGCATTTCCTCAACTTGTTTTAGGTCCCCATCTGTTACCAAAGCTGCGACCAATGACGAATGCAATATATGAACATATCTTTACAAGGGAAGAATTGACCAGCTCATACAAAAAGTCTCCTTCAAACTTTATATTTAAAATTAAAATTGCTGACATTGATTATAAATCTCCGTACTAATCGTTAAATAGACGAGCATATAATAGGGGACACCGACTCCGGTTGGAGGCAACAGAGGTTCTTCTTCTTTGAGACGAACAAGTAATGTTTGTGAACTATGTCTGAATATGTAACATTTTATTTACATTATATTGTTAAATGAATGGTAGATAATCACTTTTAACAAAGATATAACTTCTTGTTATTAAAGGAAAGACTGGATTGTGATAAATGTTATACAACCATTTAACTTTTGATTTACGCTTTAGACTTTCTTAGTAGTATGACGGAAGTATGTTGTTTGATCGGTTGATGCTATGTGCGGTACAGGATTAAAACGATGAAAATGACACAGAGAACGTGGTTAAATCCTACGCTATTGAGAAACGCCAAGGTGGAGAAAACCAGTAAATGTCTTCCTAGAGCAAATTATTATAAAATATTTCTCTCGTGAAAAGCATACCTCATATTAAAATATTTCCTTTTATTTATTAAGGAGCAATCGCAGAAAGCTGAACATGTTCAGCAAATGGATGATCTCAAGTTTCGTCTGCCCCGCTAAAATAATAATCGAAAACCGAAAGTATCATAAATGAACAAATATGCTTGGCTGTATAGGATAAAAGAATTGAAATAAAGTTTACTGCTCAATTTGCAAAAATCCCCCTTTAAAAATTTTAAGTATCAAGTCGAAAGAAATAGTCAATATATGGAAAGAGTTCTTTCAAGCTAGCCGTGTATAAGACATTAGTTGCTAATCAGATTCGGAAAAAATCGCATAACGGCCAAGACTCCAACCACGGAATTTTCAGCCTTCCGTACTGACGCCCTAACCGGCTAGATAAGGCGAAAATATGAGTCGAACACTATTGGCTGTGTTTACATCGAATCTACTCTGCTGCTGGCACCGTCAGTGTGTTTCAGTAAACAAAGGTGGTTGCAGGCGGAGAACTAGTGTATCGTTGCCAAACCCATCTACTTTAAATAAAAATTAAAAGAAGAAGAAGAAGTTTTCAAGTGACATGGGAGAAAGCATATTGCTTTAGCGAGAACATAGCGACGTCAATTGCCCTATTTGTTCGAAAATGTGTTTAGGAGTAGAAATATGGAATGTACAACTGTGTTATATAATGTGATCAGTGATGCTTTCCCCCTCGGCGAGGGATTTTTCCTATGAGCGAACGCCCATTCGTTTGCCGCGGAGTAGAGTGCGTAGCAGCCCTGCTTGCTTACTAGTTAACCTCGCTGATTGTCGCAGTAGTATCGCAGCTGTCCCCGGGTGTGTGTTGCGTTGTTCGTTTCTTAATTCAACAGTGTAATAAAGGTCTTCATGTGCGATTCATGTGTGTTAGCTCAGTAGTGAAATAATTATAGGATCATTTTTTTTAGCATACATTGATTCTGTTACTTATGTGAATACCATACTAATACCTTTTCCCCCCAGAAAATCAACTGACAGGGAGCGTGATCATGAATTTTTTCAACAGGACTCTGCCACTGCTCACACTACGAAAAGTTCCATGAGAGCAATTCACAATGTGTTTCCACAAGGCAGAGTTATTAGTAGGGATTTGTGACCCCCTCGGTCCCCGATTTGACAGCCTCCGATTGTTATATCCGGGGTAAATTTAAAAAAATGTCGTGTACAAGAAGCACGTATACCATACAAGAACTCGAGGATAATATTCGTCGGGCATGTGTCCGGATTTCTCAAAATGAAGTGACGAATAATTTCCTTAAGAGATGCCAAAAATGTGTGGAGAATGAAGTTGGACAGTTTCAACACCTCATTTGATTATTTCGTAAGTAATGAGCCTCTTAAATTAGTTTGTGTATTGTTGTATCGTTTGTTTTATTGTTTTTACCTTTCGCTAATCACCATGAGCCAGCTGGCCGGCTAATGGCTAACGATCGGCGCGCTAGTCCATAGGCAAAACAGTCCAGGGGAAAGCAGAGCTGACCTCATGGCATCAAACTACATATACAAAACATCGCTGCTTTGCGTTTTCAATGGAAACGACATTTGCTAGAAGCTATGTTTGTGACCAACTTTTGAGTATTATAAAAAATGTAAAATCTATTTGTAAATCTCGACTGACAAACAGTCATCACTTTTACCAGCTAAACCGACACTTGCAGAGGTAACATCCGATTTGTACTCGTTAACCATAAAGGATAATTAAATATTACTTAACTTGCCACTGTTTTGTACATTATAATAAATAAACGTTGAAAGCATTAAGCATTACTATCAATAGTAATCATTCAAAAGAAGAATGTAATCCTTAGTACTAAATTCTATTACATTAGTTGTATTGAATGTTTATCCCTTAAAGCACATTTGTAACAGTTCCTCACTGGGCGGCCGACGTGTACATTTTGAGTAACTGCCCACGTCCTTCGCTTTATGCTGATAAGCGAATTCCATTCAGGTGACTCGGGGCTCGCTACATCTGCAGTGCCAACTGAGCTACCGTTCTACTCCAAACACGGAACACAAATCTTTCTCAGCCGATTCTATACACCGCAGAGACCTGCCTAAGACTTTCTCCGTTATGAGAGCTTTATTCTTTAAGAGGGGACTGTGAAATGCTATGAATACCTTCAACCGAGGTTTCAACTATGTAAGAATTAACAATATATATATATAGTTTTTTCACACTAGCCTTTTGTAGGACATTAATTGGTAAGAAAAATCATACTTGAAAATTTCGGATCATGGCTAAGTCGGTATTTGGAAAAAGATTTAATACGCATGTAGCTTGGCTTTCATCGTGAAAATCGTCTGACAAAATGTGTTTCCTTTGTCCTGTTATTAACACCTCTTAAATGAAATGTATTAACTTTTAACACGCGCAGTATAGCATATTTTCATGCATTAATACAAAACAAATTAACTAATTTTAGTTTTATCATCCCTTTATGTATTTGACCATATGATCTGTCACGATCTTGTGTTTTCAGTCCAACTCTTTTGAGCTCAGCCTAGAAATCTTTTACCAAAAGTAAAGTATTTTTAAACTGATTTCGTAAATCTACCGATTTGTCCTATTTTGTTGATATTATAAAATGTTATTCATTATAGGTTCTGTACGAAATACTGTCATGGTTTCGTTATTCAGCATGTGATCAAAATTAATGTATCTGTTCTTAGGAATATCATTTGTTATTCTGCTAATATGCTGTTTTCTCAAAGTCCAGCTTTCCTTACCATAAGAAAGACATAACAAGAATGGTATAAACATTTTATAAAGGATTTATTATATCCCAAATAATTAAATGCATGTTCTTTCCAACAAGCTGTTTTCTGCATATATTTTGCTCTTGATAGATTCTTTACCATAGAATGCCATGCTTTTTACTTTGTTGGACAAATGTTTCATATTATATTATACTATACTATAGGAATTACATTCTAATTTAATAAGCGTTTAAATGTTCTGTTTATTATACAATCTTGATAAGAAATCACAGTGTTCCTATGCAATAGCAAGGTATGCAAATATGCACCCTCATGCCTGAAACAATCTGCAGCCCTATGTCCAATTTGCCATTTGTGTGGCAGTTATGGTGAAGGTTTCTCTGTGTAATTCGTCGTTATTATGGTAGCGGCAGGTGGTGATTCCCGCCCATATTATGAACATGTGGCTGGAACTGCAAACTGCGATACATGGAGAACGTATCACTGAAGAGAGCATTTGAACGGAACCAGTCAGTCAACAGTGCTAGGAAGCGACTGAGTTTCTCCGTGAAAGTCGGCCGAAATGACTTTATACATTTTTATTCATTGCCATCTTCGTCGTAGCTTTCGTTTGTACTGATAGCTATTGTTGTTGGGTTGAGTAGGGATACTGTCTTTTGTCCATTCCCTATACACTCCATATTCACATATTAATTAGTTATACATATTCACTTGTGAATTCGTATTCTTGCCTAATGTCAATGGTTTAGCATTGGCATTAATATACAAAATTAGAGATAGCTAAAATTATCTCAATAATCAAAAACAGACAAAGAAATTAATGTTAAAACTATAGAGGAATAAACTTATTAAATATGTTTAAAATATATGTAAATGTCATTACCTCCAGATTAAACATTTTGTGTAATATAATAAATGTTTTATAACAAAAATTATAGAAAAACGAAAAGAATATAACTTAAAAACACGTTTGCCATTTGATGACCTAGCAAAAGTCTTTGCTTCAGTAGATCGCTTATTATAATGGAAAATATTATATCAAACACGATACCCTACCTGTATCGTGGTCTAATACGAGAATGTAGTCTCTTTCCAATATTATTTAATATATATTAAATAATGTCTATATATATATATATATATATAGTGGCATTCTTAAAGAATCTTAAAATATTGTGCATAGAGTTAGGACACAATAGATCAGTAAATATTTTGCTATTTGCAGATTGTATAGTATTAATTTTGATAAGGGAAGATAGACTACAAAAATCAATATACTAACGAAATAAAATTAATAAAAAAATACAACATGATAATTTCAAACACCAAAACAAAAGTAATGGTCTTCCGAGGTAAATATCCAATAACAAAAATTGTGGTAGAAGAATAAATAATAGAAAAGTATCACACTTTCAATGTTTAGGTTGTAATGTCACATATGAAGAAGATCAAAATAAAAGTACATAAAGTGCATGCTGTGTGTGCAATAATTAGAAATACTTTGAAAACAAAGTGAGAAAATACACACAATCAAGATTCTAAATAGTCACGGCCCTACTTTCATGGAAGAAAGGCTTGGACTAAAAGAGTGAGAATTTTTTTTTTTTTTTGAATAGTGTTTAACGTCCGTTTCTACTACTGAGGCACCACACGCGATATACACTGATGATACATGAAACGAAATGATATATTAGGAAAGAATTTTGTTTAAGGAAGGAAACGTTCCAGTTTAGAGTACCTCCCCGGCATTTACCATTTATGAGCAGTGAGGAAAACCTCCCAGTCAGGGAGGACGGTCCTGGCGGGATTCGAACCCCAGACCTCCCGCTCGCAATTTCGCGCCATGACGACCTCGACCACCCGTTGCGGTATAAAGAGAGAGAGAACAAAATCTAAACAGTAGAACTGCGTTTTTTGTCAAGGGTTACGCAAAAGAAAAGCATATAAGAAAATAAATTAGAGTTCAATTAATATTACAATAATTAGGGAATCATAGACAAGAGTTGGTAAAACGCTTTAAAAATGACAGATGACATATTTTGACATATAACCCGAAAGTAAAAACATCAATTGGATAACTAAAGGAAAGATGTGTATAAAAATGTGAAATCAGAACATCCGTGAAGCAAGAAGAAGAAGAAGATGATATACAGAAAATTTTCTTGCTCTTGTATGACCCATGCTTTCTTTTGCTTACAAAAGAAGTTGTAATCTTTTTGAAAACTTAAATAATTATTTAAGTTTATAATTGCAGATATTATGAAAGGATTTACTTGTGTCAGTATTTGACTTTTCATAATAATTATTTTGCCTAGCACTGTTTGCTCATTAGTTTATAAGATATCAGCATGTATCCCTTCAAGTGAATTTCACGAGGAAGACATACTGTGGCATATTTACCACATCTACACAAACACTATTCGCAGCTCACAAAGCTTCGTTTATTTCTTGTGTATACCTGGAAATGAAAGATGTTTGCAGAATTTAATGAAACCCAGAACAAAGTAGGAGAGGGAAGAAAGAAGAAATATCTAAGAAAACGAATCTTGAGTTTTTTCTTTGGGGATAAACTTCAAAGACAGCGTTTTTATCATTTTTATTTTTGAAACACATTCATGCCTAGGTGAACCTTTGCAATGAGTTATATGGTTAAAGACAGTCTCTCGTGGAAATGATACGGCCTTTAGTTTTTTCTTAAAGAATAGAGATGAAACTTGGATATTAGAGGTCAGGGTAAGTATAAGGGAATCACGCGAAATGTCCTTGGACCAATACACCCAAGTTAGGGCAAATCTATGTGGAAGCGTACACTACAAACCTTACAATTTACAATTGCCTTGAAAAAAAGTATATATAAACAGGATTAAGATATATATGATTATATGACTACCTTTTTTCTTTGAATCCATCAGTTTTCCTGTTTAATCTGATAAAATATAGTCAAGACCAGGAATGAGGACATAGCCTACAGTCTGGCGATCAGGAGAAGGCAAGCGAGAAGAAAGCGATTTGTAAACATTTCTACCCTCCTTAGCTAGTGCCGATAAAAATAAACAATTTGTCAGATACTCGCCAATGGTAGAACCAGCAGTTGTGCAAGATATGAGTCGAATAATGTCGTAACATGGATATCCCACATACATCATTACAGTTCAAGCCCGCACTTGCCTTCATCTGATCGACAGAGTAGTTAACGACTTTAAAATATGTCCATAGTTATTACTTGGCAATAATTATGAAAGGAATTTTGTTAAAATTCACCAGATCACATGCTACATTATCCCATGTTGTTGCTCAAATAGAATTACAATTATCATATATCTTATGTATTTTGTCAAACAATTTTCACGATGAAAGTTGAAATGCTACTCCTGTAGGTCCGACTACCTTGTTTTTCTGCATTAACCATGGTTTCTTTAATTAGGGAGACTCCAAACATCCAATCATATTAAATCCTTTAAGCAACTGGCAATTAGTTACGGACCTTCTCTCGTCCAAATCAACAGACATTACAAACATCTAAACAATGTATACGCCACAATATGTTGCCATGTGTGGAAGCCATAGGATAAAAATTGGTAGATTTTCACAAGTTATTAAAATGTTTAAAAATATGAATGCCTGGGTATTGCAATAACTGTAACATAATCACATGACTATGCAAAGGAACATCGATCACGAACGCAGAGAAGACAAGCTCGCTCTGACCTGTACACTGATTGGTCGTCCACGAATCTTCAGGGGCATAGATACTCCTTGTAAAACTAAGTTATCTTGAGTTAAGTGTTGTTTTCATAGTCTGAATAGAGTGGAGGAGATTTCATCGGTTCAGATAAATAAGTCCCTGGAGAAGATTTCTTTCTGCAATATATTTATCTTACTTATACAGGTACTCCTGTATTACCTACTATGTGCGTGCCAGACATGGTTACTAACAGAAAAATAAAAGAAAAAATTCAAACCCAAAGAAAAATGCAACGCAAGATCCCGGGAATTACTTTGTATCTGGTATTAATAAATAAAAAAACTGAGATAATTAATAAAATTCTGAGCAGACAACAGACATTGCACAAATATCTACCAGAAGCAAATGACAATGGGACGGTCACGTCGCAAAAATGCAGGACAATAGATGGACTTAAAAGATCCCCATGTGGGACCCCCGGATAGGAAAAAAGACATAAGGCAGATCCAGAAGAAGGTGGACAGACCTCAAGAAACATGCAGGTCCAGATTGGTCAAGAGTAGCAAGAGGAAGAGAAAAATTGAAATCTTTCGAGAAGCAACTAGTGCAGTGAGAAATGGAGTAACCAAAGAACAAATCAGTAAGTGTCTTAAACAGCATACGAACAACTAGTGTGGAATAGCTTACCACGTTAGGAAAAAGCGAGTTTTCCCTGCTTGTTAGGAAACCTTTGCCTTTAAGGGACACAATAGGCTATCTTTTATCTTTATCTGTATAGATCTTTGGGTTTATGTAAGGTTTTCGTTAAATCTATGTCCTCTATTCTGTATTTACAAATTGCTCTTTGAGTCTTTTCTTTCTACTTTTTAGCGACCCTAGCGACCCTTCCTTTACCCGTCCGTAACGAATGAGTTTTTGTTCCCCCGTTTCGTTACCAGACAATATAGTATATCTGTGAATATCAACAATTCTGAAAGACATAAGCTCGATATAACTAATGTTGGGTATTTCATAAAGGTTTGTATTAAAGTTGATAGCACATATTCTACCTTCAATAGGGATATAAATGATACTTGTAAGATTGTTTAAAGGAAACATAATTGATGCTGACAACACTGCAATTAGTTGGTGGATGGCCTAGAGGTGACAGCATGGCATGGCTTGGTATATGGTAAGAGCACAGAATGTGATCACATGCCATACACGCAGAACAGAAATCACTAGTGCAGCTCCGGCTGCAGGCTGCAATCCCGAGCGGCTAGCTGCAGGCTTAGGCTTTTTTTTTTTTTTTATTTATTTATTTATGGACGCTCTTTAACATCTCAGGTCATCAATTCAGGGTGTGAAACGGCCGACAAATTTTGCTCAGAGGCCTCTTCTTTCAGGCTTGAGGTTCTTTTTCGTGCCGTAAATGTAGGACCCGGGACCCACGGCTTTACTTCCCTTCCGAAGGAAGCCATACTTAGGATTTTTACGCCCGAAAAAATCCATCGATCCTGGCCGGGTTTGAACCCGCGATCTTGGATTTCGAAAGCAAGTATGGTTACCACTACACCACCAGGACCGACAGGCTTAGGCTGCCAGCAGCAAAAGTTGCACTAGTGCTTTTACGTGGCCGCTTGTAACAAGGTAAATGTTGGATATTTTTTTTTTTTTTGTTAAGAATAATGTAACGTATGCGTTGTCCTCCGTAACTGTTAAATATAAATTGATAGGGTATTGCTACACGGGTAAAATATTGTAACGGTAGAAAATCTGCTCTTATTCCAATTCGCAATTAATTCATATATACACCATACTGATTTAACGCTAACCTCGGGTAAATCTTAGAAATCGTGAACTCAGTGGCTTGCTGCGACTCGCTACGGCCTGACGGTCTAGCTCGCATTCTGACAGGGGGATAAATCAATGTAGCGGTGGCAAATCTTTGATTCCAGCAGGGAAAAAATCGTAAACATCTATTTATAGGGCATTCTGTGCGTGGTACTATGATACCGAATAAATCATTGTAATGGTAGCAAATATCCTTTAATTCCTGCAAAAAGAAAAGAAAAAGCATCTGGAAGAGAGAAGTCGAAACCACTGTCTTCACAACTAGAGCATGGCTCTCTAATTGCCTGAGCTATCATGCCGCGGGGCTTGAAAGCCTTATTACCTAGCTATATCTGTGCAAGTCACTATCTTCGGATCTCTCCGCAGCCTGCAGCCAGCAGCAAGAATTACATTAGCAGCAACATTACACTAGTGATTTCCGTCCGTGTGTATGGAAAAGGAATGGTTTGTCTGAGTCAGGTGTCTGCTGAGTACAAGAGGCCATCGAAGCTACAGTTGTGTGTAATGATGCTACCAACCGAATACAACGGAGTGTGATTTAAGTCTTTTGCAAAGCTGATGTCACGATCAACGCTCAACGTTACTGAGCCTCCTTACAGAACCTCCGAAGGGTCATCAAAAACAGACGGATTGAAAACTATAACAAGGTGTGCTTATGCTCCATGATAACGCAAGTCCACACCCCAAATCTCTCCCACGCGTTTCGTTCATTGAGCAAGGTTTTGAAGTGTATGCGCTTCATCATTGATCAAGCGGTTCAAGTTACTTGCAAAAGTAGTTTGACCAGCTACCAGCGTCTTTCACGGAGGGTTTCGAGAAATTTGTTCAGTGTTGGGACAGGTGCCTGAAACAGTGGAGGTGATCTGCAGACTCTCTCAAACTGTCGTTTGTACGCTGTCATTGGAATATAGTGTATATTATGTATGTATATATATATTTCATTTCATTTCATTTCAAATCATCTGTCTATGTTATATTTGAACCATTTTTATATTTAAGCAACCTCCTCACCGAAAACTGTAAGAACAAAAATATTAAATTATTTGCGATCTCTCTCTGATAATATTTTGACGCTCCATCAAGAGAAACTTCCATACAAAATAGTTTCTTTAAAATATATATATATATATATATATATATATATATATATATGGAACACAGATTCTTGCCAGTTTTGTCCATGTATGAGACCGAACGAGAACTTTGACTTGAGAGCGCTAGTTGTGTGATAGCTATATCGGCATGAAAATTGATACTTTTAGGTATAATTTTTTTACGTTCGTTTACCTTGAGAAACAATTGTGAAAGCTATATTTATTTGTTTTAATAATTTGTAATTTTGCATTATCTTTATTTTTGTTGTATAAAGGAATCAAATAATGAATTATATTTTCAGTTAATATTGTAAAATTAATTAATATTTTTCACAATGCTTATTTACGACCAGAAGAAGGCATAAAAATTGTCATTTTTTCGATTTTAAGGAGTCGAGGACTTATCTATAAAATGACAATTTTAATACAACACTATAATTTGATTATTTTTTGAATGAACATTATTACACCTAGGGATGCAATGCTTCTACCAGAAACGCCTTTGTATGTTACAGTATAAAAATATTTCATTTTAATAAATGTTACGTTAGCTTCATTATTCCATCTCTGATTTCAAACCGAATCACGATATCGTTTCAGATACAGGCTAGATTAAATAGATTTGTTGCTTTATCCTGGATATTAGAACAAGTAGAAATTAACTTAGATTTAATGACCACACTATTTGCTATTTTCACTTAGCAAGTAACAATCTGGAATATTACCGGCATAGCGGTGCTCTATTTATATCGCTATAATTAGACGTTGATCAGCATTTAACAAGTAATATGTTATTCACCGCAACCATTCCAACTTTGTTTGGGTATACAGAATATAGGAAGAATTGGAATGGATAGTAGACCCCAAAACAGCACATAATGCACATATAAACAGGCATCCGACAAGAGATTGCCTCGTTTCTCCTAAAATGAGAACGTTGGGGTTTGTTAATTAATTTTATATAATAAATATAATAAATTGTTAAGGAAATAGGTTATGTAATGAGTATTGTCGCTACTAATGACACTAGTTAACGGCAACTAGTGGTACACTCAGTCATAGTGAAAGTACCACATGCGCGGTCACCTGTCATATGAATCTCTCTGCAAGTTCTACACTAGCGCGTCTTTATTTACATTTAATCCAGGAAACTGCTGTCATCGTCTGCATGATCAGCATCTTTATTTTAGACATAATCTCGCAGTACATCGGACTCCCCTGCTAATTTCCTTTTATAAAGCAGAGAGTTTGCAATTTCTTGGGGATTTGTGTCAATTAATTTCCGCTTGGTTTTCAAACATGAGCTTTTCCATATATCTAAGCCCTTTACGCTGTACATCCCCCACAAGTTGTTTGCACAGTACTTTTTCATCCTATCACTTAAAAAACGCAATTTCCGACCCAATTTTAAGCTTATAGATTGAAGTCTAGATGCCTTTTAATAACACAGGTAGATCTTATTCGTAAATCATGAAGCACTTGGTTTTAGAGACGGAATAGTTTTTATCTAGTTCTTTCCCCGCCCTCTAGTTTTGTTTTCATTATTAACTAGCGCATTATTATTCACCCTGTATTGCTCGATATCATGTTTATGAAATGCATATATTTTTATAATATCCCGTAATTATTACTTAAGATTCTCTCTCAAAATGATTAAAAATACTGTTCAAAGCATCAAAGCTTTCCACTGTAAAAACATTCCAGAACATGGAATTTTTGTTTTGTGATTCAGTATTTTATTACTATTTTAACTCTTTCGGTTTTTATTAGTGTTTAACGTCCGTTTTTACTACTGAGGCACCACAGATGGTGGACACTGATGGTACATGATATAAAATGATATATTGGGAAAGGACTTTTTTTTAGGAAGGAAATGTTGCAGGGTAAGTTTAGGATACCTACCCGGCATTTGCCATTTATTAGGACTGAGGAAAATCTGGAAAAAAAAAACTGAGTCATGGAGGACGGTCCTGGTGGGATTCGAACCCCAGACCCCCCGCTCAGGAGTCCGCGCCTTAACGATCTCGTCCACCACTCGGATATGTCTTGGTGTCCAGCACAACACGATTTCTAGTCAACAGTTGCATGTTTAAAGCTGGTGTCCTGCTGCGTTGTTTATAAAGTGAGATGTATATTTTTTATATTTATTTTGAGGGCTACTCCACTTTTAGCCATACTGCACGGTTAAATCGATCTTTCCGATTTAGCCATCGATTCCTTTTTATTTTGTAGAGGCAATTAAACATACATACTGTGCAAAATCACACATAATTAATATGACTATAAATCGATATGTAATTTTTGGTTAATAGTTCCCACAAAACTAGATTACTACTAGGACAAAAAATAACCAACTTTGTTTCTAAAACATTACAATGAAGTTATTTTCCTATGATTTGCGTGAACTCTAAAAGAATAACTCTAAGATTGACACTTAGATTGAACGCATTAAATCTCCACATAACTGTAAAATTCACAAAAAATTATACAAATTAACAAAAGAGTACTGCTTTTTTTTAATTGTGTTTAACGCCCGTTTTTAGTACTGAGGCATCACATCATCAATGAAATGATATATTGGGAAAGGATTTATTTTTAAGGAAGGAAACGTTCTAGGCCTAATTTTAAGGTACCTCCCCGGTATTTGCCAGCTATGAAGACTGAGGAAAACCTGGAAAAAACCTTGGGGAGGACGGTCCTTTCGGGATTCGAATCCCAGACCTCCCGCTCACGAGTCCCCGCCTTAACGATCTCGGCCACCCGTGGCGGTAAGAGTACTGCTGATATTCGGTATCGTCAATATTATTTTATATAGATATTAATAATGTCATAAAGAAGATAATAAGATTTGCAAAAAGCAGTACCCATAGGTAAAATTTGGTCAAAACATTCCAAATTTTCAATTTGTTGTTTTAATACTTAAAAGTGAACGAATTATTTTCATAATCTGTGTCACTTTTGATATAAGATATGCCCGTTTGTAAAACAATTTAGTTATATTTTAAAATATAGGGTTTTCAATGTTTTAATGAAAATTGTTCCGTATGGTACAGTTTTAATTAGTTTTTTTTTTTTTCATATATTCAATATTTATTCACATGAATAAAATTTGTGATATGATTTTCAGAACATTTTGCACTGCTCAAAATATAAAATAATTAATTTCATAACTTATAATATGTAAAAGTAATTTAATAAGTTTAGGATTTTTTCTGAGGCAAGTTATAAATTCAGCATTGTGTGAAACATAAGCACACTGCTGTACTGTCTGACTGTAGTAAGCCACTTTTCTGTTTAAATTGATGTTACATTTTCAGCACCATCCTCGGAAATTGAGATATGTTTAGTGTCTTATTTAAGTTGTTACTGGTACCTACAATGCTACTTCAGTTCCTCTTAGATTTTTCTTAGCTGGGTTTTTACTGTGTAGTTCCGCTTGAGTGCTACCAATATAAGATCTTATGAATCAACTCTAGATGTCAAGAAAACAGGAAACGGTGGCTCTAACCGGAGACCGAGCTCCTGGACTCTGGTTTTCTGTTTACGCTTTGTAATTCCCCCAGGGCGGAGAAAATCCGCTATACGGTACCTGTATAATATTTATTATTATTATTGTTATAATAATAATAATAATAATAATAATAATAATAATAATAATTTCTACTTTAAAATTGCGACTTTTTGGCAGAGCATGTGACAGGAGAGTAACATATTTTGGTGTTTGTGGCTACATATTCCTTCAAATAACTTGCTGTGAGCTTAAATTAGCACATCCATTCTTGGATTTTATCTCCAATCATTTGTAAACAAACTTACCCTATAAGAACAGGGTGCATAACACACTCATTTAGCTCTTTGCCCTAAAGTGAACAGAATAGCTGGTAAATATGACGATTATGTTATTTGAGTTTCATTTTGTTTTCTTATTTTATATATTAACTATATTCATATTTGTTATTTGCTTCTGCTATCCAAATTGCATCGTACTATAATAAATACTCTAGAAATAACAGTTGATAAAATGTTGCAACAAAGATCAAGTCACCAAGCAAACTTACATGGTGACAGACCTTGACTGATGATACACGAGCTGAAATAAAACAAGGAAAGAAATTTGGGGAAGGAAATATTTCAGGCTTAAGTTTAGGGTATCTTTTCGACATTTACCATTGACATTGAAGAATGTATAAAAGTAGAAAAAAGCTTAATAAGTCAGGAAGAACCTGGCGGAAATGCATCGCACACCTACCCTTCAGGAGGCTGTTCCTTAACGATCGGTCACCTGCGTCGGTTTAAAAGGGTATGTATAAAGTAAAGTACAAAAGAATTAGAAAAGAACGCTTCTTCGATCAACAAAAGTTTATCTCTAATGATTTAATATTGTTCTTTAAGTATATAAAAATGCCCAATACCTTACAGAGCTTTATTTGCCATCTGTGGTAACTTATTCAAAGAGTTAACTGAAAAACAGATATCTCCACCAGCGTTGAGGTTCTATGTGGTAGCCTCGAACGAGAGATATCGCTCTGCCACAGTAACCTGGTGCGAAATACAGTGATGTAAATTTTATTCCACTCCTGGCAGGCTTTTCGGACCCACGGTTCGTGATCTTCTGCTTTCAAGGCCCCTTTTCAATAATCCATATATGCAGAAATCCGTTGACGATGCTTCGGGGATGTCGCAGTAGTGAATGCAATACATTGCCGTTTTTCTCTCTCCACATTCTCCATAAATGGCAGCTTGAAGCCTTAACCTAATGCAGCCGACCGCTTTAAGGTTTAAATCCCGATTGGTAACTGAGATTTCCAATTAAAGTGAAATTGCCCTGTGATTCGGGCCAGAGATGAAGCCCTTAGCCTTTCGAATTATGTTTCGGGGGTACGACAGGATTTGCCTGTTTCTTTCCCTCTGAAATAGTAGTAATAGGAGTGTGTTTATTATAGTGATACCAATACAATACAAAACCACTTCAACAGGGGCACATTCGCACGGGTTCATGCTTTTATGATACACTAGATACGTTCGATTTAGCACAAGATATTACATTGAATATTCACAATATGATATAAAACATATATTCAGTAATAAAACAAACAAACCTATAAACAAATACCAATATAAATAGAATAAAACAGGAAATTTAACAAGAATAATTTTTAAAAATATTAAAATACATATAAAATATAAACAAATCCAATTATGAGTGACCCACAGCTGGATTCATTCAATTTGTGTCCCCCTAACCCCTGCCCGGTTATCAACCTTTTCAGACCTGAACCGTCTTACTTTAATCAGAAATTTACCTGATCTCTCCTCCCCTTACTTGCCTGCCAGCAAATTCCAGCATGACCATCTTCCTCTATTCGATCACGTAAAGGAGTGCGGTAGACACTTTTTCCTCCATTCTTTCGTACTTTCACAGCCAGCCAGAATGTCTACGATTCCTGCATTTCACAGGTGAGACAAATTCTCCGCTCATATTCGTCAGTGATATCATCCGCCATGCCTCTAGTCTGAGCCACGCGAGCCCCTGTCTAGTGAGCTCGCTCTCTGTTTTGATGTACTGCTCCGTCCCCCATTCCGATTTTAACCCCGACTGTACTAACAGCGAAATCGTCTCTCTGCATTGCTGAATTGTCACCCATATCCCGCAAGCGGTTCCTAACCCTCTTCCATATTATATTTCTATTTCCCTAACCCAACTCCTATTCTGGCCTTATCTTTTCTATTAAGCATAGATGAGCTTGAAGATGGTGAAACCATGCTTCATAATATGGGAATGAGATTATTTTGTATCGGAAAGGGCAGTAATATACCCATTTGAGTAAGTTTCTCTCTAGAATTTTTTTTCTTGCTGCAGATTCAACACACTTATTATGATATTTTTACAAGCAATCCAACCCTGTACACCTGTACTTTAGAATTCTTTATATCCAACTAATTTGATAGTATGCTTAACCAATAACATATATTATAGTAATTCAATGTTTTAGTTATTCCTAACATTTATTCCCACATTTTCATTGCCATGACATGAAGAAAATATTAACTAAAAATCTGAAATTAATTTTTAAATATGAGACATCTTCCTATGCTAAAAAAAACTCCCAGAAAATGTCTAAATTAAAGTTCTAGAAGGAATTACTTAGGAGGCTAGACTTTTGTCAGTGATGACATATCTTTAAAGACGATTATGTATTTTTGCAGTTGCAATGTACAATCCTTTCCAGGTGGCATCAAAGCCACCGGAAGTACGGCTGTCTTCTAGTATTGCAGTTTGTTTACCCAAGAGAAGCGAAGTTCTAGGAAGTAAGATAATCCGTGCACATTTTAATTCTGTGTGGTCATCGACCTAGCCTACACTGCAGCTTGTGACTTTGTAAGAACATGTGGCAACTGACCAACAACGTTATAAAGGAATTTTGGCGAAGAACTACGTAACTCACGAGCAAACTGCTGCTACATAACTCCCAGCAAGCAACGGTCTATAGCGGAACCGGGGAAATATGCCGGGATGTTTCCGATGCTGAACAAGCTTTTGCGACACAGACTTCTACGAAGTTTCGAGAAGGTTGTATTTAACGCTCGAAAGCAAACGCTGCTTTGAGAGAAACGTAGTCAGAGGAAGCAGTTTTTACACACAGAAGTTTAGAGAACAGTTTTCCGTAACGGTAGCATGCACAGAAAATTGAATTATCCATGCCTGTGGCTATATCATAAATGAAATGCACCACAAAGGAAGTTAAATGAGATTCAGTGAATGGCGATGCTCAGATTGCAGTAAGTTAATAAAAACTATCTATAACTATTAGATATAGCAAGCACTATTTAGCTGTTAGTTATTCTTGTATAAACAATATCGTATGATGTAGATTATATTTGGAACCGAAAAAAGGCATGTGTTGTACAACAAACGCGTGAAAGAACATTAAAACAAAACGTAACAAAGAAATTGTAACTTAAAGTGTATGCGATCTTCTTGGGGAATGTGCGTTCACCAAAGAGAGAAAGGAAAGAGATAGCGAGAGATTCGAGAAGCATCGTTTCTGAAGAACTTTTTTTTTTTTTTTTTTAATTTTCGTACTTTTCCCAAGGACAAAAAACAATTGTACAGTCATTAGGTTAATGAAGAAATGAGAAATACTGTAATGGGATTGTTTATTTAGTCGAAGGAATTTTAAATCATTTAGTAGATAAATCAAAATTGTACATATTTTATTATATTTTTGGAAAAGATATTGGAGTGCTGTTTTGAACTAATTAATTGGCAAAAACGGTCTTTTAACCAATTACGAATTGTTATCTACATTAATGCTGTGTATTTTTGTATGGAGTTCTAGCATAGAATTAGACAGCTTATTTGTCATTAAAACTAAACATAAATATCAGGTCTGTTGTGAAACTGAATAGGTTTACTCATTGCAAACCATATTGCATAAGACTGAATGTTTTAACTATGTTTTGTGAATATCTTTTAGATGTCGCAAAGGAGAGAAATATCGAACGGAAGATCAGCAGTTTCTAGATTTGGGGTTTTCTAGGTTTTTCTCAGTGCTCATCAATGGAAAATGATGGGGAGTTACCCTAAGCTTAGACTTCCCTAAATATTTTTCCCCCATTTTATAAGTTCATCTCATGCATCATCAGAGTGATATAAATAGTCAAAGTAAAAATTTAAGAGCAATAATTAATTTCATGATCACTTTAATCCGCCACGGGTGGCCCAGGTCGTTAAGACGCGGACTCGTGAGCGGGAGGACTGGGGTTTAATTCCCTGCAGGACCGTCCTTCTTGATTGAGGTTTTTTCCAGGTTTTTCTTAGTCTTCATAAATGGTAAATACCGGGGGGGAGGGTATCTGAACTTAAGTTGGAACGTTTTTCCTTTCTTAAAAAAATAATCCCTTCCCAATATATAATTTCATCTCGTGTGTCATCAGTGTATGCCATCTCTAATGCCTCAGTAGTAAAACGGGCGTTAAACACTATTAAAAAAACGGTAACTTTAAACGAGGTAATAATAAAATTCACCTTAATAGTAGCAAAAATACTATGTTTTGAGTTTGTATTATGATTCTTATATTAGAGAGATCGTTTTGAAACTACATTCCTTATTTGTCAAATATTTAAGCAGTTATTTATTTACTTATTGACCGTATTTACGCGAATGTAATGCGCATCCCAAGTTTGAAACTTAAAAGCATAAAAAAAATTTTGGCATATTGTTGTACGGCATCTTAAATATAATCCCATCCGCTTCTTAAACCGATCATAACAAAGAGTTTATAAATGGACTATTGTTACATCTTGGAGAACGTTGGCCAAAATCCATCATTCTGCTGTTGTCAGGATAGTTGGCGTAGGTCAGTGAGGAAAAACATTTACACAGGTGTGTCACTAGTCACAGGTTGTTCCTTCTTCCTCCTTTCATGTACGGATTCTAAAACTTCTTCTTCAATGTCAGAATGTCCTCCTTTGCGAGGACCAGTAAATTTCTTCCTACTGGCTTTAGTTGCAAATAATGTCAATTTCTGTTGCCGCCACAAGAAAACGTTGCTCTCAGGTACTTTGAACTCTCTCCCTGCCTTTCTGTTATCATTTTTTCAGCATAAAGAATTACTTTACGCTTGAAAATAGCTTTATAAGATGTTCTTCTTTGTTTGCCCTTACTTACTGTGACTACTTACTGTTCAAACTAATGGGCCAACAATAAATGTAAGGAAGTCGAGAATTGCAGTAATGCATTATGACGTAATAAACGATACATTTAAATGAAGTTACCGGAGAACTATTTAATCTTACCTCATTTACATATATTTCCTTCCTCTTTTCTAAAATAGGTTTTGCTTTCTACACAACAGCAATATGTATTATTCCAAATGCTCCAAAGCACCAATAAATGACGTCGCTTTAGAAAAAATAATGAAATAAACAGACATTGGCCGGGCGGGGCGCCAAAAGTCATAGCAGGAAACGACACTTTAAATAATTCATGTTCTGGATTATGCCGCTCTACGCCAGAGTTTCGTAGTGACGTGAAATTTGTCAGAGATAAAATGAAAGTGCTCTTAGAGAGCCTGTATGCAAATCAACTTTCCAGCATTAAGTGCGTGCAGCTCTGTATTGCATGTTTTTAGATTTATTTCATCACTGAAGGTAAGGAAAAGTTATTGTAATGCGGAGCATCATTTTGTATAGAAGGCGATACCTCTTAAAGAGTTATGATGAATTGCGCGAAAATTGAATTACATAATTATTGGCAAGCACATTCTTGCAGGGGCAGCTATCCCAAAAATTCCCTTGAACTATTCTTTAATACGTTTGCATGCATAAAAATCAATATATGTAGGGCGTTTTATCTTGCGCCTTAAGTATACATTTGGGGTTATTATCTATAGGGGAAGTTTGATCGGGGAGGTGAGAGGAAGCAGTAGGAGGAACCTCTTGCCCAAGTGTATGCAGTACCTTTCGTCACGTGCATTCTTAGAATTGTATCTCTCGAAGTCTGGATCCATTGTAGAGAAAACGGCTGATTTTGTGTTTCTTGTGTGTGTAATCTGAAAGAAGCTATTCACTGTAGAAAGAATAGGGTAGATGTGTGCGCGTTTGGAGGGATTAATTGACTAGCAGGTTCAAGCGGACTTTGAACGAAAAGTCCATAAAACAGTTCCCATCAGGATGAATATAAGCCAGGCCACGGGTAATGTGCAGGATGTGAAACGTTCCAATAGGCCCAGAAACAGGCACAGGATGCAATTAGCAGAAGCCCAAACACAAGACTTTAGTGAGGAGTTCGGGTACCATAACCGACACTGTGGAAAATTCTCCATTTCACCTTGAAAAACGACCATACCACCTCCAAATCAAGCATAAGCTGGGAATGGGGGGGGGGGGGACTACGCTGGTCGCTAAGCGATGTGTGCCGACCTGTTGCAGGCATTCCAAGCGGATAATTTCCTGTAAAATTTGCTCTTTAGTGATGAAGCCACTATCCACACATGGCATTGTCAACCGACACTGCAGAGTGTGGGCAGATGAACAGTTAAATGAGATCCTCAAGTGGGAACAAAACACCCCAAAAGCCAATGTGTGGTTGGAGATCACAAAGTTTAAGGTGTATGAACCATTTTTCTTCACAGAACCCATAGTAACAGGCATTTCGCATCCCTCGTTTAACTCCACACTTTTGATAACAGCATAAGGATACATAAAGTGTACAAAGTCAAAATCAACACCACTGTCCACTTAAAGGAGCGTATCAAGTGTGCGGTGCTTAACATCACATCTGTTTGAAAAGGTGTGTGTGTGTGTGTAAAAATGCATGGTGATCAAAGTTTTACATTCGCCTTATTGGTTTGAATGAAATATCTGTTTTGTACCAAAATGGATCGAGATATTTTATTCTCTCTGTATATTCAAAGACTATAAGATAATTGAGGGGAAATAGTATATTAATAGCAACATTTTATATATATATATATATATATATATATATATATATATATTAAATGTGGGGAAAACACCCAGTTATTTGAACATTAAACAAATACAATTTAAGTAACAATGCTTTCAAGCAAACGCTCTCTTACAGCGATAATATTTACTTTTACAGACAGTACCGTCTTGATGATCCAGTCACACCTCCTTTCACGAACGGCAGCGGAAAGCGGAGAAAACCGAGTGAATATTAACACGCTTCCTCTACGCCTCGAAATACATGCAAAACTTACACTGTTAAAAAGGCATGCATTTTCCCGTATAATTATTATTTCCTTTACGTGTTACTTTGCTACATTACAGTTTACCATTTGATTTAGCTGTTTACTGAATGTGATTAACTACTAACATGTTTCCTATTGATTGTTTCTGTGCGTAACGATTGTTATATTCGCCTGTATTTTCTGAAGTCATACTATAATTTCTCCGCATCGATGCAGTCATTCCTTGGAATGGGGCTCGGTTTTCTCCGCTGCCGTCCGCTACCGCTCATGAAAAGAGGCATGACTGTATAAGAAGATGTTTTAATTAGAATATACATTTTGACTTACAAGCGCATTACAATGGTGGTTATTAAAATCTATAGAAAGTATTAATAAATTGTTGACAAATTCACTCAAAATATTCTAAGGCCACATAGAAGAGGAGTGGCACAGCATAGATGGATGCTCTTTTTTTTATCCTGTAGTCCTTGTTTTTTTTTTTTTTTTTTTTTTTTTTGGATTGATTTATTTATGGACGCTCTTTAACAGCTCAGGTCATCAGCGTCCCATTCAACTCAGGGCATGAAACGGCCGACAATCAGAGGCCTCTCTTACAGGCTTGAGATTCTTTTTCGAGCCGTAAATGTACGACACGGGACCCACGGCTTTATTTCCCTTCCGAAGGAAGCCATACTTAGGATTTTTACGCCCCGAAAAAATCCATCGGTCCTGGCCGGGTTCGAACCCGCGATCTTGGATTTAGGAGGCAAGTATGGTAACCACTACACCACCAGGACCTACATAGTCCTTGTTGTGAAGGTAATAATAAACAGGGTGATCCGTTTGGGTATGTATAATATTAAATGATATTATAAAAGCTAATATAATAGTAGGGGTCATTTCTTTCTAGTAATATTTTGCTTAAAAGATGGGAGTTTCCTCGAATGAAAATCAACATAGCATAATGACAAACGAAAAACGTACATATTGAAATGGCCACTAGAACAGCGGCCGCAATGCGTTCTTAGTGTGCTGAGTTTGAAAGTGCTAAACAAGTTCAAAGAGAATTTCGACGTTAAATATAGTGTGAGTAATGACCCAAATACAATTTCAGGTTCTGTGTTATGAAACATGCAGGAGGTCGCAGACGAAACCCAGTTTCGAGAAGCAGCTATCTCTGAAGCCATGACAAGAAGCCCTACGAAAAGTTAAAGACGACTGTCATCAGAGATGAATGTATCACACACATCCTGTCAGCGTATTGTTCGAAAGTACCTGAAACTGTACCCATATCACTTACAACGCTTACAAGCCTTACGCAATGATCATAAAGCTCGTTTCAATGATGACGTGTTGAATTGCATCACCATTATGAGTTGTGCAGAGTGGGCAATGAGAGCCATATACCGCTCTGAGAACCCATCTTTCATGTTATATACACTAAGTTTCCACATATAAAGTACCATCGCCGATGGCCGAGGTCGTTAAGGTGTCGACTAGTGAGCGGGAGGTCTGGGGTTCGACCCCACCAGGACCGCCCTCCTTGACTGGGATTTTTCTCAGGTTTTCCTCACTCCTCATAAATGGCAAATGTCGGGAAGGTACCCTAAATTTAGGCCTGGAACGTTTCCTTCCTTACAAAATATCCTTTCCCAATTTAACATTTAATCTCATTATCATCAGTGCCCACTCCCTGAGGTGCCTCAGGATTTAAAACAGGCGCTAAACACTATTTATATAAAGTTCAGTAGTATATGTTTTACAGTGTTTTCCTTTTATCCATACACAAACGGATCCTATATTATGTACACCCTATATTGTATATAATCTGCAATATTAGTTTTTTCATATCCTCAGATTATTATAGCACCAAATACTGTACAGGATATAACAAAAGTATGTTATAACTTTAATTTCTTTCATAAAGAGGATGAAAGTGTGTTATATGAACATGAGTCCGTAAATGTTTTGTAAGGGAATAAAATGTTACAGCTCTTTTCGTGCAACTAAGCTTACATTTTATGATACTAAGCTAATTATTCCATTTATATGTGGAATGACAGCATAGCTTTGTGTGACAAACCCACAACAGATCAGTCAGATTGCAAGTAGACGCTCCGTCTCTAGTTAGTACCTATATCAAATGGGGCGGAAGGAGGTAATGTAACAACTTGTTGTCAGGTTCACCGCCAAAAATTTTATGTTCCAAAGGTGTTGTCATCTTATGACGCGAAACACCTCACTGCTTCACTAGCACTGAGCATATGCATATGTAGTGTAAACTACTGTGTATAATATATTTATTTATCACAGGTATAGTACAATGAAAGGGTATTCAAATGCAGGATTGGCGCATGCTAATTTGATGTATAGGAAAGCAGACTGTAACAGCAGAGCCGCTCACCGTTTGTAACCGTTACAGCTGATTCCGCAGGGGTGTCACTTGATCAAATTGACGAGAGTTGAAGACGAAACGAACACGAGCATTATGAACGTCGATCTGTCAGGTATTGGAATAAGAGTACAGGTAATAACAAGCACTTGAATGAGATTTTTTTTTTTTTTCAGACTAAGAGATAGATCTTTCGATAATGCTTCAATGTGTTAGACAAGGAAAATATTTTATTGCATGGTGGGTTACCTAGCTGTGCCATTGTAGCTCAGAGTCTATATAAACATCTAGGTTCTGTATTGTACTGGTATGAATGAGATGGGCGGTCTGAATAGTTCTCATCTAACGAGTTTTTTAACTTGAACTTCTCAACATAATATCCGATGCTTCTTCAACTCTTATTATCCCGTCTCGAAGAGGTTTTCCAGAAGGTCTACAAAATACTCCACTACTACAGCAACCGCCTCTAAATTAGTCGTAAACGTTGACCATCGAGAAAGAGTTTGAGCTTTGGAAAAAGGTGGAAGTGAGAAGGAGTCAACTCTGGGGAATATGGTGGATGTTCCAACACTTCATGCTTCAATTTCGCAAATTTCTCATCGCTTAAACACTTGTGAGCATTCATTGCCATGATAAAAATATTTAATTTTTCTGAAAATCTCTAGATCCTTTTATCTACTTGGTTTAAAGGATTAGAAAAGTACTTTCTGTATTACCGTTCTGAAAAAATCACTAAATAAAATTCTTTTAGCGTCCCAAAAGACTAATTCTGCGTGTGGAACAGACTTTTGTCATCTATGAAACTGAACTGCTGTTTCAGTTCTGGTGACGTAGTATCCAGGTCAAGTGGACGCACAAAATCAGTATCCATGTCAGCCAAGAGTGTGACGCATTATTTGTGAAAGTTCCAAAGCTGGGCAACGTCTTTCCAAAAAGAAAGGAAGTAAGAGAATACTCAACTGCATAATAAATAACAAAATGATTTATTTTTAGCATTTTCAGAATTGAAATTACATGCAAAATGTCTCCTACATTTCTTTCTTTTTGAATGAAACGTCAGTTTTGTTTGTTTTCTGTTATATCTTTGTATATGAATACCAAATTCTATGCATGAAGCCTTTCTTGGCCTGTGAAATGCTCTCCCTTCTGCTTAATTTTACGTTAAAGCAAATGACAAGCTCTAATAAACAATGCAGTATTAATGGCTGCTTGACTAGTACACGGGTTTAAAAAATTTTGCAAGTTTCACCTTAAAGTCCAAGCTAAGGACTGAGTTTGAAAAGTTATCCTCACATTTCTTCAAAGTATTCTCTATATCTCTCCACACACATACAGTTGTGGACGGTGCAACCACTTGCCAAATACTCTACAATACTTGGACTGAGATATTGTCAACAGAGCTGAATTTACAGATCGAGCAAGGTCCTGCACTCGTTTAAAAGCAATGCAAGATTTCACTGGAGGAAAAAAGAAGTAGTCACAAAATGGAAAGTGAGGATTTCAGGGTGGATGATCAAGAAGCTGGACTTTGACGACTTCCAGCTTCCTTAAATTTGAGTTATTCTGTGAGGAAACGCATTGTCGTGCAAAAGCAACAGCCTTGAAGTTGCTGTCTTTAGACGCCGCTGCCTCAGCTCTTCAAATATAGGATGCAAAATATAAGTGTCAAAGTATTCTACAATCATTGTCATTCTTTCTGGCATACAATCAACCACTAATAGTCCTTGATAGTTGAAGAAAACGGTGAACATTCACTTCCAAGAACGAAAATCATGTCGAGACCAATTGGTCTTGGTTCCTTTTCATTTACTCACACGTAGTTCTGAGCTTTATTTGGGGTGGCATAGAAATAAAACTAACTTTCATCCCCAGTGTATATATCTTTAAAACGCTTAGGACCATTTGCTGGAAACATTCAGCAAGTTTCCTTGCACGTTCTTTTCTGCTGTTCTTCTCTTCATGGTTAGGGAATGTGAACCTATTTTACACAGATTTCTCGCAGCTTTAAATGTTCATGGAGTATATTTTCAATACTGCCAACACTGATACTCACTTTCATAGGTAGCATTTCAACAGTAAATCGACGAATTTTCCTCCACCGAATCCTGGACTCTTTGAATTGTTCTCTCACTCGCAGCTTCCCGAGGCCGGCCACGGCAAAGGTTGTCTTTCATAGTCACTTGTTCTTCTTCAAATGACCGAATTCATCTTGCGATGGTATCAAATGAACGCTTATTACAATGAACAGCTATTAAGTCCTCCTGGATTTTTTTTTCGCTCGTTCATCTAATTTATAACATGTGAAAATGTAAAATCTAAAGCTTTCTTTAGAAACGTTTATACTTTTTTCTGAATTCATCAGTGACTATGCAAGTTTAAACTTGTACCTATGCATTATTGATAGCTTAAGGTTCATTGTTGGCAGCTGTGTTAGTTACATTTATATAAACATTATTGTCCAACAATGGGTAGACTGGTTGCAAAACGTTTTGAATGCCCCTCGTAACAATACATAAGGCACAATGATGCCATATATCCCAGTGCTCTATCTCCCATTGTATGGGTGTGCATCTTATAAAGTAGAATGAGATATAAGTGATTCACTACTCTCGTGTATGCCTGTTGACTATGAATATGGCCACAATACTTTTACCAAATATAAAATTCTCATAGTAATTCTAAAGTCGCAATGCAAAACGGTATGTAGCAATCACTGGTCGAAGTTCTAAGGCGTTGTTTCCATATCTTCCTCTCTTCGTTCCGTCATTTGTTTACATAGCCTGTTACTGTGACAGCAAGAGCGCATACGGCGGAATTAAATTTCTCTGTATCTTATCCTTTAATGCATGTTTTGTTTTCGCGTTAGTGAGAGTTTGTTTGATGCATGGTACAAATTAAAAAGGGATGGTATCTGTTTGTCCACATTTCTGCGATCTGAAATATAAACTAGGTCTCTTCAAAAAGTAATTTACTGGAAATTCATAAGAACCATTTTTACTCCGCCTACGCACAGTTTTGTTCAACACAGTGAATCACCCGGCAGCACGGAGGATGTTCAAATGTGCCAATTTATCCACCCTCATTACTCAAGCATTTTTGGGTCATTCTAATAAACTTAGCTTTTACTCGCTGCACTCCTGTTTAAAAAAAAACAAATGCTTATTGCGATGAAAGAAAGTACTTTATTGAATAACGGCCTACCGCCTTCAACAGTTAAAATCAATAACAAATTACAGTAATGCAGGAATAAGTGAGGCAAGGTTTTTTCAGTTCAAATGTTATTGTATTAAAGTTTATTTTTCAGTGCCGTTCATTTTGGTTGGTTGCTCTTTCCATTTCCTATAATTGACTCATTTTGTATTAAGGTAACCAGGAAGTGTAAATCTAGCAAATAATGCACCAGTATACATTTTGCACTGTATCTCAGAAAAAAATTAAATATGAAATGTTTATGAAATATTAATAAAACTATCTAAAAGCACTCTGTAAATTTTAATTCTCTAATTTACTTTTTTTTTAACATTTTTTTTTTTTTTTTTTTTTTTTTTTTACATTTTTAAAACAAAATAAATCTTATTTCCCGATAACTTAAAATTTTGACAAATTTTTCTCAGGATTGACCGGACCAATCTTGTTAAAATTTTTCACACACACATAAAGCATACAAATTTGACGAGTGGCAGCTATAAGTAATGCAATATCACTATTAGCTCACAAAAATTCATATAAATAGGAAGTGAGAAAATCTTTTTTATTTCAAATTTTTAAAATTAAAAGTATTTTCAAGCAACTAGCATAGGTATATTATTCTAGTTCCCAGGGTAGCATGTTGTCTGCAATTTATATAAAAATAATTCCAATTTCACCAATAGTTTATAAGAAAAATGCATGACTATGTCACTGTGTTTTCAGTTTTTTACCAAAAATTTTAAAATATTTTTATGATCATTAGAGAATTAAAATTTACAGAGCGTCTTTATTTACGTTTTTTTAATATGTCAAAAATTTTCATGTTGATAGCCTTAAAACTTTCTAAGATACAGTGTGAAATGTTTATTGCTGCATTATTTGCTAGATTTACACTTCTTTGATTAACTTAAATCAAGTCTGTTCAATAAAGAATGATCACAATTTTCACAGGCATACTTTCTCGCACTAAAATTTAATTTTATTATATGTTGTAATATACATTTGGTAGCTACTAGTTTCAATGTAGTCCCTTGTGGTTCTCACCTGTGAAAGGTGTGCAAGTCGAACAATATGCTGCTCTGAAATTCTGCTTTCGTTTCAACAAGTCTTCATATGAGGCATATGGAGATTTCCCCCTATATCGCACCAGGAAGATGGTTTAAAATATTTAATGAGGGAACGTAATCAATTTCAAAGGACGGTGAAATATGGAACTCCAGCTTGTGTTGTAATTTAACCCTACTACCTTTATTGTGAGAAAGCTCGTTTAATAATATTAAGAATACTTTCGAAAAATCTGAAATTTCACCGGGTGCCACCCATACGTCATAACTTAAAGTTGCATATGAGACGTGTTTCTGCTCGGTGGGTTCCAAGGCTGCTATTTCCCGAACAAAAGAACGTCCGCTTTCAGGTTTGCATGCAGTTGAAGGCGATATTACATGAAGATGCGGATATTACTTAAAAGGTAATCACTGCTGATAAACCTTGGCTACGTCATTTCGATCCTGAGACCAAAAAGCAAAGTTCTGTGTGGTCACTAACATATACATACATTAAGAGAGAGAGAAGTGATTGCTCCTGCTAGGAAAGTTATGGTCATCTCATTGTTGGACATTCAAGCAATGGTTTACCAGCATGTCAAGACCTGAACACACAACTATAACTGAGCAATACTACAGAGGTGTCCTGAAAACTCTGCAAGGCCATATCACATGCAAAAGATTATATTTCCATGCACCAAACTGGATGCTGCTCCACGATAATGTACAGCCACACATCGCAAAGATTGTTGCTGAATATCTCATTAAAAGCAACGTGAAGTGTGTCCTCAACCTCCCTATAGTCCAGATTTTGCCCCTTGAGACTTTTTACTTTTCCTCAAATTTCCTCAAAAACACCTTCTTGGGAGGCACCAACCATCATCATAATCAATGATGAAAGCTGTTGAGGCGTTCTAAAGATCTGTCAAAAATGATTTTCAACATATTTTTGAAGACAGGCAGAAATGCTGCAATAGGTGCATTGCATCCAATGGATGAGAAAGATCGTCAAAATTTTGAGAATGATAAAGGTACGTTGTAAAAATAATGCTCATTTTTATTGCACGGCCGCCATACACTTAGTGAAATTATTTTTGGAATCCTGCACAAGCCAAAACGTGCCGAGTTGCATATACATAGAGAACTGTAGTTGGTAATTCCCCATTATTGGTGACATACTAATGTGACAAAGCAGCTTTAAACAGCATAGTTTTGATTACCAGAAACTAGTAAAAAATCTTATAACTCTTTTAATTTAAGATATTTGATCATATTTAGAGTATATATTTCAACAACAAAAATAGATCTGCAATAGAAAAAAATAAACGTTAAAAGACGATTCTTGTGAATTTTGGGAATTGTTTTATTTATGAATGATAAAAAAGATGCAATACTTAAAGTTTATTCTACAAATCCTCATTTTCAATTTCAGTATCAATGGAATCTATGTACAAGAATTAAAGAAATTTACCGATGAAATGTGACAAAAATATCTATACAGATATGAGTTAATTGTATGGAGAAACTGTGAAAGAATAGAGGAAGAAGAAGCAAGAGAGCCCTATGCTTACATATTATAGAAGCAAATTGCTATTATAGCGAGATTTTCTAATTTTCTTTACAGTTCTATGTAGTGTTTCTTATAATGAAGGAATCCCTTTTAAATTTTACCACACTTCCAACGAAGTTTAATAAAAATCCACATTAAAATATTATATAAACTTTAAATAGTATGAATAATTAAATGCTCACAAAGAGTTAAAATTTTTATTAAAAAATAGAAAAGAATTATAAGATAATTTTACAATGGGAATTTTTTTAAAATGTAAATTATGAAAATTTGTACTAGTGACATCGTTTGTTTATAGAAACACCAAGTAATCGATATTAAAAATAATAACTTAAAATTTAATGCAACTCAAATTAAAATTTGACATAATTACAACATTATACTAAATTGAAGTCAAAGAGTGAAAAACTTTACCTGTTATAAATTTCGCTACAAATAATTACATTAATTTTCATAATAGGATGGGTTCTTTGTTCAATAACCATACTAAGCCATAAATCTGCATGTATCCCAATGGTTTATTTTGACTTTCATCTGCTGGTATGTCCTAGGAAGTAAAAATGAAGAGGTAGTTGGAAAATGAGTTCAGAGTTCCATGGGGAACTTTTACTGAAGAATTCAAAAATCAGTTCCCAATTTATGAGTTATTGCAAAGTTTGTTTTTTTTCCATTTAACTCTATAAACGTTCCACTTGTTTAAAATAGATGTACTAATAACTTACAGTACATTGTAGTCTCGCAGTAAGGCTGCTTGTAAACTGTTATAATGATTACTAGCGTTGTGTTTTTGCAGCTGGGTTTAGAAAGTAATTAATTTGTTGCTTAGTGTATAATGTGATGGTTGGGTGAATGGGTGTCGATGTTTACATTATTATTCTAATGGGTAACAGAGAAACTAAATTAAATGCGCTTTTAATGTTAAATAGAATAACGGGTGAATTACTCTATTAGCTAGTGACCGGAATTTTTCCTAATAGAGGAATAAATTTGTCATTGAGACTATAACCTGATACAGTATTTGGTACCCCATCAATCGCGAAAAATTGATTAGATTATATCTTTTATTTCAGCTAGCTTTAAGTGAAGGGTTCTGTTTGTAGGAATGTCTAGAAAAGCAGGAATTTTGCTCGGACAGCAGAGAGACCGTTCTGGCAGACAAAGGAGCAAATACCATCTATTGTTCATTAGGAGGACGGGTGGTCGCCCCGGTCAGGTATGCTGGAAAAGAACAACGCTATGATACTGCTAAGGCCGTTGATCTGTAACGTTCAGTAAAACTTGAAATCAGACGCTGGACGAATCAACGAGTGGTTAAGCTCAAATAATCAAACGGGCCAATAATATGAGAGTGGCATGAAGCCACAGCTAACCTATGAGGATGTCTAAATTCGTAGTGGCGGTAAAATAGAGCGTCCCTGCATCACGTGGTAAAGCGTGCTATATCGGGTATTTAAGACGTGAAATCGCCCTTGTCGAGGTCTTTTGGTCTTTTTGGTTCGTCTACTCCATTACTCTGGGAAATCTGGTCTGTTCTCGACATTTTGGTTCTACAAGTATTCAGCGTTCAGATGTCATAGGAACGCTGATGTTCGAGCGTCTCTTCAGCTCGACAAGTCTTCCGAGAGGTCTGCAATCACATTGCTAGTCAAACATTACAGCTCCACGTGTCTGCCAGACGTCTCGTTACTGCGTTCCGAACAGAAACGCCATGGGATGCACTCTTTGTTAAATAAACTACGTCTACCTGCAGATAATGTTTCTCTGGACGATATAATACAGTAATTCCCTACACTCAACCCGGCACTACCAGGTCCCGAAAACCAGCTATATCCCTGAGATCGACGTGAAGAGTTATTGAGTGGTGAGCTGGGTCATGAACAATCAAACTCCATCACCATTCTTCCCACCGCCTAGAACCACTTCAAACCTTGACCCTCCAACGCGGGGCAATTATCACAAATTAACCCGCCCCATCCTCCCACCAACAACTACTTCAAACCTATAGGTATTGAATAATCTCCATCGTGTTTAGCATGCTCGGGATATAATAAAACACCGAGATTCTCGTTAATTCTTCTACATTACATTTCCTAAAATCTCCAACAGCAAAGAATGTTCAGTTCAAGATTACAAGTGAAGTATAAAAGCACTGGCGCTTTATCAATACACAAATTAACCATTTCGTTATTTGGTAAAAATCCCTCCTATAGGTAAACTTCTTAATCTCAGTTGTTCTTTATTTCTCAATAAATTCTAACAAAGTGAAAGATGTTGTTTTGTTTACCTATTTGCGGAAAGAAAGTATGTGTCAAAGAATATTTGAAATATTATTAGTAGAGCACCCCTGTCTGCTGTGCTTACCCTGCGTTCGATTCCCGACTGCACACAAGAAGGTTCTTTGACATGTCCAGAGTATGTGGGTATGTGTTTAATAACCGGTTTGCCCATTTCAGGATTGCCATTAGACAGATACCTGAAAACATGTGTTCAGTCACTATGTACATGGCTAATATTGATAGAATGGGTATATCAGTAAAATGAGCACAAAATACCGCGTGTAATTTCCAATGAATGACGTCATATTTCGGAGCGAGTATAATCAGCTGTTCTTGTTCTGAGAGTTAGCTGTGACAGGAAGCAGTGCGACTCTGTAGAGGAAAATAGAGAAAGTCTTAGTTATAAGTCATTATGTTGCCTCATAACAATGGCTAGCTTGCAGCTCTCGCTCTCAGCGCCGATACCCTTCAAGGGAAGATGCGCTGGCTAGCAATGCATCATCAAACTAACTGGTGGTAGAGTCTAAATAAATTTATTCACCCAGTACTTACATGATTCATATAAAAGCTGCAAAGTTAACTGAGAAACAATTTTGAAGACGACGAGAGAAAATTTTTCGAAATATAGAAAAACTTTAGTAACTTAAAGCATTTCTGTAATTGTTTGTGAAGTGTAGCATGCAACATTTTAGAAAAAATAACAATAGCAATATTTATGGGTAAAGTGGCACCTTTCTTTCTAGCAAAGTAGTTTGTGATGTGTTTATATAAATATACTTGTTTTAATTGTTTATACAGTAAGACATACGCTATATTTTTCTTTAATTCTTTAACATTTATATCGCATCGATTTTGATTTAGAAATCGTGCTCAGAAGGGCTCTATGTATGGTCAGGAAGGTAGTCACATTTGTGGGAGAATTTTATAACAAATGTATATTTATTATAATAAAGATATACTGAAACATGCAAAGCTCAACAAGAGGGAATTAAATATTACTGTAAATATAAGCAATGCAAGAGTTTAATGGCACACCACAATTAAATACTAAAAAATTAATATTACCCCGTACTTGCCACAATTGGAGCATTATAAATGTGTACTGACACAACACAATGGAATATTGAATATCAAACAATACTGACATAACACAGTAAATTAATAAGTTATTAAAAACGTGCTTACCTTACAATTACAGTCACTTAACAATTAAAAATACAATATAATAGAACATAGAAACCCCTTTAAATTGAAGATAATTAGAATGCCTAATGCATAACTTACGTAAATTCTTTACTTAATGGGTGAGGCGTGGAGAAGGAGAAACGATCCTAACAATTTGGAAAAACGATTTCACCCTTCGAAACTGCTACTCCTCGTGTCATTCGAATTAACGCTCTCAATAACCCTAGAACAGAATTATGATATCATACTCGGTGGTTTTACATGAAATGCTGAAGAAAGGAAGAGAAACGGGGATTTGGCACATAGCAACTAATGGGCCTGTGCAAATACGGCACAATATTTAAGATTAATTTACCATCTCATACATTATAAAAGTATTCTTGGAAAAAATGCTATGCCATATTTTTTAACTTTTATGAAAGAACTATATCTTAAACTAGAAATCCCATTCTTTTAAAATTGCACTTCAAATTATTTTAAATTATGGATAATTACCACCCATTTTAAAACTAATTCAATGCCGAAGATTTATTATGTAAAACTTTGGTAAATATTTCCCCAAAATAATGTTTTAGTCTATTTATATCGCTGACACCGCAACAATCAAAGATCCATTATTGCATTAAAATTGCTACAGAGTTTATAAGAAAACATGTTGACGACATTCAAATAAACACGATTGTTTATTTATTTTTTGCAAATGCATTTTCAGCAGTAGTACACATTATATTTTCCCATGTTTTCTAGTTCACTTTTGTAAAACTGATTATTTAAAAGTATAATGTTTAGTCATGTTTGAAATCAGCGTACCAAATTAATTAAAATGGTTTTAAATATTGGAAAAAGTTTTCAGGGACGTAAATATTAAATTGATGCTCTTTTATTTTGTATTCGACATGAAACGTATTTTTGCATTTTCCATGGGTCTTAGTCTGAGTGCTGTTGAAATATGCAATAACCTTCTCCATTCGTTTTATAGACGGCCGATTTTGATATGGTTTGATATCGAGCGATAACAGTATGAATATAAATGCGATTTAAAAAGGTAATATCGAAGAGGGAGCTTTCAGTTTTCGTTTTCGCTGTAATTGCAGCAAGCAGCACGGTTTCTTTTGGGAGGGAATGGTTTGTTTAATGAAAACCAGAAGCAAGCGTACCAACCTACCCAATCTCCTCTTTTTCGTCCCCCCCTGACTTTTCATTTGTTGCGACCAACGCTTCCTACGTTCATACAATGATTAGAAATCGAACGGAAGAAAACTGAAGAATGGGGCAGGTATGTGAATCTTACTAGAAGCGGGCGGCAGAGAGAAATAAAAAAAAATGTAATGAAAATGCAGAAAATTTTCTTTATATTCTCCATCATTGTGTATAGGAAAGCTTAGTTCTGTATTTCGTTTATTAACTGTAATCGCTATGCTTTCATACGGTTCGGCAAAAATTCTAAGATTTTTTTATAACTTAGTTATGTGCTAAACACTTATAAGACAGCTCCTTTCAGAATTTGCGTCTGGCAGAAATAACGCTTAAATTTTCAGAACAAATGAATTTATTCTAAATAGCATTCATTTCCATTGGTTCTGTTTCTATTTGGAACCGTTCCCCATTCTACTTACCACTAGTTAAAAACATTGTTCTAGATATTTGGCTAGAGCATTAGGTTGACAACAGGCGTTAATCACCGTAAAAATTGTAGCAATGATCGCCATAACTGATTTTTTAATCTTTTTTTTACGTCATATATTTCAAAATTACTTGTTTATCCTTTTGAAATAATGCAAATGTTGCAAGAATATTCCCAGAGAAAAGTATGTAATAGTTTCCACGGCTTTTAATTAAAACGTTCGCTATATATATTTAATGTTGACTACATTCGTGACGTTCTGTATGCGCGGGCATCGTCAGTTGTTTCCGTCGTTGAATTGTTCGAATAGGGTCCACCGCCAACATTGAGGTATGCTGAAACAACAAATATCCGGAATTGTTCAGCTCTGGTGTTAGGTTGTCAAATGAAACAGTTCTATACTAGTTCCTTTGGGAAAATGCACTGTAAAGTCCATGTGTACCAGCCTGCGTTAATCATTTGTTTGGTCAGCTCAAACAAGGGTGAACTATTTGCTCAGGACGCTGGATAACACGAGGAATTGTTTCTCATCACAGATTAAGGGTCTTCTTTGAGAAAGACATACAACAGTAGAAGTATTGCCTTTATGTTCATGGCATTACGTCTAGGTGGATTTGTTTATAGTCATCATCAGGTACTTTTTTATTTAACAACAATTAAATCGAAAACTCACTTCTTAAAAAATTAAGTCTGAACACTTTTTTCCCTAATTTTTCTTATCTTCTCTCCCGTTCCTCCGTTTATACATATACTAAAATTAGTTGAGACAGAGTGGACAAACTTCTTTTTTTAACACACAGAGTCGTGAGCGTATGGGAAATTAAAATTTTCCTTTCATCGAAACCTCAAAGTAAAGTATACTTCGAGTTTCCAGCTTAGCCTACTCTTTTGTTCTTATTGGCTCTCAAACGTACGCTGAGGTAATGCGTACAACCCTCGGTTTCAAAAATGTAGTTTGTTGTTTTTTGTTACAAGAATGGTAAAGCGCCAGCGGTAGCAATAAAAATAAAATTATGTTGCGCCAAAGCGAGTAGACATAACATGTTATAACATTGCATAAAGAAGCATTATTCACATTGTAAGACACAATTTCTCTGCAACATCGTCCTTATCAACAATAATGCTTTTCTTGTACCTGTTTCTTTAAAAAAGGATTGGGCAAATCGGGGTCATTGAAAAATAAAATTTATTTTTTACAGTTGGTTTCTTTTTCAAAACGAATTTCTATGCAGTTATTTTACAAATTGAATTTTCACAGATTATTTCTTTTTCGGTATCGTAGAGGTTCATTCTTTCCTTGCACTATAAACAGCAGGCACAGATACAACTGTAAACTCGACTTTATTTTCACTATTTAGTCTGCATTAGATATGTGGTGTTTTCAGTAAATTTACTAAATATTTCAAGAAAAAAATTTCTCACGTTGTATTTTTTGTATTGGATTAACCGAGAAATCTGTACAAAATCTGCCATCGGAAGGCATATAATGAAATCCGTACTGACAAGGAGTCATATATTGACAACGACTAAGAGAGGGGAATTTGCTCCATCTGTGAGGAGCACGAATCATGGACATTTATACTGACTGAATGTAAAAGTAAGGAAAATGGAGAGAAAAGTAACCTCCGCACTCGTTTACGGGATCAAATAGAGGAAAATGGTCATGCTGGCAAGGAAGCAAACAAGAGGAGAGGCTAATTTCGGATGGAAGTGAGACAACTCTCTGAAAAGGCTTATGGGGAACAAACGGGGGGGGGGGGGGAAACAAATTGATTGAATCCAGCTGTGTGTGCGTGCGTGTCATTCCTAACGCAACCTCTATTTTTAATGTATTTTTTGAAAATTGTTAAGTTATTTTATTCATTTAATTTAATATTTATTCTTTTTATTGCTTAATATATAATGCATTGTGTAATATCTAATCCAATATCTTGCATTAAGTCAAATAGATCTAGTATATTATAAAAGCAGTACACCCGTTGAAATTTTATTGTATTGTTGGTGCTGAAACAAACACACTAAAAGGAGCATGGGTAAGGAAATATATATATATATATATATATATATATATAAGTGAAATGACAGGAGAAGACAACTGTAATGGCCTGACTGCGCCTCGCGAAATGGAAAGCTCAGAAAATGACGGATGACACAGGCGAAAGAATGTGTCTTCTATGTGTGGTAAACTTGGGTACATGCTCTTGGAGAATGTGAAGCTACAGAGTGCTCGAGGTCGCAAGGTCTCTCCGAAAAGAATGAATAGGGTAGCATAGCTAAATTTTATATTGGATAAAAATAATTGGCAAGGGCTATTTAAATTTATTAGGAAGATAAGATGGGCAAGGGAGGTTAGAGAGGACTTAACATATAAGGGTACTTATATATTTTAAAGATATCTTTGTTAATTTTTTAATTTTGTTAGTTTTGTTGTTTATATATTAAATTGAATATTTCTCTCGTTTAGTACGCTGTAATTATAAATTTAAAATTCTTGTTAATGACATTCGTTCCTTGTCCGATATGTTGGGGAGGGGGAGGGTTATTTCATAATGTTTGTAATATATGTAATCCTGTATATTTCTATGTTTTCTTAGCATTTAATATATGTAAATAGGAACACGGACGGTCCAAGTAGATCCGTGCGCTAGTTAAGTATGTAATTTATGTACCCGTAAGCCATTATTGAAATAAATACACTTACTACTATTATATAGTAGCAGTTTAATGGTGCACTTATTCATATAAGTTATAAAAAAACTGCGTATTGCGCTGTTTCCATACATACAGGGTTTTTTTTTTTTTTTTACATAAATGTTAACCGAAATCTCGCACACATAATAAAATTCTACATATAAAAAGTGGAGAAAAAAAAAAGGCTCTCAATATTAACATATAGCGGAGTATTATTATTATTATTATTATTATTATTATTATTATTATTATTATTATATACATCCCGAGTTGATTAGGTATATTGGTTTGTTGACAACTACTTTAAAAGTTAAGATTGACAAATGATGAGATTTCGATAGATATTTGAGATGCTCGCAGAGTTTATCTATAGATCAGTAATGGAAGTAAAACCCTAGATAACCAGCAGAGACTTATGATTAAGAAACGAGTGATTTTTTTCTCTTGTAGGTAGCCTAAGTAAAGATAGTTACAAACAATGACTGTTGATCATGACACAAACGTATTTCTCCTCCTTTGTAAATAGTTCACAAGATATCCGCTCAGTTGAGTCTATTATTTATGTTATTAATAGATAAAATTATAAATCAATAGCTATAAAACGTTTTCTAAGCAAATCATTTTAATTGTGTGTGAAACTGTTGTACTGAAAATAAGACACTATGGCCGTTGTGGGACCAAGAGAAAGTCGTTTGCTACAATTTACGATCATTACTCCCTTAAGTTGTACCCAGTCTGTGCAGGTGGTCTAGTGGTAACCATACTTCCCTCTTAAACCCAAGATTGATTTTTTCGGACGTAAAAATCCTAAGTATGGCTTCCTTCGGAAGAGAGTAAAAAGCCGTGGATTCTGTGTCACAGATTTACGGCACGTTAAAGAACCTCAAGCCTGAAAGAAGAGACTTCTGAGCAAAATTTTCCGGCCGCCTTGAATTGAATGGGACGCTGATGATCTGAAATGTTAAAGAGCGCCCATAAATAAATTAATAAACAGCTGCACCCATATCCAGGCATAGTCCTTTTCTCTTCCTCTTCCCGGCCTTGCAAATCAGCATAATAGCGGAAGGATACAATGTTTGATATTATTGTATGATTTAGTTGAAATACACACTCTTAATGCTTCACTTACTTGTCATAAGGGATACAATATTTGTTGATAGTGCATATGAGCTCTCGGTAGAGAGGATACATGAGGGATGGATTAAAAGCCTGATATTCACATGAAATACCTCTCTGAATTAATCACACATTTTTGCAGTATTTTATTCAAAAGAAATTAATGAAAATTATATGATGTAGAAATGTTTGTATTGGATCTTAATTATTCCAAATACAAATTAACACACACACACACACACACACACACACTCTCTCTCTCTCTCTCTCTCTCTCTCTCTCTCTCTCTCTGTAACTCTGCTATCTCAAATATTTCGAAATGAAACAATAAGTAAAAAATCTAGTTGTGCAGGAATGTACCCATGTCAGGGACTCACACAATGGGAGGGTATTCGCAATCCAGAAAATTGAAATATTTTTTTCAACTCAAAGTTACTTTTTTTTAAAAATGGAACGTGCGCGCGCGCGCGCGTGTGTGTGTGTGTTTCCTAGCGAACTGAAAACAAGAGGTCCAGTTAGTGATTACAGAATTACTTTTACTTTCCTAAACAAAATTACTAGTGGCCTGTGGCTCAAAGAAACTTCATATATGTAAATTATATCCAGCACAGAAAGCGCACTCAAATCAGTTACGTCTTTTCTAATGAAACTGTGTCACTTCAGCAGATGTTCAAAGTGAGCATCGTTTGCATCAATACACGGTGAACAAGCGAGTGTTGCACAGATTGTAGTGTATAGCAACACACGCTGCAGTAATGCCCTGTTTCATATTCTCTAGTGTCGTTATGAGTACCTGATACACTCTTATCCTTCACTGCGCCCCAGAGTAAGTAGTCTAATGGGGGCACTAAGCTGACCATCTCACACCGATTTGCATCCACAACTTCTCTGGGAACATGGGCGAAGTGTGAGGGGCACCCATCGTGCTGGAATCACATTGATACAGGCATTTCCTATCCCACTTCCTCAAGAGAAGGGGTAGAGTGTCTTGCAGAATGATGCGTATCGCTGTCTGTTTCATGTTCCCTGATAGAAATAGACACCTACAACGTGGTTGCCTTTGATACCGCACCAAACATTGACACTCCACTGTCGTTGACGAGCAACCCAGCGAAGCCATTAGTGCATGCTTCTCAAAGTTACATTGCCATGATTTGTAAACAAAATATTACTTAGGAAAACATTATTATGTTGCAACTGCTTCCAAATATCAATATGAACCAGATCTGGAAACACTAGTACACTGAGTACATTGATAATGGTTTGTTTACTGCATGCTTTTAGTACAAGCAAGCCATGCTCTGTGTACAGACTACAATTTGCATAACGTCAGAAACAGTGTATCCATTGCCACTTTTTGAAAAATTACCTATTTCAGAAGGTATAAGATTTAGAACAGTAAAACACATTTTATCACTAATTGGATCTCTAGTGTTCCGTTCACTTGAAAAAACAAACAAAACAAAAACATACAAGCTCTATTTAAAAATATTGTAACTTTGAATTGAAAACCATATTATTTTAATTTTCTGGATTGTGCATACCCTCCCTCTGTGTGAGCCCTTGGCATGCGCAACTAAATGTTTTTATATCTTGTTTCATTTCGAAAATATTTGAGGTCGCAGATTTAGGTGAGATACCCGGTATATATATTTTCACGTAGATCTGATAGTAAGAATAAGTCCACAAACGTCTCAAACTCTTAGTGCATAATAAGTAAGTGCATATTTTGGTATTTCAAGCGCACATTTAGATAATTTAAAGCGTATTTTGCTTGCATATTTTAGAATTTAAAGCATGTGATTTTCAAGACTACTTTTTAATGATAGATATTTCTGAAATATTAAGTGAAATTGCTACATATTTCGCTAGATTTGAATTTTGTTGCACTGTGTGACGTTACGAGGGAAATAAAAAATACCTGTTTTCACTTCATTACCCGGTGCTACACCTAGCTTCCCTACAGCAAAATGCCAACTTCATCGCCTAACAGTTTGAAAAAGACCCCATAAAAAGTTATATTAGAAAAAGTGTTTGTTTCGCCATGTAAGCCCTCAAGGTTAGTATATTTGATTTTCTCAAAAAAAATTTCCCCCGTGTACTCGTTTTAGGAGTATATAATATGAATTATAAAGTGAAGAAAGTATAAAGCCGTGGAACTAGAAAGAATACTTAAATATACAAATCAATAGACGAAAAAATGTGGATCGAGCCAGAAAACGTCATAAACAAGATTCGTAAACGGCTACGGGGACGATAAATAGAAAGTGGAGATTTCCTTGTGGCTTGGCGTATAACATGATTTGATTATCTGTACAAGATAAGTTGGGGTTGATGTTTACACCAGCGATCATAAAATCTTGGGATATTTTCCTTTAGCGTGAAGACCGTTCATGAGGGAGTAGATTTCGTCTCCCTTTTCTTTCTCTTCTTCTCTCTTTTTCTTCTCCAGACTGAAAATTACAGAAATAACACACGATGGTAGTATATCTCAAGGGAGTTTCAGACCAGCCAGGTTTTGTGCTTAACAAAAGCTATATTGAAGTACTGAGGAGAAAACAGTGGAAAGAAAAAGCAGAGCAAAGGAAAAAGAGCAGAAAAAAGTTTTATCGACGTTTTTGTATCTAGCGCTACTTCACAAAAACGCTCGCATTTAAATAGAACATTTTCTTAGCGTTCGATGTCGAGGTCACCAGTTTTGTACACCGCAGGATGTCAACCTTTTTCCTCTACAATCTTAGCAACAATGATTTCCTTCTGGTAAACTGGCGATGCTCACTTTTTTTTCTTGTTTGTGCAGCGGATTTTTCTTCACTGTATTTCTAACTAAAACTGCTGAATTTTGATTTTCTTCGTGTAGTTTTAGCAAAATGTGTATTCCCAAATTTTAATTTCTTTGAAACTGTCCAACAAGGAAATATATTTTTAATGTTGCTTCGATACATTACTAAGATGCGGTCAAAATTTCCCCTATCCTGCTGAAGACTATTTAGAGTTATTATTTATTAAAAGCAAGTATATTTCTCTATTTGATAATAATCAGAATCTGGCCATTCCTACATTACTACAAAGCGGTCTAATGAACAATGAACCACTAGCGATGTTTTCTGCTGTTAATTGAAACAAGGTAGCTTCTGGCTGTCAGTGATTGAGTTCGGCTCAGCTATTGCGAGTGAGTGAAATGTTTTCTTCAGTATTTAATCGCGAAGTGAATTATGGCTCAGTGTTATGTTTTCTACTGCGCAACGTGTATTTATTTATGATCCATATTTGCTAACTGAGCTCAAAGACGAAGTAAAGAAACATTTCAATTGTAAAAGTTCCAGGCTGGCAAAAATTAATAAACTTTATAGTTAAGTTTAGGCCATGGAAAGTGTTCAGTAAGAAACCTAACTTACAGCGTACAGTTTTCATTAAAGAAATATTAGATAGCATCGAATATCGTTTGAAGAATTCAAAAATCACTTAATAATAAACAACCATTTCTTATGACTCTGTGAAAGTAGCTACTTCACAAAGTTAAAACAATATAAAATACGAGGAGGTTCATAAGTTTCCGGCCTAACCATTTTCGGGGTATGATAATATTGCATTTTTAATATATCTATCCTTATAGCAGTCCACTTCTCACATCTTTGAATTAATATTTCAATCCCCCTCCCACAAATAGTCAGAAATTTTTTCCGCAAAATGGGCATAAATAACATCCATCACTTCATCACACTTAAATTTCCTTCCTCGAAGACCCATCTTGAGTTTTGAGAAGAGGAAATAGTCGCTGTGAGCTAGATCTGGGCTGTAGGGTGGATGGTCGATCTCCTTGAAGCCACATTTCTATACAGCTTCCTTTGCAACAAGAGGTGTGTGCACATGTGCGTTGTCGTGAAGAAGACGCACAACACCACTCAGCTTTCCTCGCCTTTTCTCTTTGATGGAAGCACGCAGTCTGTGCGGTAGGCCAGCATAATACACTCCTCATTTACTGTGGTGTTCCTCTCCTTGAAGTCAATGAAGAGTATTCCTTCACAGTCCCAAAAGATTGCGGCCATGATCTTCTTGGTTAACTGAGTGACGTTGGTCTTTAGAGGCGGTGTTTCGTCAGATTTACGGCACTCCATTGATTCTCTTTTGGAGAAGGGATCATGTATAGGATCCAGTTTCATCTCCTGTAACATGGTTTGCAGAACATCTCTCTCGTTGTCAAGGCAACGAGGAGTGAGCACCTCTAAGGGCCGACCTGCACTTCACCTCAATGCTTTCTCGACCCATTCGAAAAAATTTGACTCATTTTTTTACGGTAGAATATGAAGGGGATGCTTCCCCTATACACTGCTTAATCGCTGTTTAATTTCATTTGGAGTGCTTCTTTTCTGAAGAACTTAATAACAGCTTGATGCTCCATTTTGAACATGTTACAATGTTCTACACATAGTCTTCTTTATGCAACTATATCTGAACAACTGAACACGGCGGAGCGGAAGTTATAGCTGCAATTATATACTTAACAGAGAAGGTATGATAGCAGATAAGGATTTTGTGAAGGCGATAATCCTTATCAGCGAGGCCGGAAACTTAAGGTCCTATCCTCGTAACTGTAGCAATTTATTTTTAAGAAAATTAACCTACAAGAAGCAGGTTTTCGCTTTTTTTTCCAACAGGACTATACCACAGCTCATCCAGGAGATATTTCGATTGGAGAAGTTGAATTAGTGTTTCAGAAACATAGAGTTAGATAAGAATGGGTAGTCCTCTGTCCCCCTATCTAACACCTTGCGACTTTTATCTCTGGGGTAAATTTAAAAATACCGCATACAAGACTACAAGATGCGTTCTAAAACAGTTATCCATCTGACTGAAAGCTTTGAGAGAAATATTTTTTTAAATTTTTTTTCAACAAGGTCAATACATTTAGTCCAACGACTTTCTAACTCTTTTAATACCCCTCAGTAGAATAAGATTTGTCCTACTGTCTGTCTCGGCCTCATCCTCATCATTTGATGTAATTTTCGTCCATCCAGTCATTTATTCGGCTTTGAGAACAAAAAGTAATCGCTAGGAGCCAAATTCGGCGAATATGGCGGATGTAAAAGCACTTGGAAGCGAGGGTCATGCAGATTTGCAGCAAGAATCCCAAACGTGTATGAAGGCGCATTATTGAGATGAAAGGGAACTTTCTTTTTCGCAAGGTGTGGACGTTCAGCCTGAATAGCATCCTTCAGTTATTCCAGTAGAGAAGAGTAATACTCCCCGATGATGGTTACTCCCTTCTAAGAGCACCACACCACGAGAATTCAAAAAAACCGTAGCAATAATTTTACCTGCAGATGGAGTCATTTTTGCTTTCTTTTGTGCACTTTCACCTGCTACCACCCAGTGTTTCGTCACTGGCGTGTAGTGTTAATTCATGTTGCATCTACTAGAAACGTCGGAGAAACTCACAAGAATTGCTTATAAACAAGTTTAAACTCTCTGGCGACATTTTCATTCGAATGTATTTTTGGTCCAGTGATAACAAACGTGACACCCATCGAGCGGAGATATTTCTCCTACCCAAAACTTGGTGCAAAATGCAGTGGGCACGGCTTATCGAGGTCTTTGCAATGTCAGCCAACTCGCGTACCTTCAATCGGCAATCGTTGAGCACGGGCATTGTGAATTTTTGTCACAATCTCGTCGGTATTTGCAGTTTATTGCAATCTATTAAATTTGTCATATTGAGAGGGAAAATGAAAGGCGCAAATCTTCATTTAATTTAATACTATGTGATGACGACCACGACTTCTACTTTAAGGGCATTTAATCGATTCCATAAATTAATAGAACTCCTTTAAAGCAACTCACTCTTTCGCGAAGGAGGAGTTCTAGTTCCAAAAAATAAATTCTGAAACAATTTAATACTTTTGTTAATTCAGGTCTGATATTATTATATCAAAATTATGTTTTTCAATGGGCTATTTGATTTTAAATGCGGAGGATCACATCATTTCAGCAGGCCAACATTTTTCCCCAATTTTAAGCACTAAGTTACGGAAGAAGTAAGAAATAGTATTTCTAACAGTAAATAAGTTCGCTTAATTTTAGTCACTCTCTAGGATCGATGTATTTAAAGAAAAATGAACCGATATGTTTAGTGGGTTCATTTTCAAAACACCCTCTGCGGCGGGAAACAAACCAATTGCTGTTTTTTTGCCTTAGTTAATGTCATTTGCTGAATGCCTTTGAGTGCGGCTGTACATTATTTTTATATCTGTTCTTCTTGTTGAATGTACATATGCACGAATCATATTACTTTCATGTGACACTTCGTTTGTTAGTTCCAGCATCAAATTAGAAAGAGGTAAATTTGGTTCTCACTGCGATGTTTGCAACAATGATGTACTGCAGCTTCTGTACTTTCGAAAAAAAGTTTTTCTCACTTTCAAATCTTCATGCTCTATGTCAACTTAATAGTTTGTCTGTTTCTTTATAAATAGCCTCCTATGGTTATCTCAGTAAATAGTATTATCGTCTGCCATTTCGTTTATCTATATGAGAAGTTTTCTTGTCTTTAGTCCAGAAAACAGGTACTACAATAAAACTTCCACTATTGGTCACTTGTCAATTTTTGTTAACTACCATGCATGCCTAGAGTATGTGAGGTTATTATAGAGGTTTTATCCATAATTTTTTTTACGATGAATTGGGGGGGAAAACTAACTCAATGTTGCTGAAGCTTGAAATAAACTTCTAGTTTACAATTAATTATAAGAGGGTTGTTGCATAAAGAATGAAAATTTCAGGCATAATTTCTTGCACTAAAAGTTAACTTTACAATATTTTATTAGATAAATACGTAATGTACACGTGGTACTAGTCTCATTGCTATCCTTTCCGGTTCTCGCCTGTAAGAGGTGTGCAAGTTGAATGTTCAGTTCCGCCTACAGATGTGACACGCAACGAGCAATAAACTGCTCTGAAAGTCTCTTTTCATCTCAGTAAATCTCCAGCTAAGGCCTATCCAGTGTTACATAATGACTATAGAGAGTTTATTTTTCCGTTTAGTTCAGCTCCAAGACGGTTTAAATGCTCTATCGAAAGAAAACTTTAACCTTGCTGCTGTCTTGGAAAGAGATCTTTCGTTATATCTTATTTAATCTTACGATGACAGGATCTATAAATATCTATGCCGTATTATAAATGAAAGAAAATATATTATAAGATCACACAGGAAAAATATATGTTTTCCAATTCATTACAGAAACAGCAGGAGCCCTACAAGATTTACGTGCGGTGGCTGTTCGAGAAATATTTCCCTAAACTGGAGTATTTTATTTCTCCAACCACAAACACGGCGGGGAAGCGAGTGCAAACATATTGCTTCGTAAATCAATAGAGGCTTGAAAACAAATTCTTACCCTTACCATGTTGTCTTATATATATATATTGCAGGTGGCAAAAAAATGGAATCAGTTTAGAGGTTTGTAATTCCGGATGAAGTTCAAAATGTAATTATTACGAAATCAACCCTATAGTTTAAAATATCTAGTGCGCAAACAATAATTATTTTATATAGGGGATTTAGTCATATATCTGTCTCGATTGCATGACCAAGTCGCTTTTAATGAGCTCTTAACTATAGTTTGCTTTATATATATATCTTATAGATCTCTTTCCAAGACAGCAGCAACGTAAAAGTTTTCTTATATATATATATATATATATATATATATATATATCGTTTGCTAATCTGCTTTCCTACATATTCTTTATGAGTTTCCAACTATGTAAATATCTCAACATCTAGATCTCAAGACAATGTTAATCAACAGAGGGCTTTCAAAGGTAGTAGTTTGTTACATTACTTACAAAGTTTAAAAAAATTAATTTACAATCAAATTCTAAACTGAAAAAGTGAGCGAGGAGTAGAAAGTTGGATTCCTTCATATCTCCTGACTGCGTTGTTTGCGATCCTAAGAAAATTACGTAATTTTGCATTCTATGAAGAACAAATCAACACCAGTGCAAGGTCGCTTCAGCATCAAAGCGAACTTCCGCAGTAAGGAAGATCTTGGAAACGTTAAACGGGACTAGGAAGTATTTCCAACTTCTTTCATTATTTCATTATGTATTCGGTTCTTTAGCATGTGCCAGTTTCCGTTTATCAGAGTCGCGTGAACATAAACGTGTTGTAGTTGGCTTATTCTGAATTAATCATGAGTTGTTATACTTTGCATGTAATATATAATTATAAGTAATATATCATTACATAGTAGCTCTATTTTTGGAGACCGTAGTAATAGTTTTCATGATGATGATGATGATGATGATGATAATAATAATAAAGGGTAAGGGGGACTATATATTATATATTCTTGAAAAAATATCCAGTAAATGACTGAAAAATAAACTACAAAATTCTAAAGAATTATATTTCTGCACCATTAATTTTTAACGATATTTGCATAACCATCCATGTATATTTATGCAAATAATAGCGAAAATGCAGTTACTTTATAAAGCTTAATTTGAGTTTCTCTTAAACTTTATCGTTTTGGAGAAATTTGATTATTTCCAAAAATGTTTGGAATTGTTCATATTTATATCGATGTCTTAGGAAACAACATATGTAAAGCATATTTCTTATTAATTATTTTCCTTATAAAGTACATTACCTATTGATAAAGTATAATACTCGAAATTTTTATAGTACATATTGTAAATTACTTTCAGTTTTTCGGATAATTGGTATTTATATATCAAATGAACTCCTGGTTTAATGGCAATTTTGGCCTCACAACCATTTGCGTGCCTTTATCAGATGGTACATAAGCACAGTTAGCAGAACGGTACTCTCTCTCTCTCTCTCTCTCTCTCTCTCTCTCTCTTTGGGGAGTTATTTCCCCTGTCAATTGTGTTGATGAAATACCTAATGTAATTTCAATTATCTTCAATTATCCACCATATTTTATAATTTACATCTTTAAACGTTATCAAATGCATTTTCATAATCAATATATGCAAGATGTTTCTCTAAATTAAGTTTCCTTTGTTTTGGAGCATATCTATTAACACAAAAATATTATCATAAGTAATATCACAAGAGGATCTGAGATTGCCGATAAATTCCCGAACATTGGAAAGCTCAGACTCTCGAGAGAAATTTATTACGACTATTTCACGAATAAAATAAGAATTTAAATATAATTCCCCTAAACTTGGCTTACAATATTATTATAATACTTCCATTATGAATACTTAACCTTTTCAAGCGATCTAGCAACAGACGAATGTTGATTATCAGTAATGCCAATGGAGAAGAACTAAATGAGGGTTTGGGACTATTTCATGAATAGAATAAGCATAAAAGAAATATATATTTGAAATTCGCGCACAGATTATTAACAATTGTGTAAAATTGTATACTTATGAATACCTGCCTATTCAGAAACCGTGAGAATGAAATTGGCGAAAGTCGACCATCACAGTCGCTACGGCTCGATTTACTAATACCAACTGAGAGAAACAAAACGGAGAAAATATTATACCATTGTGAAAAACGTCTTTATTCAGATGTATGGTTGCTTGGGCAGACATGTTACATAATATATCTCTCTGAATACGCAAAAACAATTGCTTAATTGAATACACTTAAGTTAGTTAAATTTACAATTAATGAAAATGCAGAAAAGTGGTCAGTGATGCGTAGTCACGAATTACAAAGGGGAGATATAGAGTTGGCTACACAGACCACAAGAAAATGCACCTCGCCTGATAAAATGGATTTGATAATTTGTTTTCATAATTTCATTGTGATATCCGGCTGTGATTGGTCATAATTCAAAATTTTATTTCGTTGCATTGGTCGATTTTAAGATGACATTATATAAGTAAACTAGTTAATATAAGATCTTTTCTATAGTATTCCTAATTATTCTCCCATTAATATATCATCTGATATAGCCCTAAAACGTTTATTAAGTATTTTAAATACTTCCTTGTGTTATTAGGTACCACACACATTGGCCAAACAATTAGCAACAACGGAGTGGAAAAAGAACTGCATGACTGAGACAATTTTGGATGTTAATTTAATATTTCATTAGTGTGTAATGTGTGTGTGTGTGTGCGTCTGCCAGCGGAATATTGAAAGGAAAAATCTTAAAAATACAGCTAAGGGATAAGATTACATTGGCAGGCAGAATATACTGACTATGTGCCCAACATGTGTATAAATGTAGCAAAAAGTATAACAAAAATGCTTCCATCATACCTTTATACACTAATTAACTCATTACACGGAATACCTATATATACGCAAATTTATTATAAATTGTACACAATTACTAACATAATATTACATTAGTTTCAAAATGAAAGTGAATTAAACATTATGCAGGAACTAGTTAACACTACACAATATATCCTCCAAAAGGCTTTAAACGATTCTGATCATAGCATTAAACTAGATAGCATAATGAAACCTAATTCGATATTACGCAGAAACTAGGTAAGCCAACAAAAACACATGCATATGTTTTCCGCACCAGTGATTAACAAACTGCTAAAAGCCCTATAATATGTAATAAATAGATAAATTAGCATTATACAATCACTTATCCATATCTGGGAGGCAACTGCCGATATTCCGCATAATAAATTGCGGCGAGTTTTTCCAAATGACTCACAGCAAAGGATAAATACTTTGAACCTCTTCTATTATAGCAAGTACAGTATTAATTATTTAATGTTAATAAAGAAATAAAGGAAACATGCAAGCCACCAGTTTTTCAACCACGCGGTAGTTTGCCTACGGATCAATTTATGTCTGGTTTACCATCCAAATTAAGATCCTGTATTTAAATACCTTCTGATATCCTTCAAATTATTTTCAAATTAACCTCTCTTTAGTTGGTCCCGCTGTTGAAGCAGAACATGATACACGTTTCTCCTCATCATAAATTAGATATCTGATATCTTCTCAATAAAACTTTAATTTCCCTAACTCAACTGTAATTCTCTCATTAAGTGTAACAGTAACCACGTTCCTGCAAGTAATCCTGCTAATGGTTTCCTCAACTTTGCAGATGCTAATTATCATTTTTGTTTTGTTGTTTCTAAGTCTTATATTCTTGTTATAAACTCTTAACTATCCAGTTCCCTCTATACTGGCGGTTATGGAGAGTTTCTGCAGCAATGGTGAAACTTAGTAAAAATTAAATCATGTTCAAGGAGAAGATATATCATCTATAGGGTCTTTAATTTTCCTTATTGCTGCAATTATATTTGTTTAGATTGGTCTTAAGACATGTTTAAAGAAAATAATTCAAGAGGTAATTACTTATTTTATTTATTTGTTTATTTATTATAATTTTTGGTTGCAGTTAGTAAATTTTATAATAAAACTACGTATGTCCAGGATCAGCGAGAGTGAATGATGAGATTCATGAATACTGTGAAGTATGTATTATGTGTAAGGAATTAAAATTGCTTGCTGTCTTTGTCACAATAAAGTCATTGTTGATAAATGTATCATTTTCTTGTTATATGCGAGATTCGATAATGGTAGCCGTGATTTTGCGACCATAACAGGGGATGAGACATGGATTAGGGAAAATATATTCCTTAATCACAAATGTTCGTACAAACTGTTTAATACACACTACAGTTCCATTATTAACTTCAAAAGTTGTCCTTTATCCACTTTTCCTTTAGTTATTGCATTTAATTAATAAATGTGTTGAAAAATAAAACAATATCTTACAGAAGTCAATCAATCTGCATACAAAGTAAGGATAGAAGTGGTCTGTTTGCTGATTGTACAATAAAGAGCCGCGTGTTTCTGAAGACTGGCGGAGGAGATAGCTGAAGCTATGGGGATTTCTGCAGATCGGATACATAAATTGTTGCACAATTATTTGCAAATGAAAAAGTTATCCGTGAGATGGGTGCTGCGTTTGCTAACGATTGGTCAGAAATGAGGAGTTGTCACTTTCGCGCAGAATTTGGAGCAGTTTAAACGGAATCCAGGTGAATTTCGGAGACGGTATATGACAGTCGACGAAACATGGATCCCCACTAAATGCTATAAACAAAGGAACACTGTGAGTGGAGTAAATACTCTGAGGAAGGCATAAACAATTTCAGCAGGAAGATGATGGGTACTGTGTTTTGGAATTTTTTGGAAAAGGATAAATACATAACCGGTGAATATTACACTGTACTACTAGAATAATCAAACTACACGATCAGGAAGAATCGTCCTCATTTGACGAAGATAAAGATTCTGTTCCATCTCGCCAACACGCCAACGCCCATATCTGCGACTGCGAACTTATTGAAATTAAGATATGAAATCTTTAACTACACTTCGGGTTTGGCTCCCCTGGTCTGCTCTATGTTTCCTAGCATTAATAAATGGCTGGCAGGAAAAAAATACGCAACAAATGAAGAGGTCGCGGAAACAATTTTTGCAAAACTGAAGAAATCGCATTTTGTGAACGGGATAAACAAGATGGATTGTTGGAATAAGTATATAGAGTTTGAAATGAAATTGTTAAGAAATAAACTGATTTTTTACAAAAAAAAAAAGAACCCATTTTTAATTTTTGGAGCAATTTATCGAACAGCCCTTGTTATGTATCCACGTACGTATCTGTCAAATTATTCACTCACATATCTCTATATGCCTGATTACCTACCTACCTACCCACCCACCTACCCACCCACCTACCTACCTACCTACCTACCTACCTACCTACCTACCTACCTACCTACCTACCTACATACCTACCTACCTACCTACCTACCTACCTACCTATCTACCAGTTCGAAAGATCTTATACTTTCCTATATTTTGCTTTCCTCTTTATTTTTTCTTTCTACTTCACCGCACACACTTATAATCCCAAAGTTCTCCCTCTTAATAATCTTCACAAGATCACGATCCTCTGCTGTTTGCACGTGGTTTCAGCAGAATTAGATTGCGCGTCGCCCTACCTCGCAAACTCCCTCAGGTACCTCGCTTATTTTTCTTATTATCTTCCAGACTGGGCAGGCAAACTCAAGCTGCTCTTCCCTTTAATTTCTACACCAGAGTAACTTTGAACTTCCGGCGGAAGTTTAATTTATCTTCCCCGCCCCCTTTGTTTCTGTTATTTATTGTTAAATATTTAAGTGTTAGTTTCCTCTACTACCCTGTTTCTCCTACGTTAACTTTCAGTACTTTAGAATTAAAGATTTGACAGAATTAAAAGTCCGTCACGCAGAGGCTGCGTAAACTAAGCGAATTCCTCAGCAAGTTGATCTTGTGAAGGTTATTACAAAATGCTAGAGCAGAGAATGTGATAAAAAACAAGCACGCTATCTGAATTTATACATATGTATTTAATAAAACCATAACTTTCAGGCTTAATATACGTATATACTTTTTCCGGTATCATAATTATTTTATTTACGTGTTATGTTGTTAGCTTAACGTTTTCAATTGCACTTAGCTGTATGACACTAAAACGAAATGTTATTAAAATTTAAGCTACATAGTTAATTTTAAGCGTACGATTGTTTGTTTTTCTGTATTTCGAAAGCATTGTGTTCTCTTCGCCTGCATTTATTGTACATTTTACACTACCAAGATTTGTCGCTTAATATTTGTACATTTCCCGCATTGCTTCAGCATTCCTGGAATTCGGTTTTTCCGCTGCCGCTGGGCACTGAAGCCGCAGGATGGCCGCTGCCTGTAAGGGTAAGTTCGATTATTCATCCATGCACATGCGCAGACTATTCTCCCCGTACTCTTTCACATGGCCCTAACGAGTTTATCGCTTGGCGGAAATACTTACTTGTTAATGCTAACAATAACAATCCCTCTGTATGTCACATCTCCCCACAGGCCACCTTAATCGACGTCCTCGGCAATTACAAACATTTATTATCAAGTATACCTCCACTCCTAAAGGTCTGATTTCCTTGATTTTCACAAGCTGTTTTTTATAGTTTATTTAAATGGTATATACCGAGTTTCGTTGCAAAAACAGCTTTTTAAAATATTACATTTTACGTAAACTTAATAGCTTATTTTTCTAAATATTTTTCTATTTTTATTTCAATATCATATATTGATTTTAGTTGATAAAAGCAATTGCGACCACAAGAACAATTTTTTTAATTTTTGTTTTAAGCCAAATTCTACTGGTTAACGAACTCGATGAGTCGTTTGTTAATAGATAGTTATATGCCTAGTTTCTTTGAGAAAAAACAAAAATTGCGGCCGCTAGAGCATAAACACGCATACACATTTGCTTTTCATCGTCATTTTTGGTGCCTAGAAAGCAGTGTCGATGAATATTTGAAGAAATATTTCAAACCCTTTTTATGGGTACAACCGCAATAGCTACATCCATTCGGAATTTGCTAATAAAAGTGTTGATATTGACTTGGGTTTATATTTTGCAAGGAGAGATGAACACATTTTTATTTCCTTTTAATATATTTTTCTTATTTAATAATTAAGCCTACAGTGGTCTTATGAAGTCTGAAATACACCATATTAGTTTCTTTTCATATTTGCAAGCAAAACTCGCTAGTCCTTGAATTGACCTGTCATCTGCCTTTCTGTTAATCATTTATAAGTGAGAGTTAAGCGATCATTCAATTGTTGTTGTATTGTTACGCAAGTGTGAACGTTTGAACATACATTTTCATTTCTAAATATTGCTTTAAAGCTTGCTTATAATTTTTCAACTTATTTTTACAATAAAATATTTCGAGCACATCATTAAGCAGCACTTGATCCTGACATTGGAGAAAAAATAAACTAGGAATAATAACCTTATTTAATGCAGCTAAGTGATGCCGATATTGTAAAGCAATTGTGCAGTAAACATAACGTTTCCAGAAAAACAAACTAGAGGTCAATGCTAAATGTATCAGATAAAAATTCACAAATAATTTACCAGAGCAGCAATAGAGTTAATGTCAATCAATACAGCCGCTTTCGTTATGATTGTAACGATTATTTACATGTAGGCTCTTAGTGCGCTTCTCTGCCAGTAATCCTCAAATGGGACATCTTCAGTCTGTACACAAATGCTGATGAAACAGAAATGACATTTCATTTGTATAGAGCGTACTCAATAGATTTGCACTGAGTGTGCAAAGTTGGCTGTTGCCACTGTATTTTCGGACCATAAGGTGCATTTTTTTTTTGTCTAAGAAATAAAGAAATACAGGGTGATCGGTTTGGGAATGGTTAAATGTTACTATAAAAGCTAATATGACAGTAAAAGACATTTCTTGGTGGTAATATTTTGCTTAAAAATATTTGAGAATGAATCCAGAATGAAAATAAACAATGCATAATGACAAATAAAAACCGTAGATGATTGAAATGGCTATTAGATATCAACAGCGAGAGCAGTGCGTTCTTTGTATGCTGAATTTGAGAGTGTTAAATAAGTTCAAAGAGAATTTAGACGTTAAATACGGTGTTACTAAAGACCTAAATACGATTCCACAATATTGTGGTATCAACATTTGTAGAAACAGGTTCTGTTTTAAAAAAAGGCATGTAAGAGGCCGCAGGCAAAACCCAGTACAAAAGAAGCTGCCTGCCATGACAAGAGTCCTTACGGATTGAAGATGATGACGGTTGGGTTTTGAAAAAGGCACAGTTTATTCTCAGAAATCTAGGAACATTGATGATATGAAATTACTCAAGTTTTCCATATAATCGTTCCTCTGATGTTACAACGAACATTGACTGAATCACCGTTTGCAGGTCATGTAGCGTTCTGGGAAATTTTCCATTCTTTTAATGTTGTATACACTAAGTTTTAAAATACAAAATTCAGTAGTTAATGTTTTACATTGTTTTCATTTTATCCCTCCCTAAACGGATCACTCTGTATAACTCTAGTCTTATGAGCGAATATTGTTATAAAACGCTTCTCAAATGTTTCTCAAAAATTTACGGACTCTCTTAAGACTCAGAAACATAATTGTTCGAAATATACGGTAAAATTTTAATATTATTGTCATAAACATTATCACCATTAGTACTCATATAATTTTTCTGCGTATTTAATATTTATTGTTCATTTTAACGCTTTTAAGTTATTTCACTTATGTGACGTAATCATAAAATCGACAAATCAAATGGAACAAAATTTTGAATCTTGACCCATATTGCAGTGAAATGATAGTAAGTTTTATTAAATTCCTCTACCAAAGTACATTTGTTTTCTGGTCAGTGTTGATTGTTGATTTGGTTTATTTATAGACGTTTTTTAACATCTTAGATCACCAGTGTCGCACTCAATTCAGGGCGTGAAACGGCCGATAAATTTTGCTCAGAGACCTCTCCTTTCAGGGTTGACGTTCTTTTTCGTGCCTTAAATCTACGACAGGGGACCCACAGCTTTACTTGCCTTCCGAAGGAAGCCATACTAAGGATTCTTATGCCAGAAAATAATAATATAGCCAACTCGATACCCTCATTATAATTCCTGAGCATCATACAAATTAATCAAGTACATCATTCAGCAATGACTTCTGCTTTCACATCTTCATCTACTAATTCCCAATTGTCCTTCCAATGAAATTGCAGCCTTTTGATTCAAATTTGATGACTCTGTTTTCAATAATTGTTTATTTAACTAACTTAATTTGTATTCACAAAAACAGTTTATTCAACCAAACAATCTGAAATGATTATGTATATTATGTAACTACCTATCTAAGCAACCATAAACATGTTGTTCAGAATGATAAAATGTTATCTCTGTTTAGTTTTTCTCAGTTAGTATTAGTAAATCTAACGGTAGCTATTGTAATAATCGACTTTCGTCTATTTCATTCTTACTGTTTCTGAACTTGTAACTAACTATTTATAGTATTTTATACAATATAATATTCTGTGCACGAATTTCAAACATATTATTTTTATCCTTATCATATTCATGAAATAGTCCTAAACCCGTATATTTGACTCTCCTCTATTGACGTTACCGGGAATCGACATTTGTCTGTTGCAAGATGGCTTGAAAAGGTTAAGTATGATAATACAAATATACAATTATTACAATAGTGTATACAAAGTTTACGGGAATTATATTTAAATGCTTATTGGTGAAATAGTCCTAATAAATATCACCGGAGGGTCTGAGTTTTCAGACTCATTACTTTCGTGAATTTATCTGAAATTTCAGACCCACTTGTGATAAAATAAATGAAATAAAATGCATTATACATTTATAAATGACTAAAAATTAATTTGAAGTTTCTAATAAACACAAAACTAAATAGGCGTTTGCTTGATCTTCTATGGTACTACATTGCGCACGATCAGTGCAAAATTAAGCAACTATTGAGGCATATTTTTGTAATTATTGACTTGGCCTTGTAAAATATGTTCCTTATAGTTGACTATACTTTTCAACAACATGCAACTTTCTTAGTTGTTACTATGCAATTTATTCATAATACAAAAAAGGGTTTTCATTTAAAAGCTGAATAATCGTCTATTTAATATACATTTCATTTAAACAAAACTGCACCAATTTAAGACATTGAGAGGGAAATTGAAAAATATTGTTGATTAAATTTTCGGTTTTGCACTTTCACCCCCAGCGATCCCTATTTTAAAATTGCAAAATGAATTATCTTTTGATGCTTATTAAGTAGGTACAATTGTTATCACGTGTTGTTCTAGTTGCCTAGCAACTTGGGCTATTATTGTTTGAATATAGACAGAATAATACTATAATACATCACAGAGCGCTCTGCTGCAAGAGGGCTTAGCGGGATTAATGAAAGTACATCTGAAACGCTGTGTCTATTGTGCAAAAATGGACCAATGTGGACTCACCACTTTATTCAATATTAAGAATCACAATTCATTATGCAATTAATATACTTTTAATTTTGAAAATATTACTGCATCTATGCATATGCTTACCATATGTTTTTTTCAGATCTTCGTAGTCACTCCATAATATCTAACTTTATCAAAAAGAATATATTTTCATAATAACTATTACTACATGCCATTTACAGCCCCATTTGGGCCTTAGCGTTTCTCAATCTTTGTCTCCATTCCTCTCTGTCTTCAGTTTATCTTCTCCACACTCGGATTCCGAGAATCTGTTGGGTATCTCTTCTGACTGTACTCTCCCACCTATTTTTTGGTATACCTTTTGGTCTTGTTTTGAACAGTTTCCTATCTAATGTTTTCTTTGTGATTCGTTTGTCCTCCATTCTTTGAACATGTCCAGCCCATTTTCCATATTAGTCGGTCCTGGTGGTGTAGTGGTAACCATACTTGTCTCCTAAACCTAAGATCGCGGGTTCAGTCCCAGCCAGGATCGATGGATTTTTTCAATCGTAAAAGTCCTAAGTAGTAAAGCCGTGGGCTCCATGTCGTAGATTTACGGAAAGCCTGAAAGAAGAGGCCTCTGAGCAAAATTTATCGACCGTTTCCTGCCCTGAATTGAATGGGACGCTGATGACCTGAGATGTTAAATAGCGTCCGTAAATAAACCAAATCAACAACAAATTTTCCCTACACTTAAAACACTATTAAAATAAGATGGAGAGGGTTCTCGCATTCCATGTTCAAAGATTATTTCCTTTTTCTTAGCACAAGGTCGATTACTATTAATCGTTCCATTCCGAGGTTTGTTTAAGGGTTTTTTTTAACAATATTCCCGAGGATAGGTTGTTAGCCTAGCGCCCAACCCCCAACCTAGTGGACCAGGACCCCTATTTATGTTCAGCACTGGGTGTCCATTTTAGTCGCCACACGGTGTATTTCATAATAAAACGGACCAAAATGTGTCTCAAATAGTTGCATCATAAAAATAGTCAATCCCATTAAATATATAATCCTATAATATGATTATGCTTTCTTCCAGAGTTAAATTACTAAATGGTGTTATAAAGTTGAAGTAATGTGTATTAACTGTGTGTCATTAAACAGAGTTAGCCATCTTACAGCTGTTTTATTTACTTCGTTTCTTTCTTTGAAAAAAGAGCCTAACTAGCTTAAAATATTTATTTTCTTAGTTGTTTCTTTTTATGTGTAATATTTCTGTAATGAACACCTATTTCGCTAAGTGTTAACCCAAAGGAGGTATTTTACTTTTATTGATATATATTGAGGCGATTTTAATATCATTATCGTTGCTGAATGTTTTCCTTTTGAAAGTTTCTCGCTGTTAATATTGTGTTCTTACGGGAGCAAAGTTAGATAGCAAGGATTTCCTAAGCAGATTCGGCCGGCAATGTATTGCCGCTGAGGGACATCACTTTCATCATCTCTCACAACACAGGTTATTGCTTATCATTAGTATTATTATTGTCATTGTTGTTATTATTATCATCTTTAAATGCAGAATCTTTTTATGCTTTTATAAAAATAAAAAGACCAGCCTTACGAGCGGCGTTTCCTTTTCTTTTTCCGGTTGCGACGCTGCAATAAGCAGCAGCGGTCAGGCAGCCAGTAACTCAAATAACTTATATATATATAAATTAACACTAATAATAAAAGTAGATAAAGATAAAACACAGAGAAAGAGTCACACTTGACAAGTGTGACTCTTTCTCTGTTTTATCTTTATCTACTTTTATTATTAGTGTTAATTTGTTACATTGTTAATAGTGTTTCTTTATTTTTATGTTTCATATATATATATATATATATATATATATATTCAAACTTCATTTAGATATTGTCATTTATATATGAATTTTATTATTAATATTGGTATTAAAGTTACTCTTGGTAATAATTTAATATTGTTATAAATATCTTATTATCCAATAACTAATCTATTATTATTAATATTTAAATCGAATTTTTAAAGCATCGTTTCTTGTGTTAAAGTTATAAAAATTAGTTTGTTTTAATGAAATGAATGAGAAATGCGTATGTTTAAAATAACTTTCTTACACTTTTTGTGAAGTTTTGAGTAATTCTGATAAAGCTCTGCATTACGTGGAGATCTTTTGCTGTTGAACAAGTGAAATAATTTATTTTAAAGTGAAACCTAAGACAACTTCAACTGTTATGGACAAAGTCATACAAACGACCGAAGGAAATCGTAATCAAAGATTCTTGTAGTTTATTGCGATACTAAATTTGTGACTTTCTTGGTGTTTTATCATTTTCTGCTTATCTGGTTAGTGTTATTTTAGATACATTAATATATGTGTTTAACTTCATCAATTATGCAAAATAAAATGTCCAGACTTTGAACGATGTGCAGATTTCAGTGTAGGCTTGTCTTAAGAAATAGTAACTTCCAATAAATCAACACATTGCAATATTACTTGAATTTGTTAGCTGTTAAAACAAACATTACATAAGGACTTGTGCAACATAGAGGAACTTTTTTAATATACGAGAAAAACTTAACAGAGAAGAAACAGGACTCTGAAAGCGTAAAGTCCTCTGCTGTTATCCAAGCACTGCCTCAGTAAAATTCCAACCTTCGCCTTGAGGCTACAAGCCGACTTTCGTTATCTTCATGTTGGATTCCCTGTGAAAAATTTCATCCCGAAACCTGAATTATGGAAGAGCGCTTCTCAGCTGACACCCAAGTTTTCATTTCCATAAGAAGCTCTTTCAATCTCCTCCTCTTTGAGCACATACAAGCTGTCAGATTTGGCAGCAGAATATTTTCTGGGAGATAAAAACACCCTCGGTAGTTGATAATGTGTGAAAGTTATTTGTGTTTAACAGATATTTTACAGAATGTTAATGTAAATGTAATATAGAGAGGCAAACAATTAAAAAATAGACATATAACTATAGTATACTTACGTACTTCTGATATAATGAATGCAACAAAAATATCTTCCATTTTGATTTATAAAAATGCAGGTAAAGTAGAAAACTTCAAGTTGTGTAGATGAAGGAAAACTAACCTTGAGAAAAACTCTCTTTTCAGTCTATGGTACCTGTAGTTCAATTTTCTAGGTCTTTCTTGTTTATATTTGAAATATTAAATACTGAGTGTACGTGTCGTATCTTAGTTTATATTAAGTATGCTTTTGTTATAGTTGATTTTCTATTTATTCAAAATATTTATTAGTTAACTTGATTTACTTAGGATATATTTTCCAATGATTATATTTTCTTGTCACTTATTACTAATTTTACTTACTTATTTTATGTTAATACTTATTTTATCCTGCGTTTTTTGACTAATCTAAACTCTCATTTGTTATTCCTTTTGTTGTTATTATATATTGATGTTTCCTGTGGTGCACTTCAACATTTTTATGCTTGTTCTTTGCTCCTCTTGTGCCTTATTGCCTTATCTACGCTATACTTCCCTCCTTCATCCTTTTATTAATCCTTTTATTTGCATATTTTATGCTCGTTTTTCCTTCATATCATTTTATTGTTAATTTCCCCTACTTTACGCTGATGACCTGAGATGTTAAAGAGCGTCCATAAATAAATCACAAAAAATCCTCTATTTTCCAATGTAATTTAAGAACAGGTACTATTTACACCACTTGCTCTTTACAGATGGGCAAGTACTAGTCACTTAGAACATTAAAATGCTTTATGCTACTGGAAAAATATTAAAAAATTGGGTTTAAATGTAAAGTTTACAAAATATGTTTAAGCGTGATAAAAGTAATCTTTTTATTAACAAGGATAATTAGCATACTAAATTTCCTATATTGAAATAAAATATGAAAACGAAACAAAAAACCTCATTTATAGTGCATTAGTACAAAGTGTTTTGTTATTTCGGGTGGAAATATTCACATTAAACAAACAAAAACAAACAAACTATTGGTTGAATTAATAGATTTTGGGTGGAGGGGCGAGGAAATAAAAATGGAATAAATTTAAAAAACCGACGATTAGAAAAGTTACGGAGGTGGTATTATTGATACAATAAAAAAACAAGATAAACTTGGTATGTAAATAGAAAAACGATGGATATAATACTAAAAAAATTATGAAATGGACTGATGAAGACAAAAGAACTAGGAATTATTTATTTTTATCTATCTAGATTATACTTGTTACTTCTTGAATTCTGTGTTCCCATTATTTTTAGCGAATACCGAAGGAAGGAATCTATTGAACCAATGGAAAGAGTTTTTACTGATCTATCCAAATATGCATCGATCCTACCTACTAAGCACCTAATTTTTTTTAAAAAATACTTTTAAAATAGGCATGTAGGTATCCGTTCTTTCTCTAACAACACAATCGCAAATTTTGTTTTTTCTCAACGAAACTCGGCACATAGCCATCAATTAACAAATGATTCGTCCATTTCGTTAAGCAGCAAAATTGGACCATTGGGGTTGGGAGTTAATCTAAAGCGAAATAATTTTAAAAAATTGAAATATCGCTCTAGCGGCCGCAATTTTTCGCTTAATCTTAACGAAATTCAGTAAAAAGCTTTTAAATAAACGGATAAAATTGTTTTTCGAAAATTATGGCAATCGGCCTACTCAGAGGAGGGGGGGGGGGTATAACTGAAAACAATTTGGGAATTAAAGGGAAATTTAAAAATAGGTCTAGCGACTGCTATTTTAAACTTTTTAAAGGAAACTTCATATATGACATTGAAATAAAGCAGAAAAAATAGTTTTCGAAATTCAATGAAATCAGATTTTTAGGATGGGGGCTTACCTGAAAACCAAAATTTAAAAATCGCTCTAGTGGCATTAATATATGATTTTTCGCAATGAAACTCCGTATATGCCATTTAAATAGAACATAAATCTTTTTGAAAATCCGGGAAATCTGGGATTACGAAGAGGGTTTGTCTGAACGACATAATTTAAAATCGCTCAAATGGCGTTAATAATTTTTTTTCACAACAAAACTTGATATATGTATCATTTAAATCAAATAAGAAAAATAGTTTTTGAAAAATGTAAGATTATTGAAAGAAGGAGTGTACCTGAAAAAATTTGGGGGCTTAAGCCCAAATTTTAAAATCGCAATTTTAATTTTTGTAAAGGAAAATCGATATATGCCAATGAAATAAAATAAGAAGAACAGTTTCTGAAAATAAGTAAATTTGTACCATTAGAGGGGGGGGGCGGTTATCCAAAATTTAAAAGTCACTCTAATGGAATTAATATATGTTTTCCGCAACGAAACAATTTTATTAAAATAAGAAAAATAATTTCTGTAAATAATGAAAACCGGGCCATTAGGAGGGGGCTTTATTTGAAACCTAAAATTTAAAACACGCTCTAGCAGCACGAATAACTGTTTTTTTACAACAAAACTCGGCATGTACCATTTAAATCCAATAAGAAAAATAGTTTTTCAAAATTTCCAAATTATTGGGAGTGAGAGTATACCTGAAAAACATTTGGGGAATAAGCCCAAATTTAAAAAAAACGTTCTAACATTCGCAATTTTAATATTTTAAAAAGAAAAATCTATATATGCCATTGAAACAGAATAAGAAAAACAGTTTCTCAAAATCAGTAAAAATGTACTATAGCAGGGGGGGTGAAGTTATCCAAAATTTAAAAGTCATTCTAGTTGCATTAATAGTTGTTTAGAACGAAACTCGGTGTATACCATTTAAACAAAATAAAAAAACAGGTCCTAAAAATCGGTGAAATCAAACTATTAGAAGCAGGGAGGGGGGTTGTTTGCACACCCCAAAATTTAAAAATAATTCTAGTGGCATTAATATATTTTTTCGCAACGAAACTCCGTATATAACATTTAAATACAATAAGAAAAATAGTTTCTGAAAATCAGGGAAATCGGGCCATTGGGAGTGGGGTTAACCAAAATTTAAAAATCGCTCTAGTATCGTCAGTAATTATTTTTCACAACAAAACATTCATATGCCATTTAAATCAAATAAGCGAAAATCATTTTTTTGAAAATTGTCGGGTTATTGGGAGTGCAGGGTTACTGAAAAAGGGGCCTTAAACCGAAATTTAAAAATGACTCTAACGCCGCAATTTAAAATGTTTTAAAGTAAACTCTTTATATGCTATCGAAATACAATAATGAAAATAGTTTCCGAAAATCAATGAGACTCGGCTGTGAGCAGGATCCTCATTTAAAAATCGCTCTAATATTTATTTCGCAACGAAAATCCAAATGTGTCATTTAAATAAAATATGTGAAAAAAATAGTTACTGAAAATCGGTGAAATCTGATTATTAGGAGGGGGGGTTTCTGCGCCCCAAAATTTAAGATCGCTCTAGTGGCATTAATATATATATATATATATATATATATATATATATATATATATATGGTAACAAAAGGCAGTATATGACATTTAAAAGGAAATAGAAAAGAGTTTTCTGAAACTCAGGCTCTTAGACAGGGGGGGGGGGTTACCTGAAAACAAAAAATGTAATAATCCCTCTATCGGCCCCAATATTTCCTTATTCGCAACAAAATTCGGTATATACTATCTAAATAAATAAGAAAAATGATTCCTAGATATTAGGGAACTTGGACTATTAGTAGTAAAGATATCCTTGAAAACCGAAATTTAATAATAACTACTATTGTATTTTTCTCTACATTGTTTTAAAATAAAATTAGGAATTAATTCAGCATATAAACTATATAATATATATATATTTATAGATATATATTTATTTAACAAAAGTATCATTGTGAAGATAGCAGCTGTAAAATATTAACCTAATATGTGTTTGATAATTATATTTGTATGTAAGAAAGCTCTGTAACAATCCTCAGAAAACGTTTGTGTGATTTGCTTTTAATACAATATCATTTAAATTAAATTTCAAAGCCAATTAAAATGTTTAAATTTTTATCCTTGTCTATCGGTGATAATGTACTTCATTTAATTAATTGTATACCATTAATTCTTGTGGTTTAATCTAAATAATAATAATAATAATAATAATAATAATAATAATAACAACAGTTCTAAAAATGTGGCTAACCTTTTGTTGTACTTATAGGTTGCAAGAATTCTAACTTTGTTCCTCTAATACCACACAGTAACGCCATAACTTATTTCATTTCATTAATTAACAATAACTAATTTGGGTTTTATACTCATTTTTATTAAAAGTTATTCAACCGGTGAGGAATTCGTTTAGTTTACACAGTTCCTACGTGACGAACTTTTTTTGTTTTTCTTATATATTTTGATTGTTATAACAAAGATCATTGAGATATGTTTTTTACGGTTCTAAAATTAAAACTAAATTCTCAAATTGTAGAGACGATATTAATTTAAAAAAAAAATCTATTTAGTTGTAAAAACTGATCACAAAGCCTACGCATACGGTGCATTCTTCGCTGTTGCCGAAAAGAAGCTACTATAGCAAAATACTACGTCCTACAATTTTTAACACCAACTACATGTGTTATTTCTACTACAACACATGCATTAATAGTTCTTTAATTTTATTTACAAATTTTTGATCAAAACAAATGATACCTATCTAAAAATTACGCTCTTTTGACGTATTTTTCCTCGAGCAATGGGGGCAACACTTTCACGGATGTTATTTTCCAGTTACTTCGGAATTTGTGAATATTTTAAGAGAGGTTAAGAGCGTATGTGAAGGAACAAACTGGGCTAGGAACAATGTACGTAGGTTATGGGTGGTTATTATAGTTGATTTAAATACAAAACATTACAGACAACTTTAAGTACTGAATATTATATGTAATACGTTAATAAAATTATACAGAAATTTAATTAAATATTACCAAATTTAAAAGTAAAACATTAATTTAATGTCTTCGTAGATTACTTGTATAAGCAAATTAAAAAATCACTATCAATAACAAGTATTTAACATACATAATTCTCTTACAAATCTTACTCATATATAATCGAGTCATGGTGAAAGAATGTGTTGAGAAAAAGCTCCAATATGAAGTATAACAACAGTAAATCAGGCTCAAACCTAAACACAATTACAATAAAAACTACTGAAAGATAAATGCTACCTATAGGCACAAATTAAATTAATTCCATATGACTGCTTTCACCACAGGAAATGAATCAGGCTCCAAATTTACCAAATTTCAAAGAACATTTTAGTAGGTAAGCGCTACTAGAGGACATCATTGCAGAACGATGGAACACGAGTTCCCACCCAGTCAGACGATAGCCTCGGACAAGCACAAGCCCGTAGTTCAGAAGTAAATATCTATATCTAAGACCAGAGCAGATTGCTTTGTGCCCGCATAAAGAGCAATAAAGTAAAGAAATATAAAACCAAGGCGCTAGCTAGTGGTAACAGAAGAAAGGGACATCTAGAATATTCGAGAGGAAAACGGGGAATACGGAGTAAGAACGCACACAAACTGAGCGGCGAATTCCTATATACCCTTGCATAGACGTTTCCGGAGATAAAATCACAGAGGCCCAGGCTAGGAAATTGAGAGGTCCCACACACCCTTGCTGGGAAAGGCCAGGGAGAAATTCCGAATGGGAATTTTCCAAATATTGCAGTTTTCTTCGCGCTCTACCTCGTTCCCTGTTTTAACACGTCCAGTCTTCTGGATGCTTGAAATAACTGCAATATTTTCTTAAATCGACTTTCAACTTTGTGAACACGCTGTTACTGTACAGAAACACTCGTTCTCTTCCATTGTCTAAGCTATAAAGAAAATAAGTGAAAGCAAACTATTCACACGTGAATCGTACAAAGACTGAAAATTACTGGCGATAGAGCCCACCAGTTAAGAGTTAAGTTGTTTATTTGCGATGGGAATATATTCTGATGTACTTGTACTTGAAACTCTGTGGCTCATATATTTAAGACGCTTAGGATTATAGATTCCAATACACAATTTCATTTTATTTACCCCAAATTTTTGTAAATAAACCATATGATCTCAGTTCCCATACTTTGGGTGAATTATTTGTATCTGGTGATTGAAAAAAAAAATAAATGTAAAATTTCGTTTTTTATAAAAAAAATACAGACATATTTACATTATATATTATGTAAATGCACTTCTATTTGGTCAAAGACTGTATTATTATTTACATTATACATTATATAAATGCACTTTTATTTGGTCAAAGACTGTATTATTATTTACATTATATATTATATAAATGCACTTTTATTTGGTAAAAGACTATTATTATTTACATTATATATTATATAAATGCACTTTTATTTGGTCAAAGACTGTATTATTATTTACATTATATATTATATAAATACACTTTTATTTGGCCAAAGACTGTATTATTATTTACATTATATATTATGTAAATGCACTTTTATTTGGTCAAAGACTGTATTATTATTATTATTTACATTATATATTATATAAATGCACTTTTATTTGGTCAAAGACTGTATTATTATTTACATTATATATTATGTAAATGCACTTTTATTTGGTCAAAGACTATTATTATTTACATTATATATTATATAAATGCACTTTTATTTGGTCAAAGACTGTATTATTATTTACAATATATATTATATAAATGCACTTTTATTTGGTCAAAGGCTGTATTATTTACATTATATATTATGTAAATGCACTTTTATTTGGTCAAAGACTGTATTATTATTTACATTATATATTATATAAATGCACTTTTATTTGGTCAAAGACTGTATTATTATTTACATTATATATTATATAAATGCACTTTTATTTGGTCAAAGACTGTATTATTTATATTATATATTATGTAAATGCACTTTTATTTGGTCAAAGACTGTATTATTATTTACATTATATATTGTATAAATGCACTTTTATTTGGTCAAAGACTGTATACATTTAAACTCGAAATGTTTATAAAAAGGGAAAGAAAATGAGCTCATTAAAATGGGAATAGAGGTAGCAAGGATGAAAGAGAGCAGTCGGTGAAGACAGTTCAATGAAAGTCGCATGGTATTATCGCCTTATTCCTTCGCAATATTAAGATAGCAGGGGTGAAATATTATTCCTAAAGAAGCAGGGGAAATGAATTCCAACATCACGCTTGGGAAATAAGAGAAAGCGTGTAAGAAGGACGCCGGTATTCGCGTTAAACAGGACAGTGCCCTTATTTATTCCACCATGGTTTTCCTCTCACGTGCATGTCGTAAATTCTGCGCTTCAGGAGCCAAATGCCTAAGTTATATGGACACAGCATAGCACGAAAACAGTGGGGATACTTTAACAGTGTGACCGAAAATTCCGAAAAAGAAAAAGAATAATTAAACACAGATGAAAGTAAAGGGGCATCTGTGTAGCAAAAGAGAGGAAAAATAAAAACATACCAAGTTACTCGATTAGACGCTGTAAATGAATATTATGCCCTCTGTTTTAATTTTTCATATTTAATTGTAAAAAAGGAATTTCAAATTTCTTATCCGAATAAAAATAATAATTTGCCTTAATTTTGTCTATATCAGCTCATGAAATATCTCCTGAAACATTTCTTATGGTAGACTATGGAAATTAGAGCTGTAAGAAAGTTAGAGATAAATAAGGCTTTCTGACTTTTATTTACATATTTCTTGCAGATACAACTTTAAATTAAACTTTAAATGTATTGTATTTCCCGTAGATCGTAGACCATACTTGCCTCATAGACCCAAGATCGTGGGTTCAATCCCAGTCAGAGTCAATGGATTTTTCCGGGCATAAAAATCTTAAGCATGACTTCCTTAGGAAGGGAGGTAAAGCCATGTCGTAGATTAACCGCATATAAAAAACCTCATGCCTGTAAGAAGAGACCTTCGAGCAAAATTTATCGGCCGTATCACGCTCTGAATAGAATGGGACACTGATGATCTGAAATGTTAAAGAACGTCCGTAAATAAAACAAATGAAAAAAGAAGAACCTAGATCGTAGAAATAAACGCATTAAGAGAGTCGTTTAAAGTTCAATTGCCGCAAAATTCTTTAAGTGCCCTGTAGTATTTTTTAAATTCCATTGAAGTCTTAAGGAAAAGGCGCTATCAAAAACTGGGTCATCCAATTTGGTGACCGTTAGGGCAACGTGACTATATTGGCCGATAAAGTCATCGCTGTGGGCCAATCGGACTATACTAGAGTCGGAGTCGGGGCATCTTAGAAATAAGTGATAGAAATGTTAGAGTATCAGTAAAATAAATTCTAGTGCACTTAAAAAATTATGTCTCACCCATGTCACGAATGGGAATTTTGGAATTTCCCACCGTCATGTTTCGTATGTAGCATCTGTATATGAAATTCCCTTCTGCTCTTCTTAATTCTCTCTAGGAAAGAAATTGATCTCTTAACGGATGTTTCCCTTTAGTTCATGTAAAGTCTGTGATGATATTAATGTACGAAGTCGACCACCTGGGATTTCTCTTCAGTAAACTCTTGACAGCCGAGCGGACTCGGTACTGGTCATAAATACACACTCGTTGTGGAATATAATAATCAGACCTTGTCTTTGCCATTTAGTATCCTTAGCAGTCTTTATTCTACGATTAAACACGTATTTCACTGTTCAAACAACATTGAGTAGTGACGTGAAACTCACGGCCAACGTTGCAGTCGTAAATCCGAGACTTCTTCGACAGGTGTTATAATTGAAGCATTTAATATCTCCTGGGTTGTTTTGCCGTGGTCCATGGTTTAATATGCTACCATAGCTTTCTCCAACTACTGCGGTTGACATCATCAGTACACGATGAACAATACCTGACTGATGTACAACACCTGATATGATTTGTTATAAGCCCACTGTAGCCCCCTAGTGTTTAAAACTGCTTAAAATTGCATTTTTTGTGCGTTTGTATCTATTCTGTTTAATTCTATAGTAATTTTTTCTCTTTTTGTTGCAATACTTGTAAGAATAAATGTTTATGAAGCTTTGCATATCCTATGTCTGGTACTGCTTGCTTCACGTGCGGTAAACGGAAGTAAGATGTATAGAAATGCTGCCACAGAATTTCTTCAGCATTTTCGGAATTTTTCTTCTGAGAGGAAGTGAGTGAATTCATGTTAGAAACTGCTGCTCATATACAAAGCAGGCCATTCTATTCAATGACATTTTATACACCTTTGTTGGTCAAAACTCGGTATAAAAATGTCATGGAGAAACCAGAATAGACTATTGAAGGTATATCAACACGAATCCATTCTTACTACAGATGAAAAACTCTGCAACCTCTCGTTCCAGCTGAAGTAAAACGAAATTTCTCCTGGCGCAAAAACATTCTGACGACAGAATGCGTTTCACTGCCAAAAATCTTGAAGTCTAAAATGTATTATAATGCAAGTCATGGAATAGCAGAGCGTGAGTAATTTAAAAGAAAAAAAAAAAACAGAGAGAAATAACCTGTTCTGCAATGTATTTTGCCTTAGAATTTTAGAGTGCTTTTTCTGCCTAGTTTTATATTGTAGTATTTAAATGGTCCTTCTCACTAGAATGAAGAATATTCTATTTTAGTGATATGTATTTTCGAAAATAAAGGCTTTGGAATTTTGTACAAAATTGTTTGCCTTCTGCGTAAATTTAAAATATATTACTTGGTCTTGCATTTGGATATGAATTCTACATTACAATTGTAATAAATTTAACACATTTTTCACTAAATTTCTGACATTAGAAAATTTATATTAGGCACAAGAAATAAGCCGTTTTGAAAAATACTTTTCAGACGCTAAACATAACGAAAACTAAGAATATGATACAGAATGGAGATCAAATTCCAGAAGCTCTGTTTGAAAATAGCACAGGAAAAGCCGTATGTGAATACGTTACAGAAAGCCAGTGTTCAACCACAAAGCAATATTAATTTAGTTGTACTGCATGTCCAAGTGACCTAGAACATGATGTGACTTTAGCTCCGAGTTAAATTAGTTTACCATTGCAGTAGCTTCTCTAGGGCACAAAGGATAGAGCTGACAATGGCATTCAACTATAAACAGCATAAAATGAAATAATTATAGAACTAGGGTAATCTACAAAAATATTTAGGCAAGTTATACAGGGTGTCCTAAGAATCAGTTAGTCATTATATCATAATTTATTCAATAAAATGAATCTTACGTGGTCCAGAATACGTTGACAGTCAACAAGGTTGAAAATTTCATTTTATTGGATCAACGCCGGCCCGGCCGTGGAAGCCTAAGCATTTATAATTTATTCAGATTAACTATTACAGATGTTCCTCAAATTATCTCTGCCTTTGAAATGAAATGAGAGAATACATAAGGCCAAGACTTCTTTGCAGGGAAGGTTCGTACCTTCTCATTTGTGAGTCTTTCCAAAAGAAACATTTTTGCATATTATTTGCTTAACGGCTAACTTAATTCTACGTCAGCGGGTTGATAATTAGCTAGCCATCATACGGGGGCATTGATAAATAAAATTTTTCTATAGTTTGATACTTAAAAGAGTTTTACTTGGCAAATGAAAAAAATAAGTCAACTTTAAAAAAAGTTTTGTCTATTATTTTTTAAAAGAAACTCATTTCCTGCATGTTTAAGAGTGGATGCTATTGAACCACGCACTGTAATAAATATTTATATTTAAAAGGCTTATGGGGCACAGATTGTTTGAAGAGATGAAAAATTGCACTGGGGGAAGGTGCTCCATCATATATGACTGTAAAAAATTGGATGGCGGAGTTCAAAAGCGGGTGGATAAGCACACAAGATAAACACGCTCTGAACTCCCAAGAAGTGTCGCACGTAAGATAAAATCGCGAAAAAATGTAGTGCTGGCAGACAGAAGACTCCAAGCATCTCAAAGAAACGGGTGCAAAATATTTTAACTGAAGAACTAGGCATTACCTTTTCAACCAAGATGAGTTCTGAGGCTGCTTATAACCCATCAAAAATATTCTCAAGTACAAACTTCCTAAGGATGTCTGGATCGTTTGAAAAAATTCAACTGGTTTTATATATAAATGATATAATTAGAAAAGGATTTTTTAAGGAAGGAAACGTTCTAGGCCTAAGTTTATGCATTTGCCATTTATGAGGACTGAGGAAAACCTGGAAAAAACCTTAGTCAGGGAGGACAGTCCTGGCGGGATTCGCACCCCAGACCTCCCGCTCACGAGTCCGCGCCTTAACGACTTCCGCCACCCGTGGCGGTTATCATTCTCTGCTAGTGATTCCCAACCTAATGTTTTAGAATGTTCTCTTTTATCTTTTACAAATTTTTCTGATTGAACTTTTTCTAATAGGTAGGCACACTAACCATGATTACAGCACTTAGGCTAATTTAACATTGTTACATATTTTTATTAATAAGTTTGTTCAGTTCAGATCATTGTGAAGGAGATTCATGGGTCAAAGCAGTTTGGGAACCTCTGTTCCAGAGAAATAGCCCATTTCTATTTGCACTGCTCCGCTTGCCCTAAAACCACTTTGAGGTTTGGGTTTCTGCATTTGGAACTTAGTCGCTTGGGGCTATCTTTGATAACTTTCTTTCCACTTTCCTTTGTCGAATTCGGATCTTTAAGTAGAATTAACAAACTCAGATACTTCTATACAGAAGTTTAGTCATTGCTCCTGTAAATTTCATCAAAGGCTTCAGTAATCAAATGTTGGTTTCTTAGTGTGGACTAATTTTGGATAGGAACACAAGGGTCATTTCACAGGTCCTCATACCCGTCCACTCAATGGAATTGGGAGTCCCTCACTTTGATAGCATAATGTGGAAGAGCTTCATTTTGTAGCCAAATGAAATCAAGGTCTCTTAAATCCAGATGGTTTCTCATTTCATGGTAAGTTTTCTTACATCGTTTCATGGTAAATGTTATACTCCAAGAATGTCTTAAAAAGTTTAACCAGTGATAGCCTTGCCTTAAATGCTAATCCAACGTCAGCTACCCTAGATAATTATATGGCGGTTATTACTTACTCAGTAAACATAATTGTGACGATTGACTCATCCAGTATTTTTAATTGCCTCATATGATTTGCATTTTTTCAGATAATAAAATGTGTTTCATGATACCATGCAACAAAAGAGGGAATTTCAAGGGCTTTATACGAGGGCTAGTCAAATGAAAACCCTAAAAGTATAATGAGAGTTCTTTAGTTGGCAGTAGTAGCGTTAATAAATGTTTTAAGAAAATATCCTATAGGCGACGGGACAGTGCGGACAAGCAAACAAACCCAAATCGCTGGTTCGAACCCGGCCAGGACCGATGGATTTTTTCGGACGAAAAAATCCTAAGTATGGCTCCCTTCGGAAGGGAAGTAAAGCTGTGGGTCCTGCGTAGCACATTTGCCTCTGAGCAAAATTAGTCGGTCGTTTCACGCCCTGGGTTAAATGGGACGCTGATGACCTGAGATGTTAAAAAGCGTCCATAAATAAATCAATCAAGCAAGCAAATAGCATCACAGTATCAGTCTAACGGTGGCCGCCCCATTTCAGACATGCACCAAAGAACAGCGTTCTGTTCGGTTTTTGGGTATGAAGATGTGAAATCTATTGAAATTCATCCACGATGGACAGTTGATGCATGTGCATACAGGTCACACAACGAGTTTACGAATGGAGTAAGAAGTTTAGAAATGTCACCCGAGCTGAGACTCCAGAGAATATTGGAGTATAGTGATGAAAAATTGCCAAGTGATAGTAGGTGAAACTGCAAAGATTCTGCATTAGCCATATCTCAGCATTCGGATGTGGATGTGATGTTCGGCTGAACAGTACACCAAGAAATGCATGAATTACTGCGCAGACAACCAAACATGCTCTTTGTAAGCGCTGAAGGAAGTGCATTAGACGTAACGGAAACTACATAAAAAATGATACGGTTGTGTTACTATTTTTGCTCAGTAAATTAAATGTTTTAAAATTTTCAATTTTTCATTTGACACCCCTCTTCGGTTATCTCAATGCTTAATATAAAGATCATTTCATATAAACTTTCTTTTCTGACCTTTTGGGAGGCAGCTGCAAGGATGGTCGGGGTCAATAAGGGCCGGATTCATGAGAGAGGTCTGCTGTTTGACTCCCGCCAAGACCGTCATCACCCCTGAGGTTTTTCCATACTTTCCTCACATCTAATGCAGGAGAAATACCTTAAACTTAGGCTAGGAACGAAAATAAAAAAGAAACAACCTTTCCCAATTTATATTTTTATAATGTAGTATCACTTTCCACTGGCAATGATGTCTCAGTAGTGAAAACAGCGTAAACACTACTTAAGAATTGAGGAAAAGTAATAAAATTATATCATGCATTTGACCGTAAGCTAAATAGCATTCCATCTCTTAGTTATAGGAAGGTACAGCAGACTGTGACATTGTTAAGCAATAAAGTTATACACCCTAAAATAATACCAGCGCTTAATAATAAATTTCAAACGTATAACTAAGTAAAATATAACTAGTTAACAGTTGGACAAAAACATATGCTTCTTTCTTCCGTATGCAAGTCACTCCAGTGGTACCAATATTCAACAAATAAATATAAAAATGTCCTTATTTCCATAAAAAGTGTAGCCCTTTATTCAATGTTATCACTTACTATAAGTAATCCGAATAATTGTTTTTTTGAACAGCTGAAACTTTCTGGTAAAAAAAAATTAAGAGGGTGCAGGGTACATCTTAGACCTATAGTGACATTTCAATTGAAACTTTTTATCCATTATAACATTCGTGATAGTTGTGTCACGAGTAATATAACATGAGGGTCTGAGATTGCCTGAGATCTGGAAAGCTCAGAATCTCGAGTGACGTTTATTAGGACTATATCATGAATAAAATAAGAATTTAAATATAACCCCACTAAATGTGCTTCACAAAATTGTAATGATTGTATATTATTATTATCATTATGAATACTTAACCTTTTCAAGCCATCTTGCAACAGATGAATGTCGATTGTCAGTAATGCCAACAGAAAAAACTAAATTCTGGTTGGAGACTATTTCATGAATAGAATAAGAATAAAAGTAATATATATTTGAAATTCGCGCACAGAATATTAACAATTGTCTCTCCATTTTGCGTTTTGATTGTAGATAGCCGGTTGTTGCTATCACTAATTTCTCACCGCCTGCTAGCAAAAGTGGTCAGTGAAGCGTGCTCAGGAATTATAATGGGGGAGGGGTGGGGAGCATAGAACTGGCTACAGTGACCAAAAGACAAATGCGCGTTGTGCAGTAAAGGGATTTAAACTGTAGGATAATTTCACTGCGATATTGGGCTGTGATTGGTCAAAATTCCAAAATTTTGTTTCATTTCATTGATCAATTTTATGACGTCACATAAGTGAAATAGTCGTAGAAATTTGGGTACCTCTACAGTGATGAGCGCGGCTGCTACTGAGGAACTGCAGCAGTTGCAACTGGAAAAAAGGAAATATAGTTGCCCCGGATAAAGTTAGTATTTTTATTTGTACCGAAATAATAAAATGATATTGTATTTACAATAATAAGCGCTAACGTACGTAATAAGTAGACGGTGCACTTTTAGGTATTAAAAACATATTTTGGCGCCTAAAATAAAATCTAAAAAGTAATACATTTGCAGTATAAAACTAAAAACAAACATAAAAATATCTTTAAATGCTTTTTTTTTTTTTTTTTTTTTTTTTTAATTTTCACAGTCACCTGATTATCGATATAAGTAATTAAATTTCACATGATTGCAATACATAGATCCTAATTCATTAACACAGCACTTTGAATTAAGATACTTGTAATAGATTTTTACAAGTACATTTAAAATAATACAAAGACTAGACAATGTGAAAAATTACTGAAATTTGGTGGCTAAAAAACTCAGAAAAGTTTCATTTAAAATATTTTTATTATAAAAAATCACAATCTCTCTGTTTGACCCTTATAGTGAATTCCAAAAATTTCTTTTTGAAATAAACCTTAAATGAGGACATGATCTGGTTTAGATAACTAAAATAGCTTTAATGCACTACTTATTTTTAATGTTTTGGTACTATAAACCACGAAGCATATGAGTAATAAGAAAACCTTGAAAGCATTTGATCAACTGTACAGAATCGGAACTAAACATAAAAGTTTCAATCGCTGATATCAAGAAGATGATTTTAAACTTTCCACACAGTTTAATATTGATATGAAAACACTGATCATCTCACTTCAGTCGGAAGGATTGTTTCAAAAGTTCATATTTCACCCTTATATACATTTTAAGATGTGATATTAGCATTTTGTATTCTCATCTGTGTGCATTGTAAATATTGTTCACTGGGTCATAATGTGGGAGAGAGAAATGTTTCCAGGGATCGTTATTATCTAACATTTTAGCTAAACATCCCGTCCTATCATTTTACATGGTGATTAATTTTAAAGTAAACATCATGCTGATAAAAGAATAATGTTTATAAACTTTTTTTTTAATTTAGAACACCTTTATCACTGTAATGATGTGTAAAACGAGCCCAATGATAGTGCATATCTAATAATAGGAGCAGAAGAGATTAAAAACCTAATTTTGGAAGAGAATGTGGAAATTTTGTAGCCTAAAAAGCTAATTATCTTCGGGGTAATTTTCAATAAACAATGGCATAGTAGATATTAAATTGTATGTAATCAATATCGGATGAACAATTATAAAAGCGTTATATTCAGTATCGTGGCCAAAAAGATAACGGGTGACTGTCTTCTTTTGTTTCGAGCCAAATTCAATAATGTTCTCGCCTTCGCTCCGCATGCTTTTGTTTCAGAGTTTAGTAATGACCTACTTGTTCAAATGTGGATTGTGCAGTAAATAAAAACTTCTTATGTGTGTAATAATCTCTTTGGAAGCATTGTCGTGTGCATTTGTTGCGCATTTAATATTGTCGATGAAACATATGCTATATCCATAAAATAAGATCTCGGCATGTGGAATAAAGCTTTATAACTGACTGTGCATTTATTAATAACTATTAAATGAGGGAGGAATCAAGAAAGTCCCAAATCCTGATAAGATAGCAATGCTTAGTGATGCAGTTGATGCTATTTTAGAGGTTACTCCAAAAATGTAGTTGCAAAATACATATGCACTGTATAACAGTGTGCAAATGATTCATTATACTGGCAAAAATTAATTAAAATGTTTTTGTTCCATTATGGAAACAGTCACTTCAGAGGCATGAAACAGAATGCATTTATCAGGTTAGGTTTTGATATGTATTACATGTTTAACAAAAGACTTAACTTGGTTTTAGAATATAATTTAATATGACACATTACTTTTGTATAACTAATCTATTAAAATAACACATGAAATTTGAAAACAGAGCAAGGTACATGAACATTTTGCCTTCAGTGTTTCTAATCTATTAAAATAACACACGAAATATGAAAACAGAGCAAGAATCACTCAGTACCTCACAACAAATGCAACAATTTTATAGGTTCTATTTTGTTAATACTGAAACTCCTAGTTTAACACATTTATAAATATCACTTTTTAGATGAACAATAAATATTCTACAAAAATTCCAACATTTCAAGTGTTATATACGAGCTAAAAAGCTAAATTCACAATTACTCATATGACACATGCGACCTCTTTATGACATGACACTTCTAATTATGCTTAAAGTTCTAATAGCATGCCAAAATAACCAAAGTATATGATTGCAGAGCCCGGAAATTCGGGCATTTATTTTGGTTAAAATATGTAGGCAAACAGCACTGAAAATACTGGAAATAAGCAGTAATGTAACTAAAATAGGCATTTATCATAGTGAAAGTAATTATTAATGAAAATTGATATGTAAGATCATTTCTTTGTTACGCAATTAAAGTACTTAGGCTAACTTTTCTTGGTTACAATCAACAACAAGATGCTTTCTCAAGGTATCAACTGTCATGGTCTGGGCTTGTCAGAGAGAACATTTTTCATCATGGAAAAATAACTTCCTACTGCCACTGAAGTGATTGGATCACATTTAAAGCAAGTCATTTCGGAAGGACAACAGAACCTTTCAGAACATTGTGGAAATATTGATCAAGACAAAGTAAAGTGTTATGAATAGTCCTGGAGAATGAGCAAAAGAAGTATGTGGTTTCTGATCGAGCTTATTTTCTTTTTATGGGTTTTCAGGGCAATCGGGTTACTATCTTCTTTACTTCCGTACCGAACACATTGTAGGAGTGCTTTATTGCACAGCTGTATCGCTCTTATTTTTCTCGCTTGCAGTTGTTTGTTACATTTATACAGCTGAGAAGTTACCCTCATCACAAAATTCCTAGAATTTTCTCGTGCAGATCGATGCAAGATCATTCGCCAGGACTATTCAAAACTACAGTACTTCCTTCCTTCCTTCTCTCTATTTTCTGGTATTCGTATGTCCGGTATAACCGTGAGTTCTTTTTACTAATAAAGGTTCTGTTATTTAAAGAGTTTAAATAAACCAGTTAAGGGGAAAGTTTTTGGCTGTTTGAAATAAACGTGTAACAAGATTCTCAAAAGATATTTTTCTCAACTGAACATATCATTTAATTTTTATAACTTTTTTCACTTAGATATATTGAAATTCTTTATGTGCCTTTTTAAGTGCGTGAATAATCGTAGAAAAAAACCTTAACGATCCAAAGCAGACAAAATAAAAGTTTGAAACCTTAAAATAGGAAATAGAAGCCAAAATAGGCCCAAAACATGGCAAAATAAAACCTGACTCTAGCGACTCCAAATGTACGGAAACATGTTCATTTCTATGTGACTCTAAAATCTATTCACCCAAATAGAAATTGTATTTTACCTGATTTCCGTACTCTGTATGTAACCCCACAAATGCCTGAATCAATAAACAATTCAAAAGCATCGAAAAGATATTTGCGAGCTTAGCAGGACCTTCAGAGCCTGATCTGATAAACATGATATTGCGCCTTGTTTTTCTCCTAATTTTGTAGACGAGTAGTGTTAATTTATTTCAGTGTGCATGTTCTTGGAACAAGTGTTCGGTAACTTGTCAACAACGCTATTCTTCTCTTCCAATTTATCTTTTGAAATCAATCGTCGTCTTTTCTAGTAATTAAATAATTTTACCGGTCTTGATACTAACCTGCAGTTAAGGAAGAGTCACAACAAACTATTCACAAATATTTGTACACAAACAAACAAAGAACTTTCAAAAAACAGTAAAAATTCAACAACCAAAAACATGGGATACAGAATGCTTACTATCTTGAAAGTAAAGCACTGGCGGAAACAAGTCGTACCAACATCTTTTTACTGTAGAGAGAAATTCCACTGGAATTCCCCATGTTTTCACTCTAGGTTTAAGGTACTATTCTTATGAATTTTACCTTTATTTTACCTATTTCATATAAATGCAGTATTATTAGGGCTTTAACATTTTGGAAAGTAATATACGAATGAATCAATTGATGGTACATTAAATTCATATAAATATTGATACAAATATTGTTGAAGTAACAGAGAAAAAAGCTGATAATGCATACTTCAGGCACACATTGTCATTGTCATATGTTAGAATTTCAGATAATTCAATTAGTGAAGAATATGGTAATCGTGTTGTAGTCCTCCAAGATCAAATACTAATGTATTTAATTGCTCCCTTTCTTCTGCTGCAACTGAGTGTTTATTAACAGTATAATTGGGAGGGAATTGAATAAGGAATCCAGTACTTAACTTGTGGATGGTTCTTGAGTGATTGCCTTATTTAATACAAATAATATAACAATGTAAATATTAGTCATACATTCCAAGTTAAAATTATTTTTTTTTTTTTAAGTAAGATATTGACAATTCAAAATTGCACTTGAATGAAATACTAACACATAGTATAATGTAGAGTGAGTTTCTGTGTATGGCACCAAGCTATTGTTGGTAAAAAATACGTTATTTAGATAAGTGCTTGCGATTTTATATATACACACACATTAACGATGGTAAACATCATGGAAACCCTGCGACTTAATGGACTCGTCCAGTTACCTTCATTTTTATGTTCCGCGTCACCGCATCTCGGCAGTTGTGACTCCGCTGTCACATGACTTAATAAGGTGCACAGCGCCTGTTTCTTATTCAAAAATACTGGCAAGCAGATTCATTTAAAGCATGCCAGATGGCACTACATGAATAAAGTTGCATCCAGATTAGTTAAAAAGTCAAAACATAAAAAAATATTTTCTGACTCAATTAAAGAGGCCGCGAATTGCCCCGGAGATTGCTAGTGTCACCATCAAAATCATTATGAAAACTTTCCTATTTTCCGCCTGTCAAAGAACAGCAAAACAGCAAAACTACGAGCTTACCTTGTGTCATATGTTCAAGAATTGAAATATAGCGAACCATGAGAAAAGCATCCGGTCTTGTTAATGATTTGGATATTTTCTTACTCAGAATACTGGAATCACTTTACTTACAGATGAAGCACGTAAACTCTCAAAACGTTATGCATGAACAGTACGGATATTTACAAGTGTGTGGTGAGGCATGAGTGGTAGATGAATGGTATATCACAATTCAAAAATATTGTCTCGACCCAGGCCTCCTAAAAGGCGAACACCTACTCGGAAACGTACACTGGCCTGGGGAGGGGTGGGGATGTTTCGCGACAAACATTCTTCCTATAAGTAAAACTAAATCATAGACATTGAAAACAAAGGAAGGAAAGCCAAGGGATATTTACACAAATAGCACTATTGGTGTGCAAATACTGTTTTGTGTTCTGTTAATCTGGAGATTTTTACATAGTTGGAAATAAATTTTCTTCGTGGCGAATAAACATCCCGGGTCCAAGGCAGAGAAGCCATTACACTACATTCTTACTATACCGAAACTGACTTGCAAAAACCAAGGCAACCGTTACGAATAATGAAACATCGACCAATCACTATCCTACCTTCTGCTCTTGCTATAAAGGATTTGGTTAGCCTGTCCTACCTACTGTTGCCAACGATGACTCTATAATACGTAGCACGTTGATTCATTATTAATACCAATTATATAAACACCACAATATGCACATCCTAACAATGAATATTGTCTTTCAAACTTTTCCCACGTAAGCAAAAGAAATAAAAGCAGTTTCGATATGAGACATGGCATTTAATCATCAATAAAACCTAAAGCTCTTCATATATTTACAACAGCAATAATAATAATAATAATAATAATAATAATAATAATAATAATAATAATGTCCCAAGACAGCCAAATATAACTTTTAATAAAATGAAACATAGCTCTCATAAGCGAAAAGGGAGTCGAATTCCAAATGTATGCCATACTTTGAATTATTTCTTTAGATAACAAGTCTTGCTGAAAGATATTGTCGCAGAACAATGGAATACAAGCTCCCTCCCAGTCAAGACATCTTTTAACAAGAACTAGCCCCCGAAATCGAAAGCAGTCACCTAAACGAAAGGCAAACTCGATTGAGTGCAAGAAAGCCATGGCACTTCCAAACGGTAAATAAGGGACCAAAGTTCCAAGGATAAGAGGCTTAATTTGGCAGGATTCCAAGACCGGAACATGAAAACACACAAACTTGGCCGTAGGTAAAAAAGTAGATAATAATAAAACGGCTAGAATCCTAGAACAACTTACAAAAGGATTAGGAGAAATCAATCGTAAAGGGCTGCTTCGAGTTTGCAGGGACACGGTGCGTGTTTAGTGGAAGAGGAGAGTCATTTCGTGAATATATTGCAAATAGCAGCTCCATACAATTTACCTTTTCAAGCGCGAACGTGCGGTAAATTGAACAGTGACGGCAGCATCACCGTAAGAAATGAAACCATGCAAGTTGCGTATATCGGGGACTTGGGAAAATGTTCTTTAACTTTGTAAGTCTGTAATATCCAATGTGACTAAATGGGGTAGAAATTTGAATGAAGGTAAATGAAATCAAAATAAATTGCTGGAAAAAAAGTAAATGGATCATTTCAGAGGAAATGTAAGAAAATCTAGAAATCACTATTTAAAGAATGAAAATGTGCAGATAAATAAAAAAAGTATTTGAGATGAAATGGACGATGAAAAATAGCCCAAGGTATTACCGCAGGAAGAAGAGGACATTAATAGTAGAAACACAGTTGCTATATGAAAAGAGAAGTTTAAGTCTGAATACGGATAAATTAGGAAAAGGTAAAAAGCTGGTTGCAGAGCAAGAACAGTCAGGACCTTAAAAATATGCAACAAGGAAAATAAAAAAAGCAATTTTATAGTTAACTTAAACCAGATAAATTGCTAAAAGCGTCAATTCAGTTCTTAAATTAATTTAGTATATGAAATAAGATAATTAATTGTTCATTAAATAATGTTACCTGCTTATTAATAAAAGGACTCTTAGCTTTTAATTCATACTTCAAAAAATGAAAATATAAAACATGATTCCTTGTTCAGACTTTTGCATAGGGTAAAATCAGCATTTGGTGTTATCAACTTAGAGCGAAACTTCGACAGGTCTTTCTGTTCCTAAATATATCTAATACTAAATTTTCATAATATGAAAAAATATATGCAAGACTATAACGTGAATCTGCGCTTTACAGCAAAGATACAGTGGACCATTTGAAGAATACTAGAAATACCAGTAAAAGGTTATATTTTTTCAAGTAATTATGGACAGTTTTTATAATTAAACATACAGTTATATCCTTATCAGCAATATTCTCACTTATACAGTAAAATTAAGCCACGTTACCATTTCTAACATGTGTTAAATATTAGTACAAAAATTTAACCTAGACACTGGAATTGAGTATGGGCTCATAACTATGCTTAAGTTAAATTATCTCCATCTATGCTATGGCATACATAATCTTTATAGGAGATGACTGATGACTGGGAAATCGCTTGAGATTCTACCCAGAAGAAGAGATATAGATATCATCCTTTGAGCTAGAATGAGATTTCTGTGAGGGCAATGAAGAAGGTTATGAAAACTTTTCTTCTATCTTTCATAGATTAAAAAAAAAAAACCTTTCTGAAAAAAAGAGTATTTTGACAACCACGCCTTCCCTTTGTATATACTGGAATGGCGCTACTGTGCAGGTAAGTGTTAAAGATGGAGATCCACGGTGGAGTAGAAGTGTGACCACTACCCCATAGTACCGTTTTGTCGTACACAAAACAGACCGCGATTACGTTGCACAAATTGAATCAAGGAATTGGTTTAGTAGCATTGGTATTTTCTTCCAAGACAGTTCTTTCGTGTATTTGCAAGCGAAAGTATCAACGTTTAATAAAAAACACCTAAAGGAAAACCCACATATTTTTTTAACTTTGATTTAACGAATAAATAAAATATATTTGCACTTAAACACTTACCTACACATACTTAAAGTAAACACAAAATAGGCCAATATGTTTCAGTTAAACTACTAGTGAAAGGAAATAAACCATTCATGCTTTTGCATAGCCGTACAATAAATCGACATAAAATTAAATATTTTATTTAATAATTTACAGAATAAAATAAAAGTAACATTAATGTATTTTAGAATGTCAGCGAATGTTGCCATGACTGCGTGTGTATGTGCAAATGTGTAACCCCACACTTGCCAGGATTGTCGCATTAATGAACTTCTGTTAAAAATTACGAAACAAAATGCTAAATTGTGGGGGATCGAAGCGTTTAAGAAAGAAAGTGAATAGAACAAAAAGCGCCTATCAGCCATGTTCTATCGTATCTTTCAATATGACTTATTGTATCGTTACATATTTGAACTGTAAGGCAAGAAGTGTTTTAATTGGTTTTTAACTTTAAAAAATGTATTCTATTACTTTATTTATATTATAGAATTTTCTCCTTAGTTGAGAGCACCTGCATCCCTTCCATCCTGTGTAGAGAGGTTAAAATAAGAACAATTGTTCATATAAACATGTGATCTACCTCATTTAATTGTCTAGTTGTATAGATTTTATGTTTAATGCGAGTTGTCTATAATAACTACAGCCATGGCCAGAGTGAGTTTATAAAAGTTTTGCAGATGTTCATTGCAGGCTGTAGTTACTGTCTTTTATTACGCATTGTTAGCCCCAACTTCAATCTGATGTCTACTTTTATCACATGCTTATCTCGTCAAAACCAGTTCATTTAGAACAAGAGTTTCTGGATGCAGCATCAGAGCTGCTGATATAGAAGTATAATAGTGGAGACTGCTACCTAAAACATAGCAACGCAATGAAGCAGATCACGTGATATTTTGAAGAATATTTACAATCATCCAGTTCATACATATCACTTTCAAAGAGCACAGACATCTCTCCCCAAAAGTCTTTTGTTACTTGTGTTTCAGAACCGAAATTTTATGTTTTCCATTGTTCACTGATGAATTTGCTTTTACCAACGATAGGGTGCATAACTCTCACAACATGCATTAATAGGAATATCAAAACCTTTATATAAACTTGGAATCAAGGCACCAGCAATCACTGGCATTCATTTATAAACAGAATCGTTGGTGACCCAGCAACGGCTCGCATCATACAACCGGGGTGCACAACTTTACTACTGCTACTGCTGAATATAGTCCGAAAACTTCTAGAAGCTTAATAATTACAATTAACTTTCATGAATGCTGGTTGAATATACACAACAAATAGAGACAAACGAATAAAAATAAAATGTCTTAGTAATAAAACCATCCATTCTTCTGATTTTCATGGTAGCAAATTTGACTTTTGATTAATTAAAGTCTATCTCTACAGAAAACAGTGTATATTTCTATTTTTTTAAATCATTTTGAATCAAATTATTATTTATTGTTGACCTATTCGATCTTTTAATTTACACATGAGGCTTAAAACGTAAGTTTTGTATACTGCTCGTTTTCTTCACGCTCCACGAAAACAAAACGAAAGAAAGTAAATTTTTCACGAATTCACACGAAATTTCACCAACCTTCCATTCAACTAACACTTACCACCGTGCGATCAGTTTGTTTTTCTCCGGAGTGTTTTGCCCAAGAGACTCATTACTTACCAAATTATCAAATGAGATGTTGAAACTGTCCGCCTTCATTCTCCACATATTTTTGGCATCTCTTTAACAAATAATCACTCGCTATTGTTCATTTGAGAAGTCCGGACAATTCCTGACGAATATTATCTTTGAGTTCTGTATGGTGTACGGATTCGTCTTGTGTACGCATTTTTTATTTACCCTAGATCGAATACTGTTAATTCGGGGTACCGAGAGGGGCACAAAATTTTATTAACACCTCTATCTTGTGGAAACACATGACGAATTGCTCTCGTGGATTATTTGCAGTGTGAGCAGTGGCAGCGTCTTGTTGAAAATAATGCATGACCACGCCCCCTGTCCGTTTATTCTCTGGGGAAAAAAGTTAATAGTATTCACATAAGTAACACAATCAGCTAAATGCTCAAAACAAATTGTTCTACGATTCTTTAACCGCTGAGTTAATACGTATGAATCGTACATAAAGACACGCTGTACCGACGTAAACACAGGAGGCATAATATACTTTATGTATATTGTCGAATTAAACGAACACAACCACCCGGGAACAGCTGCGCTACAATTGCGACAGACAGCAATGTTAACAATTAAGCACGCGGGCTTGCTATCTCCTCCACGGCGCGGCAAACATGTGGGGCTCGCTAATAGGAATAATCCCGCCCCGCTGGAGAAAGCATCACTGATTCCAAGAGACGAACGAAGTGCCTGATTATCGCTGCTGCTAGCTGCTGGAGAGCATTCTTACTTCAAATGTAATATTGTTTGATAGGTCATCATGTTCACGGCCTATTGACGACATTAGAATACTTGACCGGCGTTGAACAAAAAGTGAGCAGGAAAGACAGACTGGTGAAACGTTCATTAAATTAGCTCAAACGTTCAAAGCATTAGCTCTGAAGGTATAAAAATAATATAATTTGAAAAGTAAATAAAAGATACAAGTACCAAATGTTTAATTTGATGCCTTTTCCCCCTACCCAACCTCCAAATATTGTCATCAATTATTTATCACCTGTATTTCTCTGAATCCAAAATACGATCTGAACAAATTATTCGTTTCGTGTCATTGTATTGGATAACATGGATAGCATATGAAACAAAAGAGAGAAGTCCAATCGCTGCGCCTGGGCTTTGCTAAAATACTTTGCTTGAAATAGACATTCACTGATAAAGGCACGATGCAGTAACAGTCTTATTAAGCGAGAGTGTGTTTTCTCCTTTAGCACAGCATTAAAGTAGCAACTAAATTAACGTTTGTTGTTCTACCACTCTGCGGGAGTGTTTAACCTTTACAGAGAAACCCAGGAGAGATTTCAACTTGTTATTCCCTTCCCTTGAGGCTTCCCTTTCCTCGACTGTAACGTTTTATGCAAAAAGGATTCAGAAGATTTAATGTTTGTTCCGCATTTGAACCCACTTACAGTTCACAAATTGCGGCAGAGAAATATTACCTTGCTAGGAATTAGACTATAATGCAGGCGCCCAAATCTTTACCTTCTTTCCTGGTCTCCAAGCACCCTGCAACACGATATTTCCAAGTTTTGGTCCCAAGAACAGAGAACCATATAATGAAATCTTTTAGATTCGTGAATTGGCTAAGGACATCCATAACTTGAGAGGACTGCTGTAAAGTAATCTAAAACTATTAGTATAACATGAGGGTATTCAATAAAGAATGATTATAATTTTATAACATATTTTTAATCATCCTCATAACTTTGATGCTTTTTCAGCAGCAGCAGTGTATTCGTTTTCAAAATATATTTGTTACATATCGCACCGGTCCTAGGACCGTACGTGCTTTTCCAATATGCTAGGAAATACATTAAAAAAGCTCAAACCAATATTTAACTCTTCAAGGACAATATATAATGAAATATATGAATGTAAAAAGAAAAATATATAATAAAAATTGCTTTAAACACATAAAATAAACAATAGAAAACTGTACAAAAGTAAATAACACACTCCCTCACATATATGCACAAATATTTCCCCAAAATAGTTTGACTCGTGTTCCCACTCACCTTCCACGTTGTCTACCTCTTCCGATCTGAGCTGTCTCGCCGTTTAAAAATGTATCTACTCCCTCTTCCTTCTTCCTGCCAGCAAAGTTCAGCATTGCCACTGCCCTGTCCCCCGGCTGACAAACGGGGCAGGTAGGTATCTCTTTCTCCATTCTTCCGTCCCTTTGCAGTACCCCAGAATATGTTCCCAAGCTTCTTTCTCGGCACATATAGGGCAGAATCTCATACACGCTCTAACTGTTTATTACTTTATTCATCCACCGTCTTCAAAAACATGCTGGAAACTATTATTTACGAATTAATTGTTTCCGCAGCCTTCGTCGCTGTTTCTGATGATGGAAATTGTGGACAAAAGAAAACTTCCATACGGTACTAAATCTGGACTCTAGGGAAGGTACGCTGATGACCTGAGTTGTTAAAGAGCGTCCTTAAATAAATCAAATCTAGGGAAGGTGAGGGACACATTTCACATTAATTTCTGTTAGATACTCAGCAACATATTTGGACGTGTGACCGTTCATTATTGTGCTGAAGCTGATATCACGTACAGAGTTTTTAGGACGTCTCTATAGTATAGCCCAATTACAGTTAAGTGTGGCTGCATGACATGTTGGTATATCATATCTTTAATATCAACAAATGAGATGACCATAACTTTTCCAGCAGAAGCAATCACTTTTTTGTGTGGTGTGTGTATTGATGATGAAGATTTGCACACATAGCTTTAAGGTTTGTTCTCAGGACCGAAATGATGTAACAAAGTTTCATCAACAGTGATTACCTTTGAAAGGAACTGCGCATTTTCCTGTAACATTATCTATTACTTGCTTGCGAACGTCATTCTGTTCGGGAATCAGTAGTCCTGGAACACATCTCATGTGCAACTCTTCAGTTACACGTGTGAGTGGTACCCAGTGAAATTTTCGGAATACCCTGGTGTTCCTAACGTTATTCAACGATCCTTTGTCACAATGACAGCAACGGTATTAATGTTTTCTTCCGTTAGCGCGCAAACTGGAGCCCCAAGTTCACCTTCCTTTTGCTTCCCTCCTTTAAACATTTTAAAGCATCTTTGAGCTTCAGCTATGCTATAGGAAATAAACTCTCCATACTTCTCCTGTAGCATCGCGTATAGTTGAAGATTTTTGAGTCGAAAGTGGAATTTCAGAGCAGTATATTGCTCGTCGCGTATCATTTTGCTGTAACGTAACCGAACATGTCTCAACTTGCACACCTATCCCAAAAGTGACAACAATGAAAATAGTACCACATATACATCATTCTTTGTTGAGCAGCACTTGTAATTGCTGTGATCAACTGAAACCCACCCGGTTTTCATTGTTCGTTCAGCTGCGCATAACAAGCAGCTGTGTTAGAGAATGGGGAAAGAAGCAACTATATATATCATCATAGCCCGAAAGGAAGTAGAGTTAGTTTCCGTCCTTTTATTATGCGAGTGCTAAGTAACTATGCGGCCATTCCGATTTTCTTGGCATTTTTTCTGGTCATATTTAGCTAACTGTTATTCAGGTGATATTTCTTTGTTGTAGATCTCTGTTGTTGCCTTATTTTAAGTTATTTATGTGTATTCCTTTTGTACTACCTTAGTGTATCCAGGTTGTACTGCTTTTGATCTCGTTCTCCTTATTTAGTTAAATGAAAAAATACTTTATAAATAATATTAAAATGCATTATATTTGTAATATTGTATTAGCTGTTATAATCTATACCGTTCATTTGAATTCTATTATGTTTCCAGAATATTTTTCATGCTGGGTTTCATCTTGAAAGTTTCAAGATGTGTGTAGTGGTGGGAGAGCAGTTTTCCTTGCAAATGCTCTTGGCCGAGTCACTTAATACATATGTTACAGTATACTGGCTTCACTTCGCCACAGATGACATTGCTCACACGCGGGCAGTTCCCAATAATGGACAGCAATTTTCACTGATAACTGCAACAGCTGCACCGAACAGCTGTTGCACATTTCAGAGCCATTGATCCATAAGCCACATTGCATGCAATAAAAGTGGCTTAGCGTCCACAGCTGTGACATATTAGCTCACTGTGAACAAACCAACATTAGTTACTTTGGCCACACTCAAATAGGCAAGAGTATGCTACCAGCCATATTTAAGTAATAGTATTGTGTATTGATGAAGATGACTGAGAATTAGAAGCGGACATCTCACGTCTGTCCAGGAGACACAAATTCAGAGTATATCCAGTTCAAAGTCCTTAGAAATGACTGCAGTGTGATGGCTTAATGAGTGTCTACCCTAAAAATCAGATTTTATAATCTCATGCATTCTCACTGCTTAAAGCACATTTACATTAGATATGAAGGACTATTACTCTAATGTGTGACATAACTTTTTCATTTAATATATGTATAATTATGAAGGCAAGCATCAGTAAGACCACCACAGTAGTCTGGCGGTAGCGTTTTCGCTTCCCATGCCATGGGCTTCATTTCGACTTTCGATTGGGTCAGTTTCGTAGCTGAGGTTTTCCCTCAGTTGTTAGGTGAATGCCTGGGAAACTGAACTTATCCGGCGCAGTTATCATGTAACTTTTTTATCAGTTAGGTCGCGGTGCCACGAATACATCACACATTATATAAACAAGGAAATCATATGACAATAAGCAGGCATTATATGTTCCAATTATTTGTATTTTTATTTGAAACAAACCTACGTGTGCAAATCTCTCAAACATAACCGACTATTTATCAGTTAACTTCTTATAATAACAATTAAATTACGTTTTAACATCAACAAAATCACACCTCTCCTGATGGAAAGCCTATAATGTCATGTCATGAAATGTTACAAGCACCAATTGTAAAACTCTACTTGGATAATTCGCAACCTTTAGTAAACACTTTCCTTTTGGAAAGGTACAATTCTGTTTTTCTATATAGATTTCACACATAATCCAGCGAGTTTCTTAGATATTAATCTTTTTCAAAAAACTAGATTTGTTTTCAAAAATCCACAACTTATTGAAATAGTTCTCATTACTCGAAAGTGTTTTTCCATCGAGTCAAATTTCAAAATGTATAAAGAACAAATCGCTTGGGGCTAAATCAGGGAAAATGAGATGAACGAGGAATCAATTTAAGTCCAAACCGTTCACTTATGTCATTGCAGTCGTTTTGTGGGAGGCGAGTTTTGTGTTTTTCTTGGCCATTTTTATTTAACTCATTTTTCAAATTCTCAAATAATGCTGCTTAACAACCTGAAGTTATGTTAATTTTCCTCCATTATTATTTTTAATCATTTTCCCAAGCTATGGCTGTGATTGACACTTCGACTCGATATGCAATGGATCCAATGAACGGTCAACAATCGCTACACCCATCGCCCACACAGTTTTTTTATAAGTATTTTCTCGTGCTGGATATTGTATACTCGTTCACTTGAAACGCCTACAGTCTCAGTTTCATCAGTGGATGCAATTAATAAAGATTTTCTCCATAATATCCTTAGAGAGCGGGTCTCATCGTCGCCACATATGGCTAAACTCAGTTCCAACCTTCATTGCTCCAACAATATGTAACACAGGTGCCTTTCACTACCTGTCTTTCTTAGACTGGTAGTAGGGATAAACCGCTCATGTATTATGTTTGGGCAGCGCTGTATTATGTTCTTCGTTTATTACTATTTCCCTCAACCTTTCATGTGAGACGACGTGGGACTCCCATTAGTGAACTGCTCAAGTAAACTATCCCCGCTCAATCCCCCCGTTCATCATCTCAACACGAAAACATGAACACGTACTGCAGATTTATATAATGTGGAAAACGGATAAATAGCGTAAGAATATTTGCATAGTTTTAAAAAATAACAAGGACTCATTAAATTTGCAGGAAATGTGCTTAACTTTGTGGATTAATAATAAAAAACTTCCCAATAAAATTATCATACTTTTTTTTGACAACATACTTTTATACATCATAGCATTGATGATTTTTCTCAACGTAGTTCCCGTTGAATGCAATGCATCTGTCCCAGGGTTTCTGACAGTCTTCACACAAACTGGAAAGCATTTTTGACAAGCCTTCAGAATCGCCTCCGTAGTCTTCATCGCTGCTTCTAATGGAAAATTCCTTTCATGAAGGTAGTTCCTTAATATGGGGTAAAGGAAATAGACGGGGCAAAATCTGACTGTACGAAGGGTAATGGACACACTACTGATTGATATTCAATAACCATTACGATGTGCGGTTAGGACATCTCTATAACTTTGTCCAGTTATACGTGCTAAATCTTACATAATTCATAACACAGTCGAGAATTCTACGATGGAATCGAGTTCTTTCATCCAATTTTGTGAATTAAATCCAAATATTTCGTCTTTCGACGTCGTATTTTCCTGAAGGAATAACGTAAAGCCTTTCTTTCCTTGAGTTATACAACCAAATACACAACACCCAGGTAAATTAACTCAATTGAAATAAAAATTTAAAAATATTCTCCATTTAAGCATATCGCACAACGCAGATATCAGCCAAAATGGCGGCTGATGCTGGCGAACCAATCACGAAGCTCGGTTGTCGACAAATTCCGCCGCAAAGCATGCCCATACGTGTATAATAGAGAGGTTTACTACATGCAAGTAAACCATGGTGATTAACCATTTCTAACCATAACTTTCCCAGTAGAAGCAACTCTTTTTTTCTTTCTTTCTTTTTTGTTCGGGAACTAGCAGTCTTTAAATCCACCCATTATGCACAGCACGCCTCCTGTGCATCTTTTCAGTTACAACTTGTGGGTGTAACCTAATTACTTTGAAATTCATAATCACACCCCTTTAAACATTTTACACCATCTTCCAGATGTGCTATAGGGAAGAATAAAATCTCCACACATCTTTTGTTACATCAGCTAAAGATTTATTAGAGGAAAGCAGAATTTCAAAACAGCACATTGTTCATCACATGTCAGTTTCATTTTGCTGTAGGGGGAACTGAATGAGTCCTTTTGTACACCTCTCACAGGCGCAAACTAACATAGCGCATTGAGCTAACAAGAGCTTGTAAAGTTCAATTTTATCGCGAAAAATAATGTCTGTAAAATGGATTATTATTCTTTATTGATCTCTCGTACTCAGTAGAGTGAATGTTTCGTTTGATAAATACTATTTTGTGTCATAATTTGCGGTATGAGCTGTGAAGATGAAATCATATAACACTGCGGTGTTCAAAAGTTTTTATTAAGCAATCATTGCCGATCCTGGTGGTATAGTGGTTACCATACTTTCCTCCTAAACCCAAGATCGCGGGTTCTAACCCGGCCAGGAGCGATGGATTTTTTCGGGCGTAAAAATCCTAAGTATGGCTTCCTTCGGAAGGGAAGTAAATCCGTGGGTTCCGTGTGGTACATTTACGGTACGATAAAGAACCTCAAGCCTGAAAGAAGAGGCCTCTGAGTAAAATTTGTCGGCCGTTTCACGCCCTAAATAGAATGACACGCTGATGACCTGGGACTTTTAAGAGCGTCCGTAAATAAATCAAACCTTGCATTCAAATACATCATTAAGAATTTACTTACATAATTTATTTCTACAAGAAAGTGCATGGTATCTGTTCATACGTCATACCAATCTTCATCATTTACAAACATGAAATATGTTCTGACTTCAGTGAATTTTAGGTGCATTTTATTGAGTGTGCCCACATTTCTTTATTGTAGGATAGTATTTCATATTATTGGTTTTAGTGAATTCTATTTATAATTCTTTTAGTGTTGCCTGTAAACATGGAATGAAAGTGTTTGAGAACTTGTATAATTACCTCATTAAGATTCTGTCTGCTCTTTCGAATTTCTTTAGAGAAGAGAGAAATCTCATTTCAGATGTTGTAATTTTTATTTAATCTTTGAAACAACTTAACTTAGGGAGAGGTCGCCTCTGACTTATGAACTCCAGATCCTACTGACCCGAAGATCTTTTTCACAGGAAAGTTTAGCTGAAGTGAAAGTAAGCTGTCTATGCGGAAGCATCCAGAAATTAAATCTAGCGTGTTTGCTGGTTGTGCAAAAGGTCGGTAATCTTTCCACTGAAACAGATAATAATGATAAACTTCAATTGGCAGAATATTTACTTCATAACGGAGAAGTGAGGCTTTAAATGAAGTTATTATTCCCAAAGTTTCATAAACTAATGCACTCCCGGCCCCTTCTCTTCTATACATTCGAATTCTGAACTTTAATTAAAAAATAAGGAACAAATAGCAGCAATGGAAGTGAAGCACATAAGAAGCAGAAGCGTCGAATTCCTGTATTACAACGTCTGATTGAAGATATCCAGAATATTTAAATTAAATGATGAACAACAATAGACTGTTTGAAAACATATAGTAGGAGTGTATTTATTACAATAATGCACTAATACAATGCAAAACAACTTCAACAGGTTCTATAGGTCGTACGTGCTTTTAAGATACACTTGGTATGTTTGATTTAGCACAAGATATTACATTAGATATTCACAAATATATAAAACATATATATTCAGCAATAAAAATATATAAATATCTATAAACAAATAATAATAAAATATAATAAAAATACCAGAAGATTAATTTTAAAATATTAGAAATGCATATAAAATATAAAAAAATCGCATTAAAGGTGGCACACAGTGGATTTGTTTACCTCAACCCCCTCCCCACTTATCAGCCTTTTTAGAACTAACCTATCTTACTTTCACCAGAAATTTACCTAATCTCTCTTTGCCTGCCAGCAAAGCCCAGTATGAACATCTCTTTATGTTCGGTCCAGTAAAGGACTGCGATAGATACTTTTACCTCCAATTTTCCCTACCTTTATATTCATTCAGAATATGTGTCCATGATTCCTCTTCACATATTTTTTTATGAGTGTTTAACGCCTGTTTTTAGTACTGAGGCACACAGGCGGGGGACACTGATGATACATGAGATGAAATGATGTATTGAGAAAGGATATTTTTTAAGGAAAGAAACGTTCCAGGCCTAAGTTTAGGGTACCTCCCCGGCATTTTTCATTTATGAGGACTGAGGAAAACCTAGAAAAAACCTCAGTCAGGGAGAACGATCCTGGTGGGATTCGAACTCCAGGCCTCCTGCTCAAGAGTCCGCGCCTTAACGACCTCGACCACCCTTGGCGGTCTCTTCACAGATGGGGCAAATTCTCGCTCATATTCGTCAGTGATCTTAATCATCCGCCTGGACACCTGAAATTCCAACACAACTCCTTGCAAATAATTACAAGTCTTAAAGTGTTCAGTCATTCTCCAGCCAAAACTGTGACGCTATCAATTTCAATTCTCCACTCAACAGACAAAGGAGAAATTGATAACCTATAGCTTGAAGCATTTAGTTCTAGAAACGATCAATAAAAGGTTTCTAAAAGAAAAGTGGCTACGATGCATCCCAGCTAAAACTACAGTAAGATTATTTGTGTTGCGGGCTGGCACAGCGCGCCCGCCTACTAGGATAAGACAGTGGTCAGCTTCGACTTAATTATTTTCATTACTAGTATCTTCAATGAGAGAGTAACTAGTGAAGAATTAAGAAGTACTCGATTCCCAGAACTAAAGGTGAGTAACTTAAAAACTGAACCTTTATAGCAATCCTCATGAAGGTAAGTATTTTTACCTCCCCTCACAAGTTTTAATTGCTGAAATAGATTACCAATTCACCCGTTTTTTCGCCCAAAATATCTTGATTCATAAGAAATGGTGCCGATCAAACGCAGACGCGAAAGTGGACTCTGAGCTGTTAATCGCCCGAGAAAGAGAACCAAGGCCTATTAATGGCATGCCATTACACTAAGTGTTCATATTTTTTCTATGATTGCTATGCCATACACACATTCCTCTAATTTTTCCATTAGTTGTATTTGTACAGATTAGCAATTGTTATAGATAAGGGGGGGGCTCTTTAAACGAAATGTTTTGTTCACAGTAACTTGTGATTTTGCCGCTGGCCTCGGCTATTATTTAGTTCAAAGGTTATTCTATCCGCCAAAAACCCTCAAATTCCTGATCAAACGCATACACAAATACCAATGTCACACCTAAACATGCCATGAGAGCCTCACTCAGGACATTAAAACAAAAATAAATGAATAAAAAAAAAAGCGTGCGCACAACAAAAATAATACGAACAATTCCAAATAGTCAAACGGATAAGAGTGACAAGTGTAAGTATAGGCTACATTTAGGTCCTTTTTACTATTATTTTTGCTTTGTGTTATCATAAAACCGGAAAACTCATTTAAAAGTTCCATCTTAGCGGTCTAGTGGTGATCATACTTACCTCGTAGACCCAAGATCGCTGGTTCAAACCCGGCAAGGATCGATGAATTTTTTTCGGGCATGAAAATCCTAAGTATGGCTTCCGGAAGGAAAGTAAAGCAGTGGGTCCCGTGTTGTTGATTTACGGCACGAAAATAACCTCAAACTTGAAAAAAGAGACCTCTGAGCAAAATTTGTTGACCGTTTAACGCCCTGAATTGAATGGAACGCTGATGACCTGAGATGTTAAAGAGCGTTCGTAAATAAACTAAACGAATTCATTTAAATTCAAGGAATATGGTGAGAATATGATGAGAACCACAAAAGTAGCCTGAACTTTATGTAAACATCACTTGACAGTACATTCAACAGTTTTTCTCCAGCAGACTTAATTCTGATTTTGATTCAATTTTTATCATTACATATTTTACAGTTATAAACGAAAGGAATATGCCACATTTTCCCAATCACTTTTTACTGCAATATTTTGTTTATAAGTTTTAATTATAAATATATTTCCTAAACGTAGTCAAATGAATTCTGGAAGAATTTTGACTTGCGTCAAAATTTGTCATTTTGTGTACTGTTTACAATTCTCTTGGAAAATTTCTCTGGGAAATTGCTGGATTACGCTAATCCCCAAATGTTTTTAATTCCAATGGCGAACTTTTGCACACATTCTTGCTTCTCAATTTTAAACGTTATTTTTTATTCTTGAGCTAATACTTATGGAAAATGTTGAAGTGTTTTATATAAATATACACCCTTGTTACTTATTTTCGTAATACATAATTTATAGATGCATTTTCAAGCGTTTCTATCTAGCTTTCGAGTACCCCACGTACTATAGATTAAAGCCACATCATGACATTTCCCCTGGCGAAGTGTCGAGCCGTGTCAACAGATGACAGGCGTCAGCGTGAGGTCCTTGGCACCCACTGAGACCTCTGGCGTGAGTTGCGGCTGGGAATGCGACACGAAGCACCCAACCGAGATTCAATTGTTTGGCGTAACATCAAACGTGGCAAGGCAATGTAATGGAATTGTACACCTTTGTGTGCACCAAATACAAGAAAGTCCTGAGAGAAAAAGTAGAAAGTTCTACAAGTGGCGATGTTAAAGAAAGGGAAACAGTTCACCAAATAATAGTCTCTCCTGTGGTGCAAGGAAATAAAAGAAGGTGTTAAGGTGGCAGCGTTACTGTTGAGAACTCGACAAGTATGCAGTACTAGTACCTACGCCCATCATACATCGTTTTGCATTGCTTATGTATGCAACAATAGATATTAAGTAAGAAATAAATAAAATGTATCTGTAAGTCAGCTATTATGTTGTACTTATTTACATTTTATTGCATTAGTAGAAAAGTATTTAATTAGATAAACGAGAAAAGGCAATACTATCTTAAAAAATGTTTTATTAATAGAATGATTAGACCCTGAATATGCTAATATTGTTGTTGTATATGTTTCCCAAAAACAATTACATAAATTATAGGTTATAAACTTATAGATTAGCCTAAAGTGTTCATTTTTATTACTGAATGCTTTGGTTATGCACCTGGAATTTCATTATCATTCTTATGAAGAAAACATATTTAACATACTTCAATCAATGTCATTTTTTTTCAATTCTAAAACAGATATGTTTCGCATTTTAACGAAAAATTTTAAATGAAAAGAAAACAATATTTTGTTTTCGTCTTAATTAGAAAGGAATTTCTGTAAGTTATATTTTTAAAGTATTTGTTTTTCATTTTTTTTTTGTCTTCCTTTAGAAAAAAGTTGGATATTCTGGATTTATTTTTGTAGTGATGTACAATTCCAGCTCTACCCACATGAAACCCCCCCCCCCCCCGTTTCATCACACAGATCCCTTTACTCCTTCTGCTTTGACTTGATGACTTAACGCGGCATAGGTTCATACAGGTTATGTAATATGGTATGAGATGCGGTCCATAAAATTCCGTCTGACCATGTTGGGTACCTTTATCAAGTTCTTTCCCTTTATTTCAATGCATTTCTTCCATATCTAGATTAACGTTTCAACCTTCCCTAAAAATTTGTCCGAAGTTTTGTCTCAAAAATGCTGGTTAAAACACTCTTCAGCCATTATTACTCACGGATCTTCGCTCGATTTAAGATTTGAAAACAGGTAATAGACCCTGCAGGTAGGATCTGAGCTGTAACTTCTAAAAACCAAATATGTTTACAGAGCTATGTGGACTGGTGCGTTGCAGTACAGCAACGTCTCTTTTACTTGATAGCATAGAGCAGTTGAAGTACTTCCCACTGTTGTGTTTTTATCTTTGAAGTCTATCAGCGCAATTCCTCTGCAGCCTGAAAGGATTGTCGCCATCATTTTCTTAGTGGTCTGTGTGACCTTGGCCTTTTTTGGAAGTGCTTCACCTTTCTTCCGCCGCTCTTTTTTTTTTTTTTTTTATTCTTGTTGAAAGAGAACTATTTTAGCCAAATATAGTTACTCTCCTACGAAATGGATTCGAATACTGCCTCTCGTTACCATGGCAAAGGTCAAAATGTCTGACAACATTTCACGCGAACTTGTATTTGAAAGAATTCTGGCCACCCATCTGGCACTGAACTAATGTATATGCAAGGATGTGAAGTAAGCCTTTCATTCAGAACTTCCTCCTCGACAAGGTTATTTTCAAGGCTCTCTCTCTCCAAACGAAATAGTTTTGACAATTCCTTCAGTAGAATATGAAGGCGTAGTCTCCACAAACACATATAGTAGAATATCAAGGCGTTGTTTAATATTAGTAGGTGAAAGCTTCAGATAGCATGAACATGCACTAGTGAATCATGTCAGACTGAAAACGTATGAACCACAACCTATATAGAGTTTTAGTTATAAATCGTGTCCGCTCACTGCGTTTTTACAATAGGCGGGCTTTTTTTAGCCTGTTGCCTGTTGGTATTCGGCTGTATACATTCATTCGCAAATATAATTAGACCATTGATTCTAGATCAAAGCTTTTTTATGTATAAACATTATTTTAAATACGAATCAGTTCCCCAAAGTGCGAATTTTATTCATAATTTTCCAGATTATCTGTCTTCTTTCAGAATTGCAATTTACGTAATGTGCAACAATTCGAATCTACTGATTCAATACAAAACGAACCACAAGAGAAATACCTATAGCTCCGGAAATTTGCACAAGTGGGGGTTTCGGAATTTAAACCTAAAATACGACATCTCTGCCATCAGCCTACTCTTGGATTACTTTTAGAACATCATTTAACTTAACTTTCATTCTAGTGAATTGTTTCGAAGCCTATTACATTAAAAATAGCTGGTTACATAATTGGTGGTATAGAAACACTTTTACTCTGAATTGTAAGCTGCTCAGATATCAAATCATTTTTTCCCATTAGCATGATAAAGTGAAATTATTTTAGAAGCCAAGCATTTAATTTATTTATTTTTATTAAATTGAAATTTTCTCTTCCAAATATTAATTGATATACTCTAAATGCTGTTGTTTTATTGGACTGTTCGGAAATTAATTGCGGTTTTATTATTTGTAAACGTTATCCTCAATTTATTTTAATGCAGTTTAACATCAAAGGCGGTGATTATACTGTGACGCTTACGGCGTGAGCTAGAGAAGCGAAAAGTGTTACTATATTTATGGTATATTAATAGTAATATGCACACAATAAGATCTCTTAATGCTTAAGGCTTACAGTAACTGGATAGCTAATGATGAAGGTTTACGTTAACATATAGAGATTGGGTAGCTAGAAGTCAGGCCATTAAGGCCGATCGAGCCATTACCTTAGGGGCGATGTCATGAAGAGCCGAGGGTGCAGGGCGGCCAGCAGCAACACAAAGTAGCACAGGCGACGAGTGAAGGAAAAAGCACTTCTTGAGGCTCTCCTTCTTCCTAATGTAGCTTCACAATCACCTAGGGGAGGGCTTCACATGTTGTAGTGTTCGCCAATTATAGTATACCCATGCCCTAGGTTTCAATTATAGTGACCAATGAAAAATGAGTACTTAGGTATAGGAAGAGTCTAAGTTCAACATAATTTTGCTTGTTGCTAAGCGGACGATTGCGTTACGGTAAAAGTCGTCAACGGATGTGGTAAACCAAATAGATGTAACTAAGTTAGCACTTTCAGACTTAACTAGGCAATGTATTCAAGCAAATAAAACTAATTGTTCGCATAATAATTTTCTCTAATTACTGATTTAATGCGCCCCTTGATCGCACACGTGGCAATACTATCCGGAAAAAACATTCTGGTTTACATGATTAATTTGGGCAACTAATGTTTTTGGTTTCATTCCTAATAATTTCCTTTACATTCACTAAACGCTTCACTTGTGCTAATTCCGCCAGTGATGCGTTTTCTGTCCTACTTTTTCTTTTGAATTGGGTCAGCATAATCAAATCTTTGCACAATAGCGTGGATTGTAGTTCTGGTAGAAGACAATTAAGTGAAAGTTCTGAACTGAATCATACAAAATAAAGAGACATGCAGGAAACGGGTTTAAAGCGCGACTTTCAAGACATAAAGGGGGAAGAAGCGGTGATGAAATACGGAAATGGCCAGCTGTCGTACGACTGTTAATAAATGGGAAGTGTTGTCATTTGCTCGCCGTATTTTCTAGAACAAAAGAAAACTTGTACTTCGAAAACTTCGACTATATATTAAAATTGTTTTAACATTTTAATATATAATAAAGTTTGCTTTGATTTATGATGTAACAAATTCTTTAATACGGACAGCCGTCCAATTATACACACAAATCCCTTTGCAATTAGAAAAGGTTATGAAAATGGAATATGTAAATAAAGGAAATTTAAATAAGTTTAAATATTTATTTCGGGAAATAGCCATTATACCTAAAACCTCAAGATACTCTTTGACTCTTTAATTATAAGAACGCACCAATTTTGAAGCTGCCAGAAAACAGCTGAGGCATCGAACAAGGGACTTTTGTCTAAAGATGTTCTTCACGTTAATGATAACGCCTACCCTCGTTATAACTGGACATCTTTCAGATATTCAAATGTCAAATCTTGCAGCATCTGCATACCGTTCTATATTGCGCATATTACCATATGTTTGTACCCCTGAAGGACGCCTTGAGAATAGAAAGGTTTAAGAGTGATAATAGGGTAAAGGAGTAGAAAAACTTTGCGGGGTGGCTCAGGCGGTAATGCCGAGAATCGCATTCGGGAGTTTTCGAGTTTAATTTCCTTGGAATCGACCATTTTTATTTCGTGGTTTTCCTAGTCACTTATTCTGGGAAGAATATTTACATTCCACGAATTTTCCGCTCTCCCTGTTCCTTTCCTTGCGTTCCATAGCATCGAAAGCGACAGGCGAAGAGGGCTGGTGCCATGCATTATGGCGGTGGCTTGCGCTCATGAAAGCTTCCTGTCCTAAAGCCCGGGGGCCTCTTCGGAGGAAACATCGCATGACACCTTGGAGAAACCAGGTATAGTTCTTGCGGTTTTGATGGCGTTTGAGACTTGTCCATGGAAGTGTTAGCGATCGCCTTTGCCAGAGTATCGCCTTCTGGGATTATGGACACCCGGTGTACCCTCCTACACATCCGTTCCTCCCGGAGGTGCCACTTCGCAGGTAAATATTACAATAGACTTATCAGCGGCCGCAGTGCAAAATTCCTCCGTAAAAAAAAGTCCTATTCTATCAAAAAGTGTATTCCATTTGGTATAACTTTATCAAATTCCCTCAAAAACAAATGCTCCGTGTCACTGGAATCCCAACCAACACTTATGCGCGCTTTGTGTGAAAACCTCATCTAATTACATTCCAATCATCGCCTTCTACAGTGTATTCAAAGTATGCAATTCTGTAGCTCAAACGCAGAAATGAAATACTCGTTAATAAGTTATATTAAAGGAATATAGAGTTCCTTTAGTTTTTAATTATTTATTATATTATATTTGTACTGTTTTTTTTTTCTTAATCTCGTTTTAAATTTTATGGTTGTTGATACCTTATTTAAAAGCTATATTTGTTTTGATTTGTGCGTTTATGTTCTATTTTATTTATTTATTTATTTTGATTTGTATTGGGATAATATTTTATATAGTTATGGTGTGCACGTAAAATTATCTGCAAAGTGAATGTTTCTACAAAATTTGTATGAATATTCAGCAATTGTAATTTTATTGCATACTGGTAAAATTACGATGAAAATTAAGAGAATTAGAAAGTATTTTCTAAAAATGCCTCAGTTAAATATTTTAGAAGTATTCAAGTATACATATTTATCCCAGAAAATGTCTAATCCACTACGTTTGATTGCAGCATACCTGTGGAGCAGCATGGCGGTACGTGGCGTTTCAGCCAGTGTCGCATGTACGAGAGGAATTACTCGGCACTGGTGGAACAATTTGGAACACAGCCAATGGCGTCTCCTGTAAATCGCACTACTCGCTGCCTCCATGGCTGGCATTACGATTATTCCGAGTACGCCACAACAGTTGTCACCGAGGTAAGGTGTCTTCCATTACTGCAGGCTAAAGAATTCCTTTATCCAGAGCTGGAAGGAAAGTACTTCCAATATATTCATAAGTGGTAGCAAAACATGATTCCATAACCTGGAGATATTTTCACTCGGTCATTGTAATCTCTTACCCGCTGCCATACTGCTAGAAGATTCTGGGCGGTGTGAGAAGGAGTACCCTACTGCAGCACGGCATTTTCCACTTTAACTCCCTTGCTGTTCATCACCGAACCACCTCCCGTAGCAATTCCAACTACCTAACGTAATTTGCTATGAGGACAGGCTCGCTGCACATGGCGCATCTTCCAAACAATTACATCCTTTCGAAAGAATGACACCCAATGGACCACGATACAATATGGCAAGATGACCTTTCCATAGACCTCTCAGGGTCCCGCATGACATTTCCTTGCGTTTCTGTCAAGTACCACCGCAATTTTAATCCTCCCTCTCTGCTTTCTTTTAGAAAAAATAGCATTAGGGTGGTTCAACAAAATTACAATTACTTATTCGTCGTCAATACTACGTGCACTAGTGACGCTGAGTATGCTGAATACTACGCTCTTCCACTAGACGTTCATCACATCCTCGCATTATTATTAGCAGCGACGTTACATTGTTGCCGCTTTTTCTTCCCAGCCCTCGTATTTAGTTGTTGCAAGCTGTATCTGCTTGGGGTCTCTGTTAAAACTCTGCTACTGATTTCGGAATGAGTATCACGCTAAATCAATGAGCGCTGTAGAACTATCGGTGCGGTTAATGAACTACGTTAAAACAAATGGCAGGATAGAATTGGAAATACCAGGGCTACACGTTTACTCTTATCGGTGACAAGTGCAAACTCTGGCATGACAATTGTGTCTAGATATAATTTTCTGTGGTGCTGTGGGCAGAAAGTGTTAATAGTGTGCTCTTTTAAAGTTGTTGTGCTGGTTGCGAGAGTTGTTTTTGATATTTTATATGTAATAATTTTTAATACACCCAACTAATCAAAATTAAAATATGATGAGTCAGGTTAGTGAAATTATTTAATGTTTATAAAAATAATGAGCTGTGTAACTGTTTTATCTCTAAGGGACGTGTTCATAGGTACGTACATATGAAAATATAAAATCAAAAAGTTTAATATATTTAATTAATTTGAAAATTAAAACTATACATTATATAAGTTACACCTGGTTACTGTTTCCTTGGATATATCACAAATGTGGTTCTTGCGTATGAAAGCGTCCCTTTAATACAATGTAATAAGAGTATTCATAACACTAGAAAAAAGCAGTAGTTTCTCTTAAATGATTTATTTTACGTTAGTAAACTTCAAATCTTCATAAACAATAAGTAACGCCGACATTTACCAAAGCAACATAGTCCCCCGGTTGGGTAAATGTGCTGCAATTTCTGTCTGACAATATTTCCCAAGGAACGAGTTACATTTCATTATTAAGTAATATTTATAGTAACTGGTCCAAAGAGCGTGTCGCGATTACATCGTGTAATCACAGTCCAGCACAGAGAGAGATCGCTGTCCAGTACTATCTGTCTCACTCGCACCACTCTGCAGTGTCGGAAGCTGTCCCTCTGCAAACTCTCAACAAGCAGAACGAGGTTCTTATGTTCTTCTGTGGGAGAAAATGCAATATGTGTGATTTGCTCCCAAATTCTAATAGTAGGAATATATACGAGTAACATCAAAAGATATTACAGTGTTTGTCACGCTGAATACACTGGAGTAACTGTGTGTATGTGTGTGTGCGTGTGTGTGTGTGTGTATGTATGTATGTGTAATATATACATACACACACACACATATATATACACACCTTTAACAAATAAGAGTGTACCAATTCATAACAACTACAATATATATATGCCTTTAACAGATAAGAAAGTACTGTACACTCTTATCTGTTAAAGGTTGTGTTTAAAGTTTCGTCCTTGTATCTGGATGCAATGCTGTACTCGGCTCTGCAGTGAGTTTCGAATTCTTTCAAACACCTTCAGATCATCTCGGAATTCTTGACAAGCATGTTCACTTCTCTGCTTGTAGTTCAAATGTATCAACGGGAGTGCTATACACTACACTTTTGGGATGGCCTCAGACAGAAACATCCAAAGAATTGAGATCAGGTGATCATGGAGGCCAAGGTACAGGTCCTCCTCTACCTATCCATAGATAAAATGCATGTTTGTCCGCATACTCTTGTGTTGCTCTACGGTTCCATTTTGAGCAGGTTTGATAACACCACCACCTCTTGGCAATGTTCAGCTATGTTAACACCGAGAAGATCGCGAACCGCCTTTAAATGCGTAACCAGTGACGCATATGATGAGTACAATGAATGAAGGCAGTGGTGAGTGATAACCACAAATTCGCAATAATAATCTCGCACAAGGTTTGTTTGCGGATCCATTTTACTGGAACTTTTTGCTTATATTAGCTTCAGTTTGCGCTATTAATTTTGATACCCGTATATGTGTATAACACTGCGTGCATCTTTGCAATAAAATTGTTCAGATTTATAATTATTGTTAATATAATATCACATATTACCTTGAATAAAAGGGGGGAAGTAAGTAGAGAAAATCTTAGAATGAGCTATGAATTGGTCAGACAGCATTTCACGAACCACCACTGACTCATGCTAATGTCCTCTCCCCCAACCCTCTGTGTCTTAGCCTTCCCCATGTGTAATCATTGCTGTCAGGGTTTTGGCTACCACTGCTTTAAAAGTAAATTTGCCAAAGCGAATGCCTTGCTCATGTTTTTATACGATGGTCGGAAGAGGTAAACAAAATAAGGTAAACCACAATGTCGACACCGACGGAAGGGAGTTAATATATTACACGTCTTACAGGATTGTAGCCTTTCGTACTTACCATGACTCCCCTGCTTTCAGAAGTCAACAGAGGTCGTCGTATTGTTGAAATGTAGGAAGCACAAAGGTCCCCAGAACAAATCACAAGAGCATACCATGTAAACTGGAAACCGTGTGGAAATGAGATTGACGCCTGGCAGGCAGGTGGTAAAGGGGCTCTAAGAGACCATCTAGAGGGGTTAAAAGAACAAGATGAGGCGTTGTTTGTTCAGTACCGTCAGCAACATGACTGTGGATAATGAAATCCCTGCTAGCTGAAAGACTTCATAACACTGGTCCGCATCATCGAAGAGCGGCGAAAAAACAGAAACGTCTTCCTTTTCGCTGCAGCAGTGAGAAGTATGGGATATCACAGCTTGGTTGGATGATTTTTTTTTTTTTTCCTCATCCGATTCAAGTAAAGAGTTATGTGCTGGTCCACTATGTCCCGTTATGATGAACAATACGTAGCAAACATATCAATTGAACATATTGCTTGTGCTGTATTGGGATGAGTCACTGGGAAGATAATAAAAACTACACCTCACATGGAGGCAGGCGAATATGAAGTTATGCAGTCCTGCTGAGCATCAGAGCAGTATTCCCCATAGAGAAGTGCAGTTATTAGACAACAGAGTTGGTCGCATTTCTCCACATCCTGACATAAATCCTGGATTGGAACCCTGATTTGAACATAATAGAGCATATCTGGGGTCAGATGGTTAATAAGTGGAAACCTGACCAAATGGGAAAAAGGACAGCCCTAACCGAGCACTGTAGATGAGTTTAGGAAGACCTTCGAAAATACCTAGAATATTTTGAGGGCCTAATAAATTCAGTTCCAAGACGTCTGAATCTTCTATTAAAGATGTTCTATTTGAATATACAGAGTTCTCGTTTGGACGCTTGGCCGACTTAACGGTTTTGCTTGGCACAGAATAGCACGCTGTTTGCCGAGGAAGCCGTATATTCATAGACCCTTAAATTCAAGCACATAGCTTCTCTTTCAAATTATAACTATGAGTACATTAACCACAACCCTTCGTCACAGAATATGGTGGAAATGATGTCGCCACACATTTCTCACACATTTTAAGAAAATTTGCATTTACACTCATTAATTCTTCCTCTGAAATTGCAGCTATTTTTCTTTTTACAAGCCCTATAATTCTATAAGCATTCACAGCACACCGAGCACCAGTTTTTTACAAATCGGGGTTTTCTGCACTCTGTATCTATTGTTTTGTGATGCTACATGACCATGTAAATAAAACCATGCTTTGTCAAAAAAAATTAAACACTGGTCAATGCATCGATCATTAATATTATCCAACACTCCATTGAAGAAATTAATTCTACTCATATCATCGCATGGTTGCAATTCGTTAACTTATAGAGTTTTAATTTTAAAAGTTTGGTGCATTCCAAGTCAAAGTTTGCGAAATTCCTGATTTCTGTGAAGCTTTCTCCGATTTCTTAGAACTCGTTCTAACTTCTAATTTTTTCCTCACTAAGAACAAGGGGTTTTACTATCGGTTTTTTACCGCCATGGGTGACCGGGGTCGTTAAGGCGCGGACTCTTGAGCGGGAGGTCTGGGGTTCGAATCCTACCAGGACCGTCCTCCCTGACTTAGGTTTATTCCAGGTTTTCTCCAGCTCCCATAAATAGCAAATGCCGGAGAGGTACCGTAAACTTAGGCCTGGAACGCTTACTTCCTTAAAAAATGTCCTTTCTCAATTTATTTCATTTCATGTACCATCAGTTTCCAGATGCCTCAGTGGTAAAAAGGGACGTTAAACACTACTCAATAACTTTCGGTTTTCTTATCAAAAACAGATCCCGTTTCCACGAGATTAAGAACCGTTTCTCTGTGCGGCGTACGAACAGCAGAAATGTTGTCTATAAATCGCCGCCTAATTTCTCTACAAGAGTTTGTTGTCATATAGGAATCATACATGAAGTGAGGGAAGTGAATAGTGTTTAACGCCCGTTTTTACTACAGAGGTACCACAGGCGGTGGACACAGATGATACATGAGATGAAATGATATATTGGGAAAGGATTTTATGGAAGGAATCGTTCCAGGCCTAAGTTTAGGGTACCTCCCCGGCATTTGCCATTTATGAGGACTGAGGAAAACCTGGAAAAAACCTCAGTCAGGAAGGACGGTCCTGGCGGTATTCGAACCCAGACCTCCCGCTCACGAGTCCGAGATTTAACGACCTCGGCCACCCGTGGCGGTCATCATACATGAAGATTCTATATGGATTTCTGGCATTACAACATCACCAACACACTATAATATTGAAACACTTGGTCTTAAAACATTCAAATTCTATACAGTACAAAGACTTCACTGTTTCACGTCAGATGGTTAGCCGGCATACGGAGAGGAGGGAAAGCGGAGGGAAAAGCACAATTGGTTAGAAAGAGCGCAGTGCAGTGCCAATCCCCGTTAAGTCGGCCAAGCATTCAAACGAAGGCTCTGTATTATCTGTTTCATCTGACTTCATTTGAAATATTTCTATACATTTTAATGCTAAAAGTATAATATTTCTTTTTATATTGTTTCATACGATTTCTTCACATATTATCATTTTAAATACTTATTTAACTATTTGAGGAAATTTAGAACCCAGTTTTGCGTTCTTAAAAACAACTTAAGATGTGATATCTCTTAAATATGTTTCAGATTAATTGTATTGCTTAAGTAATCTAAGATAAACGGGTAATTTATTTACTTTGAATAGCTGAATTTTGAGAAATATATTATTTTTACACAGGTTATATGATTTAGAAATATTTCATCAAAATATCTTACTTCAGTACAAGTATAAAATGCTATAGCCTACATGGTATTAAAGAGAATTAATTTGTAGTTCATTCTTTATTGTATTTCTGAATTAATTTTTGCTGAATAATTTTATTGTTTATATATAACATTACTAAGGTCATATATTTCATGGCATTGTATGTGAAATTAAATCTCCGAAACATTGATTACGTTCTGCATGAATAGCCTTCACTGTGCTCACTGCACCAGCATAGTACACCTAAACACAACTGTTTCCTCCTTCTAATTCCTGGAATGGGAAGGTCAACAGCCTCTACTTTGTTTACATCTTCCGACTATCCTTACCCCCTCCTTTACATTCCCTTCGCACTACGGATTCTGCCAGTAATATCATTTGTTTCTAGTGCACCGTTCTTCCATTCTAAAGCGTTTTTCGGTTGACTAACTGTTGTAATATATTGTGTTATTTGTTCAATCTTGTCAAAAGGCATCTGAGAATGAAAACCTCTTTTCTTTTTGCACTTGTGTAGCATCAGAAACACTCTCGTTTATTCTCGTGCGCTAGTAAAAAATATTAACTTTCTTCTTCTGCTTTCCAAACTGAAATTGTTCACTACAACTATGTAATACTATATACTTTGAAGATTAATCTGCTTTTGTTTCTTAAAATATATCTTTTGGAAAAAATGTTTTTAAAAAATTGAAAAATGATGGAAAAGTAATTCTCTGTAATAAGCACTTATGTGCACTATAAATCTTCCGCGTATGTCCTATTAAACTAAATTTCATTCGCCAATTTCAAGAATTGATAATAGCCAGCTAATAAAAGATACAATGACTGAATGGTGTTTAAGGCCCGTTTTTACTACAGAGGCACCATAGGCGATGGATAATGATGATACAGGAGATGAAATATTAGGAAAGGATTTATTTTTTTAAGGAAGGAATCGTTCCTAGTTTGCAAATCATGAGGACTGAGGAAAACCTCAGTCAGGGAGGACGGTCCTGGCGGGATTTGAACCCCAGACCTCTCGCTCATAAGTCCGCGCCTTAACGACCTCGGCCACCTGTGGCGGTAATAAAAGACAGATATCATAGAACCCACCTTTTATTACAATCGAAAATATGAAAAGGTTTATATTTTACAAAAAAAGGGGATTATAATTTTTCCCACCACAATGCGTAAAGTTGCAATTTGCTATTTTTTTTTTTGTGCCTAAAGAAATATGAGTTACATTATGCGTTGATATTCCATTTACTCATCAAAAATAATTGCCTTTTTCTACTATCAACTTCATTGAGTAAGAAATTAAATGAAAGTTTCATGGAGGTTCACGGCAGAAATAAAAGTTTCAAGCTTAACTGAAATAACAGGAATGTTAATGAAAACAGCATTAAAAGATGATGTCGTTTTATTATCCAAGTTTTAAAAGTAGTTTAACGCTGAGTGAGATGTACCGGTGCCCCGTAATTAACGCACTTAAATCAAATCCTGTGACAAAAAGGGGAAAAGGAAATGATGACAAAGTATCATCCACAAACTTGTAATTGTGTAATTTGGCAATACTACATGACCCAGTAAATATTATTAAATGCTTTATTTGACGTTATGATTGCTCAGTTCGTATCGTGTATGTCATATGCAATGAATGCAGGTTCGCGCCTTTCCTTTCTGCATAATACCATTAAGATAAGTCCCCTCGCAAAAACGTTGATTTTGTAACATATTCCCTTTTAACACTGACCGATTCAATTGCAGAGCTCGTGGTGGCAAAGTTTATTGTGGATTTCTACTATACAACGAATATTGAGTGCATGAATTATCTATCTGCTTATCAAGATCGAACAAGATTTATCGTGTTAATATTCAATCGTCAAATCTGATCAATAAGTTTTGAGCAAGGAGAAGTGTTCGGAATAAAAGACAAAGAGACAGATATGAGTTCTCAAGGGGCACCATCGCTTGGAAAATTCCCGTGTAAAATTCATTCAATGTCTTTCATAGCAAATGGGATTTTGCTCGTGTTGCTTTTTATGGAGAACTAACTATACAGGTTGGACGGGTATTCATTGCTATAGTGTTATGAAGTAATTTCATGTCATAATTGGAACAAAATGTTCAACTACCATTTTGGCTATCGGCATTTTGCTTGACCGAAAAAAAAAAAAAAAAAAAAATCTGCGTTATTTTCCATGTGTTGCAAGATGTTACTGCCTCAAAATTTAAAATTTAGTTTATAATAATGGATAAAAAAACAGAAAGACAACAAAGAATTATCACAAATAATATCACTAGACAGTCTGAATTTATCTGGAAAGCTCAAACTATCGAGTAATATTTATTAGGACTATTTCACGAATAAAATAAAAATTTAAATATAATTCCCGTATAATTGGTTTTCAAAATTGTAATAATTGCATTTAGCCTTTTCAAGATTTCTTGAGACAGAAGAATTCAGAATGTCATTAATGCCAGTAGAGAAGAGCAACACATGGGTTTAGGACGATTTCGTGAATAGATTAAGAATAAAAGTAATATGCCTATATTTGAAATTCACGCACAGAATATTTTCTAATATCAACTGGGGGGGGGGGGGGTAACAAAGTGTCTCTATTTTTCTTTGTATTCTGTGGTTTGGAATTCCTAAGATAAGATCGATTTGCACATTTGATGCATCATTAAAACGCTTTGAAGAACCCTCCATTTTGTGTTATGATTCTAAATTGCCCATGTTTTTGTTGCTATCAATAGCTCCCCACCGCCTCTAGCAAAAGTGGTCAGTGATTCGTGCTCAGGAATTATATAGTGGAAACATAGAGTTGGCTAAACTAACCACAGCCAAAGCACTCCGCATGATAAAACGGATTTGATAATTTTTTTTAGATAATTTCACTCCGTAATCCGGCTGTGATTGGTTAAAATTCAAAATGGTTATTGTTTCATTGGTCGATTTTAAAATGACTTCAAATGAGTGAAATAGTCTTTCCTATAGCATTTTGACTTCACCCGAAAAGCTTATGTGAATCATTTGGAGCCACAGAATTAGATCTGGCTTCACTGTTCTGCATCTCTCTTATTCTATAACTGTTTTCATTCTATTACAGTAATTTACTTTCTGTTTTCGTTAAATCATATTTACTATTCTATTAGTTGTGTCACGTCTGTCATTATATCGTGTTAATAGTAAGGAATAAAGAATAAGAGTAAGATTATTAATTGACGATTTATATATTTGAGTGATTTTATTTCATAAGTTATGTAAGAAATCTTGGTCGAAAACCTGAACATGCAGTAGAAGTACAACATTGATCCATAACAAGTTATGCTGAAGTATTCAAATTCTATTATAATACAAAGCATAGAGGTAGAACTTTCGGTAGTTAGTTCCCTTTGGTCTCCTGCTAATGAAATTAAATGTTTAGTGGTTTGTCACTCTAACAATTGGAGCGTGTATGTTAAATGATAAAACGTTTTGTTTTGAGCACCAGGGCTTGGCTTCCATACATTGTAAGCTCTCATTTCGGTTTTTTACGCCCTCTGAGCTAAACACCCGCTATTTCCCCCATGTCTCGTTTTAGTATACAGTAGAATGCTTCTGAAACTCTGCTCCTACGAAAAAAGAGGGAACGCTCTGGCTTTGTGCAATGTTAGATATCTCGTAAATACCGCTTGGCTCATTGCAAAGTGACGTGTAGATTCTTCTGCCGCTGAAAAAGATAGCGTTCTTTTTTTCTGTCTTTTGTACTGTTATTGTGTCCATGCATTGTTTCGTATCATTTGGAAATTATTTAATCTCCATATTTGTCCATCTATGTTTTACGAAGCAGGTGCTAGCCCCCTAAATTAATGATACATCTTTCTTTCACACGCAATTTACTACGATGATTAATTTTCTCTCTCATTTCCAATCCCAATTTCTAACCAAATATCTTTATAACCCTATTTCACAAATACTTTGTATTTATTATCATGAATCACACGGTTAGGGACTTTTGATTTGTTCTAACTTTCAAAACTCCTGACATTATAATCTCTCTGTGTTATACTTTTTATTTATGCTTTCTTTTTCCTTGTTGTACCATAAAGAAATATTATTGATAGTTTATACTGCCGTTTTTAAACTGTTCGAAATACTACAGTGCAAAATAAGTAGAATATATTCCCGTATTCGATTTATTTTGCCCAGTTTTGATTCTTTAGTGTTGAATTTCATTACTATTTTAAGAATTGTCTACTTATTAAGTAAAAAATATCCAGATTTATTTTAAAATTCCCATCGATATTAAGCTGTATAATTTTTTTTTTTTTTTTTTTTTTAATTTTCCAGTCAAGCTTTTATAGAAGTGAAGAGTATTAATGTTAACTCGGCTTCCGCAAGCCACGCACTGTGTAGAAGTTTCAGAAATCTTTAGTTAAATGTTTTCTACTATTAGGCGAGTAAAACCTCTGACATTTGAGGTGCGTTTAATGCGGCACTAGCATATAGCAACAGTGCTGTGTTGCCTCATACAGTTAGTTTATTTAAATTACGAATCTGCAGGGTGCAGTTGCATACTGGAAGAGGCGCTCAGGTGGTTTGAAACTTAAATAACATTACTGTATTTAATGATAGGGACTTCGAGATGGCTAGGATAAAATGGGACGTTTTTCTGGGTTTATGCAAATAAAAGTCATACTTCTACAAGTGTTTTGCATTTTATCTCTTACCGAAGGATTCCAGTAATGATTAAATCTGTGTTTATTGGTAAATTAATACACTTTATAGTATATAATTTGGTATAAATTACGCTTTATATATAATACCATTATAAATTAAAAGTTATTTTTACGTAGTTTATTGAATCTTAAAAGGTGAAAATGAATGCTCTAAGATGCCATCCTTCTTAGCATTTTATAAAGGTCCCATATTGTACCCAGTTTTTTACAGTCAGAACCTCCTAATTAGCAAATGTTTATCAGAAAGTTTTATCACAATAGACATAGGAATGCCTGATGGAAAAAAATATTAATCTCTAAGTAGTATTACAAAACAGTGCTCAAGAAATCTGTTATTTAAAACTAACTAAATGTGTCACTTAGCAAGACCGAGTGATATTATGGTAGCAAAGCTGGGAATATAATTAGCTCTTTAAACGTTACGCAAGCGAAGAAAATTGCAAAAATCTAACTTATTTTTTAAATGTCATTATCCCTTAAGTAGCAAAGCATATTGTGGCTTACGGGGACTCAATAATGCAGTAATATGGTAATAATGTACTAATAAAAGTGTTTTGAAGTCACGCACACGAACGGCTGGCTTTGGTTCCACGCTATTATTGCTTGTTTGAACGTGAGGGTGAAATAGGCTCTACGCATGCGCATGGTTTCATGTTTGGAGATTCTGCAAGGTAAGCGCCTTTCTTTCGGAAGCAGTGTTGCCCGCGCTACGGATTTATCCGTATATCTACGGTTTTTTGTCATCTACGATATACGGATTTTAAAACTAAATCTACCCGATTTTTAGATCAGACAGTATTATTTTAATATGTAAGTAATAAATCGATAATGCTCTTTACCATTCATTTTAATATTTTTAGCCAACTACCAGATATAAATAACACAGTTTGACTCAGATTATCAGTCATGACAACAAATGACATAAGAATGCACATTTAAATAAGTAAGAAATGACAATTCCCTGCCACATAGCAGCACTACAGTGGAAAGTTTGTTTTTTACCATTAATTTAAACAAAACTAAAATTAGAAACATGTCAGCAAGTAGTCTCGTGGGAGTTTTACAGGCAAAATAATGTTCAGTAAGTCAACATATTGTTATAATTTTCCCATCCAAGATGATATGATAACACTCGTGAAAGCAAGGAAAATCTATACCGTCACACGTGGCCGAAGTCGTTAAGGCGCGGACTTGTGAGCGGGAGGTCTGGAGTTCGATTTTTACCAGGACCGTCCTCCTTGACTGAGTTTTTTTTTTTTCCCCCAGATTTTCCTCAGTCATAAATGACAAATGCCGGAGAGGTTCCCTAAAATTAGGCCCGGAACGTTTCCCTCCTTAAAAAAAATCCTTTCCCAATTTATCATTTCATTTCATGTATCATCAGTGTCCACCGCCTGTGATGCCTCAGTAGTTAAATCAGAGTTAAACACTATTCAAACAAAAGGAAATTCTGTAACCGCAAACGAGAAGGAGCAGAGATGAATTGATACATAGCTCATGTAATGCCACTTGTTTAATTATTGTGATAACATAATAATTGTTATAGATTTAGTTTTCAGTCATCATCAAAGTTTTTTTAATACAGGTTTTAGCGTTGAATTCTCATTTTAAAACGCTCCAAATGTGATTAACATAATATTAAATACTAATGTAACTTGACACCGACGATGCATTGCCAGTGGGTAAGTCTATGAAACGTAACACACCCCTGAATTAACTACTAAAACGTTTCTCCTGTTCTTGTTATCTGTCTGCTAGCAGTATAATGATATATTTTTAACCACATTTTTGTATGCTTCTGGACTCCCTAAAACCACAGTTAATCAATTTCGTGACACGTTGCGCAAAATCTACCTCTTTTTATACCAATTGCAGATTTTTCAGAACTCATCCAAGGATTTTCACAGGGAAGAGTTGGCAACGTTGTTCGGGAGAAATGTGGTTAGAACATTCACTCCTGGGCCTTCTTAGCGTCGCTGACGAAAGGTAGTTCTTAGTAGGTGTATTGTAATGCCTTAAAGGAATTAAAGAATGTCTTTCTCTCTGTCCATTATTATATTATTTTCCATTTTCTTCTCCGTTCAGCTTAGGAATAAGAATTTGCTCTTAGTGAACTTCTTGAACAGTTAACTGAAAAGAATATAAAAGCGAGTATTCTACAGACGTATGACAATATATTAAAAGGTATGTGTTCTCGTGATCTGTTGTTTACCTTGTGTTTTTGTAAATGTGTGGGAATATTATTTATCGCAAACGCCATAGTTTCCTGTTGAAGAAAAAATAGGTTGGCAACAATGTAATTGCAAGATTTGAGTCTTGCAGTAGTTCCGATGAGATCAAATGACAGTTCTTGATAACCGCGAGTATGATTCTGTGGATTTCCTAGTGGAGTCAGGTGATGCATTATTACATGGTCTAGCTATGGTCTTTTATAGAACAATTTCTGACAAGAAACGGGAACGAATTTCGGTAGATTTCTCGCAGCTTACTTACTGCATTTTATTACTATCCAGTAGTTTTTCTAATACCGAAACATGCACTACAACCCAATTATAAATTCAAAGCAGTTCATGATATAAACCTTTTCTATGCAGATTGAATTAACGAACGTGCCGGAACAATGTGCAAGGCTTACCAAAGCTATCAGTGTGACGTATTTTATGTTTGTTCTTTGTAAGTAACTGAAAGCCTATACATTTGTCGCAGAATGGAAAGTAGCCCCGAGTGAAAAATTCCTTCTCTTGTTAAGTGGATTTAATTAAATTAGGTGTGCCGAATTCCTTCCGGGGAGAACGCCTGGGGAGCTGTGGAACAGGGGCAAGAGGGGTCTTTGTGGGGAGAAGAACAAAACCTCTCTCTTTTAAAGTGCATGAACAAAACCTAAAATGCAATCCGCGCAGAATTTGCCCGCTCCCGTTTAAATTACTTCTGCCGAACAAAAGGAACTTCGCGGTGATTATGGAATTAAGTTTCAAGTCTTCTCTTGCACCATGTTCGGTCTTTTCGAGTTTGCTTAAGTTGCAGTTCTTTGTCCAAGGGCTGTTGTTAATGGCTCAGCAAGAACGGACTTTCTAAAGGCTTCTTGCTCGATCCCCGAGCGACGTTGCACGTGGAAGGTTGGAGAGAATTTTATCTAAATCTTGTGCCGATCTGGGAATTGTTGGAAGAGACATTATGTAATTTGTTTAGAGCATTGTACTTCCGAAATTTTGCATAGAACCAGCTTACCACAGGAGATCTAATATAATTATTAAAGATTACCTACTCACTTTTTATGAGAAATAAAATGATTGTGAGTGCTTCTTGCATGACAATCGTCTATTATACACAGAGAACAGAAAAAATGAACTGTAATGAAATTACCTTATTTAGGCCTCCGAAACAAAAAACAAAATAAATATAGATTTTGAACTGCTTGCAAGAAAAAAAACGCACTACGCTTTTTTGACCACTATAACGGCCGTAAGAATTTTACCTAAGCCCAAATGAGTGACCAGTTCCCGCCAAAGAAATTTATTTAAATCGACAATCTTAAGATTAAGAAAAACTCACTGTAATGTGTGTAGCGTTTTATTCTGCAGACCGTATGAAACATGTGTAAAATTAATTATTAAAGAATGTACTTGTAAACTTAGTTTTCGTATGCTTTATCACGCACTCTCACAGATAATTTAGATGTATTAACTCGAAAACTGTTAAAAATGTATATTTTAAAATGCTGTAAGTTAGCCGAAATTAAAAAAAAAAAACATAATTCAAAAGTGTCTCATTAAGTCATCCAAGTATCTGAAGACTCATATGGCGGAGAAAACTGCATCGTCTGACAAGCCATCACTCAAGACCAGCCTGGCTACACGAGTCGGGACGGGTGAGGTACGCCAAACTGCTACATTTGGCTTTGAGCCTCATGTCTTTCAGTGTCTTTGAAAATGAAGGAAACAACATGTGTCGGATTCTAGAATAAAACCTTTTGAATAGTAAATGGCAAATATTACTCGTAATTCTGATTATTATATTCCATGACGAGTGTTTATTATGATTTGTTTGTCCGCATAGAGTACGCCCTTACTGTCAGGGATTATTTTACTATGACTATTTGACTCATATGACATCATCTTAAAATCGATCAATGAAACGAAACACAAAATTGAATTTTGACCACTCACAGCCGGATTACGGAATGAAATTATCGAGGAAAAAAATTATCAAATCCGTTATATAAGGCGACGTGCAATTGTCTTGTGGTCAGTGTAGCCAACTCTATACCTCCGCCGTACAATTCCTGAACACGCATCATTGACCATTTTAACTAGAGGCAGTGGGGAGCTATTGATAGCAACAAAAGCTTAGACAATCGATAATCATAAAAATGAGGCAAAATCAAAGCGTTTTGGTGTTGCGTCAAATGTGCAAATTGAGCTTATCATTAGGATCCCGAACCACAGAATAAAAAGAAAAACATAGACACTGTATGTATCTCTCTCTCTCAGTTGGCAAACTGAACAGTAGAAATTGTAATAGTCGACTTTTGTCCATTTCAGTCTCACTGTTTCTGAATAGAATAGATATTCAAAGTGTTAATATTCTTTGCGCGAATTTCAAATATATATATATATATATATATATATATATATATATATATATATATATATATATACTATTCACGGAATAATAAAAAGTTCTAAAAAGCATAACGTTCAACTTCCACTGAACTGATTGGAGCATATATAAAACAAGTTATTTGGAAGTACTCGTAAAAATTACAACAAAACCTTCATCTTTCAGGACATTGTGCAAATGTTGATCATAAAAAGCACTCAGAATGCAATATAAAAAAGTTCACATAAAACCGTAAAACTAAACACTAAAACCACGGTATTTCGAGCTTGGCTCTTGGACACGTGCAGAGAATATATATATATATATATATATATATATATATATATATATATATATATCACTTTTATTCTTATTTTCTTATTCTATTCATGAAATAGTCCTAAACTCGTATTTTGCTCTTCTCTATTGGCATCAGTGACAATCGGCATTCTTTGGTTGAAAGATTGCTTGAAAAAGTTACGAATAAATATACAATTATTATAATTTTGAAAGTCAAGTTTATAGGAAATGTTTTTAAATTCTTATTTTATTCGTAAAATAGTCCTAACACTCGTAAATATCACTCACTACGTTCGTAAATTTATCGGTAAGCTCAAACCTTCTCGTGGTATTACTTGTGAATAAAAGATTTTGGCTTAAATTTCTGTCAAGAATGAAAGGGTTTTATGTAAGAGGCACAACACATCTGCACAATATGAAATCTTAAAAATAATAGCCGAGTTTACAGTCTTTCCTGTGTGGCGGTAAATTTAACAGCATATAACAACAAAGAGGAGGGGCAAGCGAGAAGGGCGGTGTAATATTTGATTATAAACAAAAAAAAACTCCAACTTAGTACAAGGCTCCTGTAAAATATACACAGCTTGCACATTTTAAATACTGAGTTACTTAGTTTTCATTAAAAGAGCGGTGATTAGAAAAGGATGCGAATGAGAAGGGTCCCTAGAGAAATTTATTTTCATTTCACTATTAACGAAGCATGTTAATCACATAACCTTTGCATCTCCTGGCCTTTCTAGTTAACAGCTGACAGCGCATCCTTTGTTTCAACTTCACCTAAATTACAAGATCCCCTTACAAGCTTCTTTTGCAGCTGGTTCATTCCGCAGGGAATTTTGTTTTAATCTTGCAAATGTATTCCCTTATCTCTGTAGTATTTTGTATGGAGTGGCATATTTCTGTACCTGCAACACATCGGGGATCCCATACAAGACAACGATATTTTCCCAGTGCTTAAGAATATATCATGGGAGATTGACAGCCGACCCTACTCGAAGTAACTATCTTCTTAACGTAAGGACTATAAAAGTCAAATATATTTTTTCTAGATTATTTGGGGTTTTTTCCTGTTATCAGTTACTTACTGTAACGCTCTATTGAAGGTTTTTGGTGAATTTTAAACAAAAGTATGCAATATGGTTCTTGTTAACCGCGGAAGCCGGTGGCTCAGGCGGTAATGTTTGGGGCTGATTTCGGAAGGTATCGGGTTCAAATTCCTAGGGAGCATCGTTCTCACTTTAAGATTTTTCGTGATTTTTCGTGGTATCTTAGGCAATACTGGAATGGATCTTCTCTCCGAATTTTCCGCCCTCCCATTTGATAGCATTTCATTCCATTGGTTCTGTTTCAGAGTCGAAAGTGCGTTGTGCCAGTGACTTGCACTTTGAAAAGGTTTCTGCCTGAGCATCTGGTATGGAAGTGGTCTCGGTGAGAGGATTGCGCTTGTATCGGAGAGTTTTTATCTGAAAACAATGTTAAGGACCCCGACTACGTTTATTTCTCATCGTTCGTGAATCCAGGCTGTCCGGTGTCTCCCTCGTCTCATCTCCTCCTTCAGGGGGTGCCCCTATTGGGGGCTTAGGCACAAACGGCAAGCCGTTGATCAAGGCTAAAGTAGCAAAATATCCTCCTGCGCCGCTAACAATCCAATCTACTATTTTTTATCTTTGAAATATATTCATTTATGAACACTAATCTTAGTTAACTGTGGTATATTGCGAACAAACGTAAAAGTCTACTTTTGATGGTTACGTTAAGAATTTCCAGTAAATAGTTGTAAATAAATGTGTACATATATTTATACAAATAGGAGAAGTTTTATGTACATAGTACGTTTACTACCCTTTAAACCGACTGGAAATTGAACGTTGCATGTTAATTTAACAAATTTGTCACATACTATATATTCTAGAGTATGGGGGGAAGGGATAACAATGAGGGGAAAATGTATTGTAGCAGTGTGACGGTTAAAAGTAGAAGTGGCGGTTGAAAGTAGAGGGGAGTTTGGAAATATTACGTAATAAATAAGAGAAAAGACAACGTCTTAACGAATGTTAAGAACAGTTGTGGGTTGGAACGCGAAGAGAGGGGAGATGCCACCGATTTTACTCCGGGGTAATAACCTTCTCGCCGGACGAGTCAATCTCAGAACTTTATAAATGGTAAATTAAATTATGATGTCCAGAACACCTCGTTTCCTGTTTTTATGTCATTTTGATTTATGGTTTGTTCAGATTAGTGTTGCAGTTACGCTCCTAGTCACTGGCCCATTTCGTTAGATATTAAAGATAAATTATATTAAGCTAAGCGAGTCGTGACAATATGTCCATTTTACTTCTTTCATTTATAAAAACAGTACACAAAATGTAATTGCTTTCCAAGTTTAATTATACTTAATAAAAGAATTCGCTATGAAAAACCTAATACATTTAAATAAATCAATTGCTTAATAATGTCTGATTAAAATGCTTATCAAATATAACATCTTCCTTAACTTACTTTGTCGGTCCTGGTGGTGTAGTGGTAACATACTTGCCTTCTAAACCCAAGGTCGCGGGTTTGAACCCAGTCAGGACCGATGGATTTTTTAGGGCGTAAAAATCCTAAGTATGGCTTCCTTCGGAAGGGAAGTAAAGCCTTGGGTCCAGTGTCGTACATTTACGGCACGATAAAGAACCTCAAGCCTGAAAGAGAGGCCTCTGAGCAAAATTAGTCGGCCGTTTACGCCCTTATTAGAATAGGACGCTTATGACCTGAGATGTTGAATATAGAAATCAAAAAACAAAAACAAAATCTTAACCTACTTTCATACAATTTACTGTTTTCCAATTTTTTATATTCTTTTTCATCTTACATTTGTTTCCTTTTCATTACTCCGGCAGAGTACTCTTTCTTCTGTTCACAGTAAATATGTTCTTCTTCCATGAGTCTCTCCCTTTCAATTGCTTGTTTATTGGTTCCTTCAACCGTTCGTTGAATGACCGGAATTATGGGACCTGTAAAGGTCGTAGTATCTACTTATATGTTCATTATACATTACAATATTTAATTAAAATGATGCAGTTCGACATAGTATGAAAGAAATTATTGTACGTAACTACTGGAGTGAGGATATTTCAGTTACGGCTGCTTACCGGTGAGGTGCAGCCGTAGTAACCGAAAAAAGGAAGATCGAGCCTCACATTAGTATTTATATTTGCACTGAAAACATAAAATAATACTGCTATTAACCGTTGCCCTAAGAGATGTTGAAAATATGCCTCAAGAGGCAATCTATTTCCGGTATCTGGACACGACATACTCCATGAGCCTGTATGGTCTATATGCTTTACATTCTACACATATATTCTCTGATTTGTGTCAGCTGGATATACTGCATTTTTGAACACCCTGTATATACATTACCTTCCATGAGGAACTACCAAGGTCTCATTTTCAGTCAGAATTACCATTGTCATAACTTTAGTTCCTGTCCTTAATGTTTCATCTTTAGAATTCACATGCAGACGCTCATAACAGACAAGAATAGCAGATTTGAGCAAGTTTTGCACTTCGCGAGCTGCTGCTCCTTTCAAAATGTATACTCACAGAAGAAAGACATCCCATACACAGCTGCACTTAGCCAAGTTACCTAGAGGGGTAGGGAAGCTCTATTACTTAAAGAGCACGCATTGGGGATCGATCCTCAAGCCACCTACTCTAAAGGTAGGATCACTCTTACCTTTTGCTTGCTTTCCATAAAGCTGAACGTGGACTAAAAGGGTTTGGCCATTAAATGAAAGACTGCATTACTGAACACCTGATATGTTCGGTGTTAACACAGCTCACCCCTCCTTACTTTCCTGTCAGAAATCGTCCGGTTTTCACATTCATGTCATTAAACAAGAATTTGCCTTCCAGTGCCGAACAACTCTTTTAATCTCGAAAGCACCTTTACCCCTGCCTTGCTTTCCATAATCCTGCTCTGTAAAAAGCGAGGGTTGAGATGGAAGGTGCACAACTCTGACACTTATGATTTTATTGATGTGGATCAAACTTTCGTTACATAAAGACAACTTAATGAATAGCATGAGAACTTGCTGAGAAGAGATTCTAATGTGGTAGCTGTTTCTCTGCGTCGAAACTCCATCTCTAGCCTCATTAATGTACCAATGCGTTCACTTCTTCTCCTCCCATTCCACTAAAATTCTTGCGCCATCTTAACCCGTCTATTCATTTTAAATATCCCCAAATATATGCTCTTTATTACCTCGTTATATGTCTTCATTCTTTACTTTTAACTGCAGAGTTTCATAAACTTCTTGCATTATTCTTTACCTTCCTGTTCTCTTTCCAGTTACTTTGACCAATTTTTCTTTGTTTACATCCCACATTTCCGCTTCACTTAAAGTTGTAATGAGATAATGAAAGTAAGAAAATTCCCAAAGCAGTTTCGGAAACAAATACAGAGCGTTCTTTATACTGCCGGACCGCGAGTCGCGCATATGCGTGTGTCATGTAACATGCACTATAATGACAACTAACCTTGTTTGTTATAAGTGATGGTAAAAATGGTGTCCATCTGCATTCGGACTTTCCTGGTATCTTCGGATTAAAATGTTCGAACCCACTTGTTGCACAGCACGTTTTAAGAGACTTCTTTGGAGAGCGTTCGAATGATGCATTAATTTCTTCAAGTTTTCCTCCGTTAGAACATTTACTTTTCGCTTTTTAGGTTAGCGTTTAGCGATTCTGTTGTTCTAAACTTATTAAACTAGACATCTCTGGCAGTTTCTCTACATAGAACTGGAATATCTGAGAATTTCTCCTGAAATTGTCCACACACCTGTCTACATGAATGGGTTTTATATTTGTATCGTACATAAATATTCTTTGCTCCAGCGTGAAGTTTTCGTTAGGCATTGCAGTGAATTAATACGAATAATCTAGTTTTAGTCACACACAGCACAGATGTCTTCAATAAATTTTCACTTTTGAGATGCACAATAAACAAACTCTAGTCTTTGCAACTGGTACAGAAGGCAGCAACTGACGCAGTATAACACAGCTGATAAACGTAACCTTGAGCGGGTCATTCACCGCTAGTGCGCTACTGAAATAATATCGAGGTCACTGCAGTGCAAGCGAATTACATACATATATATGCGATCTATGGGCCGGCTATAAATGGAACGCATGATATAAATATGGCCAAGGGGATATGATAGATAATAAAAATGATGCAAACAAATAAAGTTAGACGTTGTCCTTTGCTTTTTTTTAAAAGCATTTATAGCGATGAAATTCTTAGAAAATGGCAGCAATTGTAACCAAACATTTTATGATTAATAGCACCATTAGGGAAGTAAAGCCGTGGGTCCCTTGTCGTACATTTACGGCACAAAAAAGAACCTCAAGCCTGAAAGAGAGGCCTCTGAGCAAAATTTGTCGGGCGTTTCACGCCCTGAGTTGAATGGGACGCTGATGACCTGAGATGTTAAAGAGCGTCCATAAATAAATCAATCAATCAAGCACCATTTATTCTTTAGGCGACTGGTAAATCTGAGCATGATATTAAAACAGAAGTCAGTACTTTAGAAAGAATAGTCAGAACTTCTGATCCTTCCATAACTCACAGCCCTCGAAGGTCCGATTTTTTTTTTGTGTGTGATTGATTTATTTACGGACGCTATTTAACTGCTCAGGTCATCAGAGCCCCATTCAATTCAGGGCGTGGAACAGCCGGCAAATTTTGCTCAGAGGCCCCTTTTTTCAGGCTTTAGGTTCTTTTTCGTGCCGTAAATGTACGACACGGGACTCACAGCTTTACTTCCCTTCCGAAGGAAGCCATACTTAGGATTTTTACGCCCAAAAAAAAAATCCATCGATCCTTGCCGGGTTTGAACCCGCGATCTTGGGTCGAAGATCCGAGAAGACGAGTCGCGGCGACTGCTGCGTCCTCTCCCTCCGTCTTGCGACATCATTGACAAAGGACAGTACTGCAGGGTGCTTTCGAAATAGCAAGGACGCTACCTCTCCACCACACGATTGCCGAATTGCCCTCATCAGGCTGGGTGAACACGTTTCAGACATACCTTATTCAGAAGGTTTCCGAACGTGTACCGGGAATCAAACTCGGAACCTTCCAGACTATAGTCAGCCACGCTAACTACTAGAATACTTAGAAGGGCGGTCAATCGTCAGAAATTTTGATTTGAAAGTACCAACGGAGAATAAAAAAACATGGCATTCCGGGGAGAATACTGTGCGAGATGTAAGATATTAGGAATATAAGTTTATAGAATATACAAATCGTTTCAGTTGTTTGGGTTTTAATTTGTTAGCGATAAAAGAATATAAAATTTAAATTTAAAACATTTAAATATAAAGATTTGCACTTTAAGAGGCAAAACACTATCCAGCATACAAAAATAAAATTCCATAAAACAATGCAGCCCGAATGTGACATATAGGTGCAAAATTTAACCGTAAGTAGAGCGGATACAAGTGAACTGTAAATATGAACTTATTACTTTAACAACAACTGTCATCAATAAGGGATGGAGGTCTGTGGTTCAGTTTCCGCCAAAACCGCTCTTTCTAAATCAGTTTTTTCCAATTTTCTGCAGTACTTATCAACAGCAAGCTCGGATATATACCCAAAAGTGTCATGTATAAACAGAGTGTACAGTCTATGGTGTCCCAGTAGTGAAAACGGGCGTCAAACTACACAAAAAAAAAATAAAACGCCAACAAGCTTTTCTCTTTGGTAGAAGAAGAAGAAGAAGAAGAAGAAGAAGAAGAAGAAGAAGCAAATGAATAAATAAGAGCTATGAATATGTTCAATTTAACTCAGCGAATTTCAGAAATGTAAGACACATGTTATAAACATATTCAAGAATGAAAGGAATACTCAAATATAAACTCGAAGAAAAAATAATAAGCTGATATAAAAACTGTTCTTGGCTTAAATCCATAATGTAGAAGAAGAATAAAAAAGTCATACTATGACACCTCCTGCGCGTTTCTTAGCTTCTAGTATCTCAATAATGAAGTTAGCGCCTTCGCATTACTCAGTCCCAATTCATTTGTTTGGGCCTCGCTTTACGCTCAAAACTACAAGTTTAAGGTACCATCAGAATTAGCAAAACAGGAAGGTGCGCTCACACAAACACACACTCATTATGTACATACGTAAAAAAAACTGCAAGGTTATCCATAGCATTAAGGGGGAAATTAGCAATCTCTAATGATAGATGTCAGTTAGGATCATTATTCACAGACTTAATGTAGAAACTTATCCTTATGTAAACTTTTATAAATATTGCTGAAACACTCGTCGTAGAGGAGATTGCCCATTTCTGCAATTAAAAATGGACAGACAGAAGAAAATATAAAATAATTTCGCTATTTAAATATTGTTAACATCCTAAAAGCGTGTATATTTACAAGAAGTGTTGTAAATGTTTATCGTATACTGCGAGACAAATAAACTAATGTTTATTTGTATTCCCGTTCAAATCAGTAAAAATTCAATGTATGTACTGTAGAAGTACATACGATGAGAAACAGATAACCTTTCGGAAGTTCACTTACAGATCTTGTGGCGCGTGCTCTGTTGCTAATGCAAGATGTAATTTTACCTCATAAAAATTTAACTTATCTGTTTTATCATTATTTTAAAACGTGTTTTAACTACTGGAACAACACAAGAGGTGAACACGATGATATATAAGATAAAATGATAAACTGATCAAGATACATTTTTCTGAAAGGAAGCATTTTAGACCTGAGTTTAGGTTTCTCCCCAGTAAAATTTGGAAAAAGAACCTCAGGGAGGATAGTCCTGGTGAGATTCGAACCACAGCCTCCCATTAAAGAGTCCGTGCCGATATGACATCGCCACCAGTATCGGTGTATATAAAACTTGTATTTATAAATTCGAAATATTACAATGATATTAATTACAAATACAATTAACAATGCAAATCGAACTACAGTGGCATTCCTCTTTATGTACGAGAGCTGTTCAATAAATAATTATCATTATTTTATAGGCATAATTTCTTGCGCTAAAATTAACTTTACAATACTTTGTTACCTTAATGCGTAACATACACTTGGTTCTATTTTCATTGTCAATTCCGATTCCCGCCTGTGAGAGGCGTGGTTGAAACATGTTCAGTTCAGGTGCAGCCACGAATAATACGCTGCTCTGAAATTCTGCATTCGTCTCAACAAATCAAGCTGAGATCTATGCAAAGCTGCAGAAGCCTATGGAGCGTTTGTTCTAACCTACAGCACAGCAAAAACAGGAATTAAAATGTTTTAAAAGGGAAGGCCATTTCAAAGGAAGATGGACTCCGAACCCAGTTTGTGCTCTAATGAAAGGAAATACTAACATCGCTGCTTTCATTGTGAGACACGATCGCTGAATAACATTAAGAGAATTTCCAAAAATTCTGAACATTTCACTGGGTACCACCCGCAACTTAGGTAACTGAAAAGCTGCACTTGAGATGGTTTACGCACGTTGAGTTTCAGGATTCCCGAACAAAAGGATGCTGAAGATGTTACAGGAAGATGCGAAGTTTCTTTCAAAGGTAATCACTTTTTAATAAACTTTGCAACATCAATTCGATACTGGGAGCAAATAGCAAGGCTCTGTGTGGAAATTTCCATCATCACGAACACAAAATATTTAATAATAATAATAATAATAATAATAATAATAATAATAATAATAATAATAATAATAATAATGATAATAAGCTATTACTTCTGCTGGTAAAGTTTAAGCTTCATTTCATTTTTCGATATTCAAGGAATAATTTACCAGTATGGCGTACATGCATACACGACTGTAAATGGGTAATATTACAGAGGTATCCTGAAAACTGTGCATGACCTTATTACACGCAGAAAACCGCATTTCCATGCAAAAAGTTGAATACTGCACTACGATAATACGTCTGTCCTGGTGGTATAGTGGCAACCATACTTGCCTCCTAAACCCAAGATCGCGGGTTCCATCCCTGCCAGGACCATGGATTTTTTCGGGCGTAATAATTCTAAGTATGCCTTCATTCGGAAGGGAATTAAAGCTGTGGGACCCGTATTGTACATTTACGGCACGTAAGAGAACCTCAATCCTTGAATTGAATGGGACGCTGACGACCTGACATGTTAAAAGAGCGTCCGTAAATAAACTAAATAAAAAAAATATAATACAATATAGCAATTGTTGTTGAATTATCTTACAAAAAGCAATGTGAGTGTCTCTCTCACCTTCCCTATAGTCTAAATTTAGCGCCAAGTGACCTTTTCCCTTTCCCAAATTGTATAATAAAAAAACCCCCACCTTCTGGGAGACTTTTTCTATCATCAGAAGCAGCGGTGAAGACTGCGGAGGCCATTGTGAAGGGCATGTCAAAAATGGTTTCCAGCATGTCTTTGAAGACTAGCAGTAACACTGTGACAGGTGCATTGCATCCAACAATATGGACTATGAGAATGAGTAAATGTGTGTTGCCATAAAAATACGATATTTATTTTATTGAACAGCCCTTGTGCATTTCACTTTTTCTTCCCACACGGTAAAAATAAGCATGAGTGACAATTTACGTTTATTTTCTTTTATTGAATTTTTTCTTTATTTTTTAATGTGAAACGTTTTGTTATCATTTAACTCTTGCTTTATACATTGATCTAAATTGTGGCAGTAAAGTGACATTCGCCTTCTCCCCTTGTAGTCCTCATATCAATTTAATAAACGAAACGCTAGAGCAACAGTTTCACTTAATATCTTACACGTAGACGGAAAATCAGACAGAACTACATTCTTGAAAGGAAATAGCAAGGGTGGTGAAAGTGACAGGGAATTTCAAGAACGCTTAGAACTCCCACTCAGTCAATACCAATTTTGACAACTCTCCCTTGGCACCCCATCAAATGGCAAATACAAGAGCTACAGGCAATCTCGGGAAACCGGTATACCCTTCAGTGCTGCTCGCGATATGAAACAGCCACATCAAAAGATACGTCGTCAAATAACTCGACTGCCGGAATGTTTCTGTTATGAAAAGGGCACTAAGAGAGGGATTAAGTTGTCACAAAAATAATATTTCTCACCTGGCCGCTCTAATAAATCTGTTTTATTAAATACAAAGATTTTCCGAATCATATCATAATAAGAGCTTGAGATAACGATCTCCAGGATAGAAGTGCCTCCTGCAAAGTTAATGTGCTGAAAATTCCCATTTAGAACTTAAAAGTATGAAATAACAACATATTTTATTTTAATAATAAAAATAAAATGTTTCAACATATTTAAGACACTACAGCAGAATTCTAAATTGAAAATTAAAGGAAGACGTGACAGAAGAACATATCTCCCCATTTTCAAACGTGTTTATTAACTACCTTTCTTGTCTGTTCGGGTGGAATTTTGTAATTAATTTTTCATGCACTTCTAAATGAGATAGAGACTTTAAAATATGCCCATAGGTCAGAAATGGATGACAATACACTATAACAGGATAATTATCATGGTTCAATGGTTCCAAGGTTCAAAAATATGGTTCCGTAGTTTTGAAAGTAAAGCAGTATAATATCAAACACGGTTTTAAAAAATGTAAGATTGAATAGTAAGAACTCATTTCCGTAGTTTCGTTAATAACGTATAAAAATACAAAATTTGTAATAATCTTTATTTAAAAATAAGCACAGTTGCTTATTGTATGACTGTATTATATTTATAAATGCAATAAATAAATTATTGTGTAACTTGATTTATATTTAATTTCAACGTTTAATTTGAATCTAAAATGATTAGAATATTTTTGTTATATTTTGATAACCATACAGTCGCCATGGTAACTATTCAAATAAACAGCGCGATGTCGAACGCGCAAATTCCTAGAAACGCATGGCTCAAGCGCGATCAACTGAGACGATGGAAAAACATTCTTCTCGACTCGCTAATGACACGCAACGACATGCTAAATATTTTGATAATAATAACAGTCGCCATGGCAACCTTTCAAATAAAAACATCAAATTTAAATTCTCATAATTAAATTCTTACAAATAACATTTAATAAATCTGATTTCTATTACATAAATGCAAATCCACTAGTGTGTATCAATAATGTATTAATAATTTAACAATATAAATAAGCAGTGAAGGAGTATTTTATTTAATATAATATAATGGGTTACATATATTATCAAAGATTTTGACTTCTATATTGAGGATCTGGTACAAATATATTTAATACTGGAATAAAAATTTTCAAAATTAACTTTGTGTTTCTGTATTTTGTTTTTAATTAAAAAAATTAACTAATCAACTGTTTCGATATATCAGTGGAGTAGATATCAATTTTCTATCAATTTTCCATTTTAGATATGATCAAGAGAAAACAAAATTAATTAAACCTAAAAGATGCTCAATTACGTCATTATTTAATCCAGATGTCTAATACTGATTGCAAAATTACGTGCACACAATACTAAAAAGTAGAAAATAATTAAAATAGTTTTTTTTTAAAAAACACGATTTTATTTTCTTAACACAATAAAAGTTTGATACTTATTCAAAAATATAGAAAATTTAAAAGTAAATTATAAATGAACTAAAAAGTATAAAATAATTCATCCTAGCCAAATGTAGATTTATAACCCCATGCAAATTCATAATCTCATAAATTTTTTAGAAAAATTCTTCCAAACGAAAAATATGGGGCGCATACATTAGATAAAATTAATAATTGTTAAGGGTATTTATAGCTTAAATTAACCACACAAAAGGTTCGGACATACTTTTGCATGCACCCCACTTTTTCGTTTGGAAGAATTTTTCTAAAAAAGTTTATGGGATTATGAATTTGCATGGGATTATAAATCTGCATTTGGCTAGGATGAATTACTTATACTTTTTATTTCATTTATAATTTAGTTTTAAATTTTCTGTTTTTTTCAGTAAGTATCGAACTTTTATTCTGTTAAGGAAATAAAAAGGTGTTCTTTTTTTTAAAAAAAGTATGTAAATTATTTTTGCAATTGTTATGGTTTTTTCTATACCAGTTGTACTTACTTTCTTTATGTAAAAAGTAACTTTCACAATTTTTACGTAAAAGCCTGTCAGTATTTTATTTAAAACAAATCATCACCAACTTTCAACAACAATGTCTAAAGCCTATCATGAGCCAATAAACAGTTAACATTTAGTTAACACTGAGCAATGCAAATGTGAGAAGGATAGAACACTGCCCATTATCTTAAGTGTCATCTAGTGCAATATCAGGGTATTGTTAAATGCCTCTTAATCTAAGACAGGTACTTTTTAAATAAAATGTACTGAAAATATCATTAAAAAATTACATTATCACTAAACTTTTTTTTGTTTTTGTCACTTTCTTCAGAATACTCAGCCCCCCTATTATTCGATAACCATTTTAATATGATAGAGAAAGATATACAGGGGGTTCTAAAAGTTTTGGATCTGAGCAAGAATACGCAAGATGTAAGATATTTATTCTTTTTCCAACATAGTCACCTTGTAATTCAATATATTTAATCTAACAACTTTTCAACTTTTTAATACCGTCAGTAAAATAGTATTTGTCAAATTGTGAAAAATAAGCGCCTGTCTCAGTTTCAACCCCATCATTTGATGTCTACTTCGTCCACCCAGCCATTTCTTCAGGATTGGGAACAAAAAGAAATCGCTGGAGTCAAATCCTGAAAATATGGCGTATGTGGAAGCACTTGGAAGTAAAGTCCATGCAGTTTTGCAGCATCAATCGCAGACATGTTTGAAGGTGAATTACCGTGATGAAAAAGAACTTTCTTTATCGCAAAGTGTGGACGTTGAACCTAAATAGCATCTTCAGCTGGTCCAGTAGAGAAGCACAATACTCCCCGGTAATGGTTCTGCCCTTCTGAGTTGATCTACGAACACCACACTACGAGAATCCTAGAAAACCGTAGTCATGACTTTTCCTGCAAATGCAAGCGTTTTTGCTTTCTTTGGTGCACTTTCACCTATTGCGACCCAATGTTTGGACTACTCCTTCGTCTCTGACGTATAGTGGAGAATCTACGTGTTCAGCTATTCTTATGAAACATCTCTGCAATTGTGTTTAAATAAGTCTAAACACTGCCGAAATGTTCATTCAAATGCGTATTTGATTGTTAACAAACGCGACAACCAACAAGCGGAAAAGCTTTCTCATACTCGAAACTACGTGTAAAATGGACATAGCTTATCGTAGTCTTTGCAATGTCAGCCAATTTTGCGATCATTTGAGTACATTGTGAATTTTTGTCACAATCTCATCGGTCATAACAGTTTTGGGATGGCATGAGCGCTCATCATCTTGAATAGATGCACGACTACGCTTAAATTCAGCAGCCCAGAAAACTAATAGGGAAAGTCCTTTAATGTGAAATCTAAATCCTTTTGTATTTCTTTTGAGGTTAAACCCTTCAAAACGAAGTATTTTATCACAGATCGTATTCAGTTTTATCCATTTTGTAGAAAATGCAACACTAATTTGTTTACACGATCGTCACTAACAGACCGCCACGGGTGGCCGAGGTCGTTAAGGCGCGGGCTCGTGAGCGGGAGGTCTGAGATTCGAGTCCCGCCAGGACCGTCCTCCCTGACTGATGTTTTTTTCCATATTTTCCTCCGTCCTCCTAAATGGCAAATGCCGGGGAGGTACCCTAAACTTAGGCCTGGAACGTTTTCTTCCTAAAATAAAAATATCCTTTCCCAATTAATCATTTCATCTCATATATCATTATTGCCCATCGCCATGTTGCCTCAGCAGTAAAAACGGGCGTGAAACACTATTCAAAGTCACTAACAGGTAATTATATTTGCGCGCCTGAAATTTTAAAAATCTTCATCTAAAGGGTGATACTTGAACAATTATCGTATTAAGCAAGCATTAGGCATCACCTAGTTGTAATTTGTGCAACGTTATAAAGGTAGGTGTAAGTCTGTAGTTACGAAACAAATGAAATTAACTCAATGATGGCGCAAATGAGCTCTGAGTCCTTGGCACCTTTAAGCTCTCTGGTCTTTCACCTTCTCAGAGTATCAAAAAAAAAAAAAAATCCGAAAAAACTTACCCAGATAGCTTGACCTAACGGGGATTATAACCTAGGACCTCTGGATTACAATAACGTTACGAATAGTGAATGATGATAAATGAAAAGTATGTAAGTTGAAGTAAACGAGTTTTTGTTTTCATTCAGTATACTTTATAAATTTTTTAATTTAAAATTGCAAATATAAGATCCCTTCAATGTAAGGTTCGCGGGTTTAAAACTGACCAAAGTGATACATGTTTCTTGACTTAAACATCTTATGCGCCAGTTGGAGGTACTTTAAGAGGTGGATCCCAAGTCATAGATTGACGACACGTTAAAGAACTCTATATCTGAAAAAAGAAGTCCCTGAACTAACTTACCCATCATTTCATGTCTAAGTGATATTTTAGCAACACAATAGATGGTACTTGATGATGCAAAGACCACCTTCTGACATCCATAGGTACCAAGTGTTAATTAAATTCAAATTGTTCAATGATCCGTAAAGAACTGAAAAAGGCCTTAGGCCTAATCCGTGTTAAGTTGTTGATGATGATAAATTTAAATATAAGTATAAATAGAATTTTCTTTATAATGTTTAATTAAGGATCGATAGAGAGGTATTTGAGGCCAAAATACATTTTTCCCCTAATAATTCAGTTTTGTCTTTACAACAGAGCGTGAGTGAGTTCAATATCTTTATTAAGGGCCCTATTTTATGTTTTGTGTGAATGATACAATATTTTATGTAGACACTTTAGATGTTTCGGCTTTGAAGCCCATTTTCTATAAATTTGTTTTTTTCAACACTTAACAATGTATTCACAGCTTTTACTCTTTCTAAGAAGCTTAAAAAATTTTGAAAGCATTCATCGAAATATTTTACACAGGCTGAATCAACAGTTTTGTACAATGTTAACTTTTAACACTTTATAAACGAATCTGTACTGTAAAATGCAGAAAATAAATTACTAGTGGAAAAAGAATTTATTTTGTAGATAATTATCTACAAATTGAAAAAAAAAGGTTATTTCTTGTTAAAAGCCTGTAGACATTTCAAAGATATAGCTTGCATAGTGTTTGGAACAATGATCCTAAAATATGTTGTATTTTAACATTGTCAAGAGAGGGCATTTCGTTGATCCTTAATACGAAGTGGTTTGATATTAAAGAGAACAAGTTAAATCTTGCAATGTACTTTATTTTTTGACATACTTCCGTAGAAACCCAACGCATTTGCTGCAATATTTCTCTAGGTTAGTGATTCCCTTACGAAGAGATTATCTTCGAGGCCTTCATTTGACTTAAATTTGTGTCTAGACTGAAAAGTTTTGATTTTCGTAAACAGACTGTAAGAAAGGGGACGAGATTACATGATTTGGGTGGATACGGAAGGATTTTAAATCGTAGTTGGGTCAATTTGTCCAGAGCGACGTGGCCTGAATGCACATATTGTCAACGTTTTTGCCATTCTCGGACATTTATTCAGCGATGTCTGTCTTCAGTGTTTTTAAAAGTGATGTGTAGTGTTCTCCAGTAATTGTTTTCCTGATGACCGACATAGAAGAAAGGGAAAAAAAAAATACTTGCCTCGTGGACCCAAGATCGCGAGTTCAAACCCGGCCAGAGTCGATGGATTTATCGGGCGTAAAAATCCTAAGTATGGCTTCCTTCGGAAGGAAAGTAAAGCGGTGAATTCCATGTCGTAAATTTACAGCACGAAAAAGAACCTCAAGCCTGAAAGAAGAGGCCTCTGGGCAAAAGTCATCGGTCGTTTGACGCCCCAATGGGACGCTGATGACCTGAAATGTTAATGAGCGTCCGTAAATAAAACAAACCAAAAACAACAACCCTTCTTCTAGTAGTCAATCAGCAGAATTCCTTTTGCGTTGCAAAAAACCTAGCTATCATTTTTCCAGCGATTTTTCAAGGCAGTGCGCTTCGTGCGATCCACTGTTTAGATTACTGGTATCCGGTATATATCCGGTATCTTATATATTCACCAAATGCTGTAAAATAGTGGTTCTGTTCTTCTTAAGCGTTTCCAGTTAGTCGGCCGAAATTTGCATGCGATTCGCTTTTGCTCCGAAATGTGCAGAAGCAGCTCCCATTATGCACAAAGTTTTTTCAGGTGTGATTCATTATTTAATATAAAATGAACCCATTCAGTTCTGATTCCCGATACCTCTGTTAACTCGCGCACTTTCACTCATACCAACACGGGTAACGGAAGTCGTTAAGGCGCGGACTCCTCAGCGGGAGATCTGGGGTTCCATTCCCACCAGGACCATCCTCCCTGACGAGGTTTTTTCCAGGTTTTCCTCGTCTCATAAATGGCAAATGCCGGGGAGATACCGTAAACTTACACCTGGAACGTTTCCTTCCTTAAAAAAGAAATCCTTTCCCAATATGGAAGTTCACCGCAAGTTCACCTCATGTATCATCAGTGTTCACCGCATGTATGCCTCAGTAGTTAAAACGTGCTTAAATACCACTAATTTTTTTTTCACTTGAACAAAACAATATCATCATGGACTTGGAATATTGTTCTTTATTTAAGGCCTCACAGCTGACTTTGGAATTCCAGGACTGGGTGCTTATTCGATACTTATCTGCCCCTCTTGAACTCATTTACCCAATGTCGAAAGGTTTCACTTGAAGATATGCTTCACCCAATGTAGAAAAAAAAAATATCCGCTCGTAAATTTCCTCTGCTGTTTTCTCGTCAAAAAAAAAATGAATCACGTCATGAATTCCACTCTTTCCATTTTCATCATCATTTAAAAAGCTTGTGTTTTAAATAACTGCCAAACAATGAATTAACGTGATTGTGATCATATAATATTGATGCTTAGATATTTTTTTTTTGATTTATTTACGGCCGCTCCTTAACATCTCAGGTTATTAGCGTCCCATTCAATTCAGGGTTAAAAGCGGCTGACAATTTTTGCTCAGAGGCCTCTTTTTTCAGGTTTGAAGGTTCTTTTACGTTCCGTAAACGCACAACAGGGACCCGCCGCTTTACTTACCTCCCGAAGGAAGCCATAATTAGGATTTTTACGCCCGAAAAAATTCATCGGTCCTGGCCTACACTACAATGACCTACTTTTATGCTTAGAAAGCAAACTTTATGAACACATAACTTATTTTACTGTTACCCTCTATTAATATGGAAACAATTTGTTTATCAAACCATGCTTGCTGCAATGAAACTAAACGTTTTCAAAACATGCCGGCAGTAAGCTGCTCATTCTCTTTTAAGGCTTCATTTTAGCTGCCTTCAGATTGTCAGAGAGAGGTAGGTAGACAAAATGAATTACCTATGTCAATACAGGTTTAATGATATAATAAATACTTCTTAGGCTTTCACGGTCAGTGTTATAATTAAAGCAGTTTAAACTTTTCCGGCCAATTGTTAAATAGGGCAAATGCTTGTAAATGTAAAGGACCCTAGGCATTCTCTTGACACCATGGAAATTTATATTAAACTATGAGAATATATCAAAGTGTGCATTTGCATGACCGGTAGATCGATTGAAAACGATTGAAGCAACATCAGCGACACCTTTGCCTTAAACTGAACGACCTGCGGTAGCAGAACATGCCATAAATGAATTACATACACTTTAACAAAACAGAGGTAGTTACAAAAACACAAGGCTTTTTCAATCTAGCTAGGAGGGAGGCATTGAAAATGCAATATCCAGACAACTGTAATAGAGACGGCACATATCACCTGAGTAGCACATGGAAACCCATTCTTAAAAACAAACAATTACCCTTCTCGACCTGATCGACCTTCTAAAACCAGGCACAGACGGATCAATAATGTCTTTTTGCAGTCAGGTGTTATTCATCGTCCACTGATGATGCCAACCGCAGTAGTTGGTGAAAGCTATGATAGCATATTAAACCATGAACCACGGCAAAACAACCCAGGTAGATCTAATAAATCCTTACATCTTTATTCAAGGACTAGATTATTTTTGTTATAAATTTTAAGCATGTGTTTAGAGTAAAAAAATTACTAGAGAACAATATGTAATTCCATTTATTTTCTTGAGATTGTTTTATTTATGCTAAAATTAGTAAAACTTTTTCCATGATAACCCTTATTACATATATATGAAAACAAAATCATTGACTATAAAAATTTTAACTTTGTAAAACAAAATTGTTTTCTTAGTATGTGCAGCTTTTATAAGATGGTATTGTAAAAGTAAGTGCTCTTTAGAAGAAAATCTCTCCCCACTGAAAGATAAAATTAAGAACTCTTATTTAAAAATCTCAACGGTAGTCAAAACCCTGTCAAAGCAATACCCATGTATATGCAGCGCTATAATTTTTTTTTTTTTTCGTTTATTTAGAACCGAATTAAGATATGCAATTAAGGCGGAACTTTGAAAGAATACAATTCAGTTAAAGTAAACTTGAGTTTCATCTCGCTCTAATTATTCTTTTCCGTTACAGCAGCACGACGAATATTGATGAACATAAAACAGATTTGTGATACTTTTATGCATGAAAAAGGTCTCTTTGGCAAATGATAAAAAAAGTATCACACATAGATTGAGCCCGTATGATATGAAAAAAAAATCTGCAACATCATTTACGCTGAAACGTGAATAAGAGTTTTGTGTTGATGCTTTATATCTATAGAGTTTCCTTGCTCAGTGACAAACAGGAGGATTTTTTTAATCCTCTCTTGTACGAACTAAATAAGAAATCAAAGCAAAGCAACAAAAAAGGGCAAGACTCCCTGAACAATGAATTTTAAAGATGGAAGCACATTTGTTAGCTCGCTCTGTTTGGTTTGAAAATGAAAGAGGAGGAAAAAAGATACATCTGTAGCTGAGGATATGCAACAGTATGATGTTCTGTTTATCGGATTTAGCTTTCGTCTTCAACACATCTCTACTTTCATATTTTCGAGTTTTTTCCCCTGCTCTTCTCCGAGTCCGAACGTTCTCAAAATTTCTCGCTTCAAGAATTTCTTCCGGCCTGACCTTCCAATGCATCTCTCATATTTTCATGGAATCTTATGAGAATAGTTTAAGGGACACTGGGAGTGAGTTTTTGGCCAAAATCGGTCAATTTTTTTTCTGCATATGGTTCTTTGGACTTTTGGCCGTCTACAGAGAGTCAAAATTTGTATGCCCGCCCCCCCTGGGCTTTACGACTATTAAAGAGCTCCGCATGCCCTTTTAAATTACACTGTTTGCCATCATACTTTTTATAAAATAACATTTTTCTCAAAACTTCATTTTCACGCGTTCAAAATGCCATAAGGGTACAGTTTTGTTTAAATTCAACTGAAATTTCCCAGAATATGCCGAAGTATTCATTACAATGATTGTAAAATGTCTATGAAACAAATTTAGTTTTAAACACTAAAATTTTCTTATAGATTTAAAAACGTATGGCAGTTCACTCACCAAATTTATTTAAAATATCTTCCTATATAATTTTTGTATGTGGTTCAAAGCTGCAAAAATGCCAACCAATTTTCGCAACTCATGAGCCGCGTGGGACATTTTGATCATGGAACATATTTACGTAATAAATGTTATGAAATAGTTTATAGCTAGCAAAGCATTTATCCAATTTGAATGAAATTTTGTATACTTATTAACTTAAGAACAATGCAATAACAGTAAATGTTTCAGAAAAATTTATACAAAAATATTTGAATATTCACTCCCAGTCCCCCTTAAAAAGTTGGAGGTATAACACACAGATGGTGCTGTGTAAAGCTATGGCGGATGAATGTAAAGTGGAGTAGGTTTAACCCAGTGTAATGATCAATCTAAAAGAATGTTTAACACAGAGTGATCATTATTTTTACAGGCATAATTTATCGAGCTAAAAATTTACTTTAAAATACTTTGGTAGCTTAAAGCGTAATGTACACGTGATACTGTTTCATTATTGACACACACATTTTCCTTCTCTGAGAGCTGTGCAAGTTGAAATATGTTCAGTTCCGCCTACAACAAAATGGAGGTGACACGCAAAGAACAATATTCTGCACTGAAACCCTTCTTTCGTCTCAAAAAATCTTCAGTTGAATCCTATAAAGAGTTTGTTCTTCCCTATAGCACATCTCGAAAATAGTTTAAACTCTTTAAATAGGGGAGATAAAGAATTTCAAAAGAAATTATGTCCAGTGCTCTAATTTGTGCTCTAACGGAGGTTGTCATCGTCGAATAACACTTAGAACTCTTTCAGAGATTATGAATATTTTTTAATCATTTGGTAAAAACATTTTTTGGGGATATTTTGATACACTAGTGAATGCCAATTATTGCACTCGGTTATCGTTTAAGCAGAGTAATATTAGGGTATCATAGTTCCCGACAGCTTTACTCTCTACTGTTTTTATTTCAGTATAAAGGACCAGCAGTATAAAGGACTGAATTTAGCCAACCCTATGAATTTTAGTTTATGTACATTTTCTCATTATTTTTAGTATCACAGAGTATGGAAACGAATGATAGTATTATGGATTTGGACTAGGTTATAGGAGCTACAACATCAAAATGAAAGACCAACAGTATATTTGATTATTCTGAAAGCAAGAAAAAGTATAGCTAAACGTCTGGACAGTTATTTTAATGATTTTTATTTCAAAGATGCCTTAACCTTGAACGTCAAGGTTTCATTTTCTCTGAACTTCAAAGAAATGAACAATGGACTTGATATAATATCAGTTCTTAGCAACACTATTATATTTCAATACAAATATGCGTGCTTTTGTTTTAAACTTCCCTCCACCCCAAATATCCAGAAAAGAGATGGAAGTATTTTGTGCTTCCTGGAGATACAGATATCGTTGAATGTTACTACCAAATTCATAGCCTGGATAAACATGTCTTACAAGCTCAGTCCCCAAAGGAAATAAGCTGGCAGAGGGAAATTGGGTCGTAGGGTAGCGAAGGCTCTTAAGGAATTTTTCTTGGCGTAACTGAAGAGTAAGGCCACTGGGAGTGCTGTTTTTTTCCAACACGAAGCCAAGTTTTTCCATTTAGGTCGACAAATCCACTGACTTCGGTCGTAAAGAGGTTGCCTTATTAGCCACTTCAGCAAGAGCTTCTGGCCTACCCAATTCAGAGAAGTGGTGCAAAGAACATGTGGCAATAAACTGGACAAGCCAACCAACAAGGTTTTGTATTGAGAAGCTTTATTATTTTTTTTTTTTTTATTTTATTTAGCCTGGTAAGAAAAATGTGGGAAAAGCTAAGAGAACTCATTAAAAGATGTATAAAAGATGAAGTTATACCTAAAGAATGGAAAATGGGACATATATATTCACAGTATATAAAATGGATAAAAAATGATTTTAATAATTATAGAGGATTGCCTGTCAGTACTGTTAGTCGTATATATGCTGGAATATTAAAAATAATCATTAGAGGAAGAATATAAGAACAAGGAAGCAGAGAAACAAGATTTAGAGCAGGAAGATGCCCTATTTATAACCTGTTCTGTTTTAATCGATAGTTGAATAAATTGTAGTTTATAATCAGAAAGTCCATATATTTTTTATAAGTTTATAAAAAGCTTGTGCTACAGTTTGACGCACTAAATTTTGGGAACATTTTCAAAACGCTGGAATTTCAAAATATTTAATCAAAGCGATATTAAATTTATATGAAATTTATAAAAGTAAAAATTAAAATACAAAATAGAATGTCATTCGAATGTTATGTTACCAAAGGTTACTTCAGGGATGCTGTTTATCTCCAACACTATTCAAAATATATTTCGAAGAGGCTTTAAAGGTATGAAAAATAATGTGGACCTGTGGGAGTCAAGGTTGCTGATTGAAGACTTACACTTTGCAATTTGCAATTCAGAAAATAATGGCTGAAGAATATGGTGATCTAGAATACGCAGGTAAAATTTTTATTGAAGAGTATGAAAAGGTACCTTAAAAGTTTAATTTTGAAAATTCGAATTATATGAGGAAAAAATAAAACCTAATTATTTAAAATAAAGGAATGATTAAATATAGTGAAAATGAAATATTTAGGTGCTATAAATGCTGATGATGGAAAAACGATGAAGAAATTAGAGAACGCATAAAGAAAGGAAATTTTAAAATATCGAACCTTAATCCTAATTATGGGATAACGGATTAATAAAGAAATAAAACATCTAAATCGAGTTAGAAGCATAGCTTTATATGGTACTGAAACATGGCAACTGAAAAATTCCTAAAAAAAATAGATTTTTGGCTACGGAAATGGATTACTGGAGGCGGTCAGCAAGGGTGTCGCGAAGAGATAGAATTAGAAATAATACAACAAGATAAAAAAATCTGATTTAAAAATAACATTGTGTAGGACGGTTTAACAAGACAATTGATATGGTACCATCTTTTAATGTGAATGGGTGAAGAAAGATTGCCGAGGATGATACATAAATGGATTCCACTAAGAAGAGGGAAACGAATAAGGCCACAGACAATGAAAATCTATTAACCAAGAAAAAATGGATAATAGATACCTAAAAGAAGATCGAGAAGAATGTTTTTAGAAGGTCGTGCCATTTATAGTTCATTACATAATTACAAATGTGAAAAATATTTTGTAACTTTGTCAGAAGATATTGATACATTGTAAAACTGAAATAAAACAATTTTATTAATAGATCAATTTTAGACTGATACAATTATGTTTGAGCAGCATATTCAATGATTGGAAAATTGTTTCATGTATTTTTTACAGAGTCATAATGGTGCCTGCATTTTAGTTTATAACATATTTATGACATATACGCAAAGAAAATATTTTGGCACACAATAATTATATATTAAAACTAATGTTTAAGCTTGCAATAACATTTGTAACTTTTCTGACCATTGACAATGTTAATTTATCTTACATGGAACTATTTAATGTAATTCTATATACATTTCGGAAATAATCGATATATAAACAATACATACAGCGCGTACATTTTATCTTTCCAAACGTGCGTACTGAATCTGCATCGGCAGCAATTACCTGCTCGCGCACTATTATTATTATTATTATTATTATTATTATTATTATTGTTGTTGTTGTTGTTGTTGTTGTTGTTATTATTTGCATTATTGGGTTTCATTTCTTGTTTGTGTCTCTTGTTTGGATCATGATTCAGGGATTTAATACAGAACAATTGCTTTTTAAAATACTAATCATCTATTCGGTGTTTAGATAATATCAAGAATATTTTTCTGCATTTTATTATTTATCTGTAGTGTCTACGGTTCATAAAATAACGAATTAATTCATCATTGGTAGACAAAAATACTAGTCGTCAGGTTTTAACAGAGAAAAAGTGTTATCCGTACTCCATTAGAAAATTCGCCTTACATCAGAACATACGGTTACACAATGCACGTTTGTAGAACACACAGCACCAAAGCCAAGAGCTAAACGAATGTGTGAACATACATAATCTAGTCATAGGTTTGTTGTGTAATGGTATAATTTTACTTTCTTTGATTTCCCGGGGTGCCATATCCTTTTCTTTTAAAGTTAGTTCTTGTCCTAGTCTTCGATCAATAAAATATTCTCAAGCAAAGTTTAATTTAAACTCCAATGGTGGGATGACGTCGTTGATCCTTTCACTTATTTCCATGCTGGTTTATTTCTCTTCCTGACAACATCGTTTTGTCCTTTACCTCGGCGGTGTTTTGGGCTTAAGTGGTGTTTGCTGTATTGAAGTTTCTGCCAGATTTTTTCAGACTTTTATTGTTAGGTCTGAACTATCTGCAGAATCTCACAGAGGCTATAAGCACTTCTCTGAATTCTTACTTTGGGGGTATGAAACAACAAACTTGAGCTTAAAAGCGAAATTAAATTATAATTTGCACGAGCTGTATTTGGTAAGATAGTTCCAGATAAACGTATTTAACAATTTGAAAATTCTTTGTATGTATTCGCATGTGCATGTGGTCTCACTCAACCCTTCAGGTGCCTCGTTTCTGTTTTGAATATTTACCTGGCCATTTTTGTTTCGTGTTTTTGTTATAGCCACTAATAATAAATACGACAGTGCATGAATTTAGTTTTTTTAGCTCAAAAAGCTAATGGAAACAGAGATGATGACAAAAATAAATACAGGAGAAAAAAACAATTATTGCTTATTAGTTTATGAGCACCGAGCTAAATTTAAATTCGATTCTCATTCGTCAGTCAATTACTAATAAGCCCAATCATTGGCTGAAAGACATTAGAATGCAATTATTAGTCATATCATCTCTGGATAAAGTGAAATAAGATTTTGCAAAATCTTTATTTTGAAATTGAAACAGTTTGAAACTTGAGGTGCAGACTTTTTTGCATGGTAACATTTAAAAATTGTAACACATTTAGCATATTGCTCTCCATTTGAGAAATAAAAAAGACAATTCTCTTATATTTTTAAGTCAATAAATGGATAAAAATACTACTGAGTCCTATTCACAAAAGTATGGTCATATACATTGTCCGTTTACAGACTTTAGTAGCATTCAGAAATTTTCTGCCTCCCGATATAAGAAATGCATATTTAGGACTACCTGGCGATGTTTACGAGTATAGCGACCGCGTTCACATACATCCAGAATCAATTGCGGACATATATTGCTTTATTTAGCATAGATTCTTTGTAAATATTTCATTTAATATTACAGATGACACCATTGGAAATGCTTTGATTTTATTGCCAAGTAAATGTGTCCTAATGCAACAGGTTATGTTACAAAATTATTTCATTTAAAGTAATTAATATTGCCAGATTAAAGCTTTGCAATATTTATCATATGATGATAAATAACTAAATAATTATTTTGTAAATTAATTTATGAAAACCGATGTAGTTAGTTACCTGTTTTGTTTAATTAATGTGTTTTATTGTGACAACCCTCACACATCCCAATTAATTTGAGTCGCAAACCCCTTTATGCCACAAATTGCCACCTTAAAATAAATCCATTAGCCTTTTTACTAATACGCAAATTATAATAATATCGCCCTACATTCTACAAAAAGGTATATAATGTACCGGGATGTAATTGGGAAGAGAAATGGGGACGCAAGTATAACTGAAAACATATTTGTTGGTAAGTCAGATTAACATGTTTTATTACTCTATAATCTTGTTGAGTTAGCTTACATATTTCGATGATTCAAGGGTGGCGTCTTTAGGCATCTTGGGGCAGAGGTCCCTGACACCATGTCCTAAACACTTCCGCTGCTACTTCTCGTCTCTCTCCAAGCCAAGTCTTCGAAGTCACCTACCCTTACAGCAAGAAACATCCGACACTGCTGGGTGGTAAGAGCTGCGGTCGGAGCGACAGCGGAGAGAGCAAAAGTAATGTGACTTGTACAGATTTAGCTAGATAATAAGGCTTTCGATTGGAACGGCATCAGAGCTCAGACGGTTAGAGCGTCATGCAATAGATATGAAGTTATTGATTTCAATTCCTCTCGTCGTAATCACACTACGTAAATGCACTTAACCACTGTCTGGGTACTAAATACTCTGCGCTCGTTACTGTGTCGTGGCGCAATTGTCCTGCAAGCACTGTCCGAAGCCAAACCATTCTATTGCGTCATTCTTTCGGGAGTTGGCAAACACTGATCAAGTGTATGCAGTTATATCTTTAGTTATTAGCAGAATTGTGCCCCACAAAGATTTATTCTACATTGTTTGTCATGCTGTTGTAACTTGTAAAGATTTGTCTACGTTAAAGGAATATTCGTAACCTCAAATATTAGGGCAGCTTTTATTTTCTCTTTAATAATTTCAGGAATCAACTACCCTAAATATGTGATCCTGTTTTACCGAAAGTGATCATGATAATGAAAATAGACGTGTGCATAAAGAAGGAATTAAATTACAATGAACGTTTTAAGATTCAGTGCATTTAAAATAGAACTTATGGCTGACGTGGTCATTCCTATTTCAAATATTTATTTCAGTATAGCATTATTTTAATTTGTTTTTGTAAGGTTCTCGCTAAATGCTGGAGGAAAACACCATTGCTTCATTCTCTTATAAAATAAACATTTGTCTCTTTTGGTACCATTTTCACAGTTTTTGTTTGTGATGAAAATGTGACTGTCAAACAATTATAAATGTATACATATACATGTAAACAATCAAACATACCAATAAATAACTGATCGAGCGCTATTGGGAATATCAATTCTTGTGTCATCTCTTGAGTAAAAAAAAATATGTGTGTGTGTGATTACAAGTGTGACTTTCTCTTAGTGTTTTGTCCTTTTCTGCTTTTATATTATATATATACGCGTAAATTAACTTTTAGGCACACAAGGAAATCCGTACTATAATCATGGAATATTAGAGCAGCGCCTTACTACATTTTAACTGAAATACTTCATATTCTATTTTTGACATAATATTGGTTTAATGTTTTTAAGAATATATATAATTTAATCTTATTTTTGTGTTAAGCAACGTTTATTTTCACCTGTGTCGATGATATCTGCAAGTCATATGACATTGTCGGACTCCTGTATTCATTCTAATGGCCCTATGAAGATTGGTAACTGAGTCTTCTCTTTGAACTGATGTATCTTGCCTCAGTCTGTGACTAACCTATTGATATTACACAGTGGGCAAACAGCGGATTGGCGATATCTATTCCTCACCATCAAGAATTGCATTAGCGTATTCCGCTTCCTTGTCAACTTGATGGATGGTTGACTCGTCATATGCAAACCAAGATTCCATCAACATCTATCATCTGCAGCGCCATGCTTGCTCGAATCATAACACGCAGTACGAAACGCGCTTCACTTCATAAAGAAAAGCCATACACGCTCCCAGGAGTTGTCTCTACAAGCGTTTCAGCAACATGCGTACTGATGCATAATATTTTTAGGATGCTGGGAGTGCTTTATGTAAAATTATTTACATTTCGCTCTTTCTACGCTCTCTTTCCTTTCCTCCATCTCACATACATGTGCACACAGAGAGGCCGAATTCTTTGCAAAAAACATGAGGTCCCTTTTATTTTCCTTTTCTTTTTTACTTTTTATTTGTTGTCACCTTCACAGTAATATTCTTATCACGACACCTGTGGGTTCCTGATCTAATTAAATGACTGTGTGTACCTTTGTATCCTCTGCCCAATGCAATGAGATTATTTAGTTTTTAAATGAACAGCTCTGGAGTCTTGACAAATTTGTTTTGTATAAAGGTTACTAAGTTTTGAGACCTGGGCACTCCTGCGCTAGAGGTAATTTTTGCATCTTGTTGGCATAACAGAACTCTTTTCAAGCATATTGTCCGCGCGTTAAATTTGAAGTGAGAGACACAGTCACTTGACATTCTTAGATTCTTAGGGTATGAGGAGGACATTTCGGTACTTCAGCCTTGTTCAAAAACTGGGCGTTACTGCTATAGCTCCAGTAATGGCATCTCCGGGAGGCACCAGATTTACTAGTGAAATATTTCCAAAGCGCAAGCCACCGTCACGCCGCATCATGCCTGGCAATTTTGTCCCTGCAACAGAATCAACGGAATGAAATGATATGAAATGGGAGTGCAAACAGCTAAGATTAAGATACCCAGTCCTCAGGGATTTGAACCCTGGATCTCCCGATTGCGAGTCCCAAGCATTATTGTGACACACTTGAGCACCGGCCTTTTGGAGATCTTTCTCTATCACGTCCAACAATTTTCCATTTCTTCGGCGGCAGGCAGTCTGCAAAAGAGGAAAAGAGAAGCGGCAGGGCAATAGAGAAGTGATCGAAGAAAAAGTTTCATGTAGAGAATAAATAACGCTGATTGGTAAAAACATTTTTCCTCCCTGCAGTCATAAGACTATATCAAATTTGACGTTACTGAATCCAAATTAGGCAATCAACTTGCTCATGCACGTGTCCTTTTTAAGTAATAAAAGGCAGTATTTTTTTTCTAAATGACTGATATACCACTTAAAGCTTATATACACTTTTCACATGAAAATGTTGTTAACACACACTCTTCTGCTTAACAATCAGTAAAAAATATAAATAACGCATTTTTTTTTTTCCTTCTGTCCCATGAAGTGTTATTTGGTATCTCTCGTATAAGAGTCCAGCAGTAGTCCGCTAACATATTTTCATTCCATTTCCACTGTATCTCTTCTCCACTTGAGTTATATCTTGATAGAATCTTTCCCCGTGTCTGTCTGAAACTGCACCCATGTTATCCGAGAAAAAAACCAAGGGAGAGTGTAGTAAATACAGTTTTATAAGCGTATTGCAGCCCAAGAAAAACTCGGGCTCGGATGCAAATTCAGCTCTTTATATACATTGAAATTTTGTACATATAATGTAATAATGTAGATACAGAAATTGGGAAGTATAAAACTAGACAGTTATACATAAAGTAGAATTATGATTCAGAGATTAGCATAAGGTCATATCATATCGATATGAGATAAGCAATAGTTTAAAACAAATTTAATAAAACTTGTTGTTAAAACCTTGTAAAATTATATTAAATACATGAGTGCAAAATAATAAGCTATGCATCATGGGATAAGAAGATAAATTTTAATTTTTTGAGTAAAAGTTAAGGATGTAAATCAGATTAGCAAAATGGTTATTTGTAGTTTACAGATATTTAATATACGATTTAATGAGACATATATATATATATATATATATACATATATATAATTAACTTGAAGCGTGAATATATGTGTGTATGTGGTTTTTTTTTTTTTTTTTTATTGATTTATTTATGGACACTCTTTAACACCTCAGGTCATCAGCGTCCCATTCAACTCAGGGCGTGAAACGGCCGACAAATTTTGCTCAGAGGCCTCTCTTTCAGGCTCGAGGTTCTTTTTCGTGCCGTAAATGTACGACACGGGACCCACGGCTTTACTTCCCTTCCGAAGGAAGCCATACTTAGGATTTTTACGCCCGAAAAAATCCATCGGTCCTGGCCGGGTTCGAACCCGCGTTCTTGGGTGTAGAAGACAAGTATGGTAACCATTACACCACCAGGACCGACGTGTGTGTGTACAGAGAGTCGCACAAATACGTATGTGTAGGAAACTATTGAAATTTTATTAATAAAAACAATTAATAATTAGATAAATTATTTAATGATTTTAATCTATTTGAGTTGAGCTCGCCAAAACTGCATGAGTTTTAACTGGCGCATTGTATATTCTAGGCCTAAAACTTAGGCTATGCAAAGATCCTGCAGTATGGTTTCAGTAATTAGGAAACGACTGATTTGTCTGGTGGGATAACCTTGATGTTCAACTTTGAAATTGTCCCGGTATTTATGAAAGAAATATATTTAAATTCCTATATATTGTTTATATTGCAGCATGCTACATTAAACTTATTAACAAAACTACAAAATAAGATATCGATGTTGTTATAAAGCATAAAGTTTAGTCTATAGGTATTTTGTACAAAAAGTATCTTTAGAAGTGGAGTTTTCTAGTTTCAAAAATTTAACCAGGTACTTTTAATGTTACGGATCGCGGTATTTTACAGGAAACCCCCCATACACACTAACGTTTTTCAACGCTCCATTCGCAACGGTATGCTTCTCTTGCATAACGGATATCACACTGGGGTTTTGTATCAGAGTTCATGAGTTGAAATTCCGTCACAGAAAGTGGTTTTTATTCATTTCGACAATTGTCAAATACTTTTCTGTACTGAATAGTTCGCGAAATGCTTTTCTCTATGTCAGAATGCTACTAAATGAAACATTCTGAAGCTTACCTTTGTGCCTAAACAGACAATGTTGCCTCTTAAGATCTCCTTAGAGATATCCAAACTGTGGACATAGCGAAGGACTTGCTTCTACAAGATATCGCATAGCCTGGTATCCAGCGGTTTCAGCATTAACCGTAATTTCTGAGACGTGCCTTGTGTGCCGTAGATAAGTCTTGTTGAAAGACCCATAAAATATTATGTTCAAGGACCTCATAAAATTCCTTTCTCCTGTTTGCTGTTTTACATAACTGTCCTGACTGCAAATAATCTCTTGTAGAAGAAACCTTAATGATGCAAGACTTTAACTGGTTAACATATTTAGTGGATTGGATAGAATGTACTCACGCACTGTTTCCTCTGGTGAAATTCTTGTGGCTTTCAGAATTAAGTTCCTTGAATTTCTCTTTAGTACGTAAACATATTCGATGAAAGGTTTAGTTGTTTCACCAACTTGAAAAATATTTTTGATTTCTTACATACTATGAAGGCAATTACTGCAGCTTTGTTTTCTTTCACATCTATTTCAAAATTTTAAATTGATTCAGAGAATCAGACTAAACACAACAATGTTCAACTTATCAAAGTTGTCGATGACATTTGTCCTATTTTGCATGCTAGAGTTACCAAAAGGATAAGCCTTAAAGCAAAAGTAAAAATGATTTATTTCCACAAGAACATTACATTGTAATGGAAAATAAAATTTATTTTCACTGACCCAGTAAATACAAAATTTTCACACCACGTATTGCTCTGTAATTCACTCCACAATTCTCATGTGTTACTGCGTCCGCTACACTTTGCGTTAGGTTAGGTTAGGTTAGGTTAGGTTAGGTTAGGTTTGGTTAGGTGCTCAAATTCCTGTATTCCTTTAGGTATACTGTTTTACTTTATTACATTACATACTCCAATGCAGAAACAGAAGTAAGCCAGTGCAGTATTCAAATGTACTTCTGCCTCTGAAGTTACAATCTGACATGTTTGAAACAGCCACATCTAAATTAAAAATAAACGCTGGCTCAAACTCTGACACTAGTTTCAAATCATGTGTTTACAGTATTTTACTTCTTGCAATGTTTATACTTAAAACAGAATAAATAATTTATGTACCTTGCCCTTGTTACCAATTAACATAATCGATTGAACTATAGTTTGCACAATGCTTTGTAGTTTTGTAGCGCGTTACTTTATATATGATGGCGAAATTAACCTCAATTTCTTCACTATTCATATTATTAAATAGTTTTCTTACATTTCAAGCACTTTTGGTTATGCTTTTATTAGCACTTCTTCTTCTTCTTCTTCTTCTTCTTCTTCTTCTTAATATTATTGTATTTTTTGTCACTTTGACTGCATTAGTCTTAAAGCGTCATCTGTAGATTGCGAACGTGAATACTGCAGGTGTATGTCTATAGTCTATAGAGATTTTTTTTAATAGTGTTTAACGCCCGTTTTTGCTACTGAGACACCATGGCGGTGACACTGATGATACATGAGATGAAATGATATATTGGGAAAGGATTTTCTTTTTAAGGAAGGAAATGTTCCAGGCCTAAGTTTAGGGTACCTCCCCGACATTTGCCATGTATGAGGACTGAGGAAAATCTGGAAAAACCTCAGTCAGTAAGGAGGGTCCTGGCAGGATTCGAATCCCAGACCTCCCGCTCACGAGTCCGAACCTTAACGACTTCGGCCACCCGTGGCGGACCATTAGATTCTGATACTATAAAAGTCTCTCACGAGGATCTGCGTAAATTATTCCTCACCGAGTTGAATAACTTTTAATAAAAAAGAATATAAAATCCAAATTATGCCCTTATTAATTAATGAAATGAAATGAATTATGTCATTAATGTGTGGTGAATTCTTGCAATCTATAAATATTATAAAAGAGAAACTACATTATTATTGTTAATAATAATAACAATAATAATAATAATAATAATAATAATAATAATAATAATAATAAGATTAAACCACAAAGTTATTGATATATCATTAATTAAATGAAATAATATAACCATTGATAGGCAAGAGTATACTATGTGGATATTTTTAAACACTTTTAAATATAACCATGTTTATAAACTGAGCCTTGATATCAGCTTTACTTTCACTAAAATAGGGAAAAATAACAAAAGTTTTGAGTTACACTGAGTATTAAAGATGATATTCATATGTTAAAATAAAAGATGTCACTATTTAAAAGGAATTACAACGTATAAAGCAAATAAAAAATTGAAAGCTACATAAATTTTTATTTACTTTGAAATTTGATTTAGATGTTATTATAATAAAAACACGTAACAAATATATATTCGTGCTACTAGAACGATTTTTAAATTTTGGGCTTCAGGTAAACCCCCCTTTCTAATACTCTGATTTCACTGAATTTCGGAAACTGTTCTTGGTATTTTATTTCAATGGTATATACAGAGCTTCCTTTAAAAAAATTAAAATTGGGCCGCTAGAGCGATTTTAAAATTTCGCTTTCTCCCTGACTCTTTTTTCAGATATACCCCCACTCCGAATGGCCCGATTGCCATGATTTTGGAAAGTTATTTTTATCAATTTATTTTAAAGAAGTCCACCGAGTTTCTTGATAGGAAACAATAATTGCGGCCGCTAGAGCAATTGTTTAATATTTTAAAAAATGTTCGCTTTAGATTAACCTCCGCCCCCATTGGTTCAATTCTACTGGTTAAGGAACTCGACGAATCGTTTGTTAATTGGTGGATACATGACGGATTTCGTTGAGGGGGAAAAAAATTGCGACCACTAGAGCGTTAACGGACAGGCTTTTTTTTTTTTTAGGTGCCTTAGTAACTACGATCGATGGAGATTTGGACAGAGTATTAAAAATCTTTCCATTGGCTTAATCGCAATATCTCCATTCCTTCGGAATTCGCTAAAATGTATGGATGAGTCAAGTATTAAATAAACACCCTGTAACGTGAAACGTGTTATATTTTGCTATTCATGTTTGAAACGTGCCTCTTATCCTTTTCCGGAAGATATCCTTTCAACCCAAATGATTGGAAAAGGACAGCAAAATGAAGGTAAATAATTCTGTTAATTCAGCATTTACAATGTGCTAAAATAAACAAGAGAACGTAATCCCGCTACAACTCATGAATGCATGTTTGGCTTCCAGTCGATTTGTCGTTCATTGTAATGTAGCTGTTAGATTTAATCAACGTAATAATGTCAAGAGCTAGGAAAACAGGACAGATTAAAACGTCATTTTTAAATCGGCTGTCAATTCAACTTTCACTCCTCTTTGCATCAATCTGCCTGATTCGGATTTTGGAACTCTTTCCGCAGCTCAAATTACAGCAGTACAACGTGTAGGCGGTGAAGATATTAACATGTTTGAGAAAGAAAATTGTCCATATTTGTACCTTTTCTCGCGTTTGAAAAGTATTTATATTAACTCAATATTTGAAGAAGGATATACATTGAGGTTATTTGAGTTACGAGCCGTCTGTGCGCGGCTGCTTACTGAATACTGCAGCCGCAGCAACGGGAAAAATGAGATTGCGATACCGCCATTAGTTTAGCAATTTTTATAACTTATATGTTTACTGAAAGCATAAAATAATACTGCAATTAAAAGAAGAACAAGAACAAGAAGAACAAGAACAAGAAGAACAAGAACAAGAAGAAGCTTAAACTTGCATCCTTCTGCGGTTCAGAACAAGTTTCTTGTCATTCAGAGATCCTGTCTCTTGTAACTTTTTAACATATTGGCGAACAATTTCTTTACCTAGACCGCGATTATCAGGGTATTTTCTCTAAATTGTCTTACCACTTCTCTGCAAGAATCCGCACTGTCAACTGCACCGTATAAAAACCCTGATTTTCGGACTATATTCCTTTAGCAGCATAGGTAATGAAAGAATGACACATAATGAAAGTAACACAGGAATACGCAATCACTCGCTAACAAAGCCTCTCTCAAAGTAACTACAAGTTGCTACCTACACATGCATTATAGACCTTTACGACTGCCTTCTCTCAGTACGCAGCCGCGCTCTGTTAGGCAATAACTAAAATAGCCTGGCTGTATTTAGTGCAGATCATCTGGTTGCCTCTTGCATTCCAAACAATAATTTTAGATCCTGTGTTAAGGTTCTTCTTTGCATGTATTCTTGTACATGTGCTTACTAATCAACAATGTTTTCAATGTTTCCCATCTCCCAGCTTTTATCATTCCATTGCTGTTGTTGTACGCTCTGAGTATTGCATCTCCTGTATTTACATGTATACATACCATCTCATCATCATGGATATGTTGCATAAATGCTTTATAATGTATTAGTACTTTTTAAGGCCTCAAGATTCTTCTCCATATAACAATGCTCTCTGCATTCATTGTAATTTTCTTTGACCACAGTAAGAATTTTAATATTCTATGATTTTGTTGATTTGCTGTATTAATTCTTGGTATTAATTTTCTCTGTTTCTTTCCTTATTTTTGTTAGACCCAATATATATATTTATTCTTTGTGTATATTTTATTCTTTAGTGGTCGCTATATCCATTTGTTTGGGTCTCGATTTACGCAGCAAAGCGATCCCGGCATTTGGCAAATGCGTGGGCTCCACACTGATCCCTCATGTCTCCTATAGGGTGTTCCGAAAATAAGGCAGGATTGATGTTAAACTCCTTTATGTTTATTGATTAACTGTTCCATGATTTATAGATTATTTTAAAGAGCATTGTCCCAGTGTGGAATAAATATTCCCAACCACTCATTTGACACTCTGGTATATTTATTTATTGGCCAAATTTTAAATCAATTTTATTTTTCTTTTCTTTTCTTTTTTTTTTCTTTTTCTTTTTCTTTTTTTTTTTTCCCCCGTTACGCTTCTATATCACTTCATATCCACTAACCGCAATGTGTTTACTACAAGATGTGATTTCCTAGGGCGCTGCTAACAAAAATGATACGCAGTTTAAATCGTCTTTATTTTTGTGAACCAAAGTCTGTGATCTGCACAATTTTATACATATACTCATTTTCGTAAATCGTGTGTAAGGAGATAAATTTGTAGCATTGCTTGAGGAATGGGAGGAGGTAAATTAGTAAAATATTTTGGCAATTCAAACCTTTTGACTTCAACAGGGAAAGGCGTGCCAAGTTTCCAGGACGCAGATGGTGCTACGTTAGGAATATGGGACAATAGAACTCAACCGCACATTATGATGCGCCGAACTTTAACAGCAGTTATGGAGGATTCGAAGGGGAAAATGACACACTTTGCGTGGCACTACAGCAGCAGTTTAGAGACGGACTCCCGTCGCATTGTAGCATCTATCATACAGCTCTGAATTGGCGCGTTCACGATATATGTTAATTACTGACAGAAATGCAGCAAGTTATATGTGACAGTTGGGTAAAATATTGACTTTATTAAAATATCCCCATCCACTCACGAGTATTGCTTAGATACATGGTTTAACTCAACACTCATATACTTACAGGATGTTCATGAACTACACCACAATAATTTCAGAAATTGTACAGGGAATCTTAAGTCAGGCAATTATAGTTAGGCATTATAATTATGATCTGTCTGTTAGGTTTCTAAAGGACCAGTATGTGGCTGACTACTAAAACTTCTATTTGAAATAACACCACGTAATGACGTACAGAAATTGAGGAGCATCTGTCTTTAGCGCAGTGAATATGACACTAGCGTCAAGTTTAAACGGATTTTTGCTATCGGGTTAGTCTCATTCGTTACTTTCGTTTATTTATACATCTTGTGTAAGAACTGATTTCATCATAAAATAACTCCGCAGAATTCAAACCTGCGATCTTCAAAACCACGCATGGTCAGTCGCATCGTCCAATAGGACACATTGTCAGCCGGATGGCTCCCTCTATAAAAGTGGTTCCCAAATATTTTCGACTCGTGAACTCTCTTAATGAAGATCTCAGTTGAACGACCTCATTAATACCTGTGCAAATTGTTTAACAATCTAAAATTAACCTAATCCACAATCTGAATGAAGAACTAGAGAAATCAAGAACGTTTAAGGAGAATGCCAGAGTACAGATTTTTATTATACTTAATTATGTAGCCTAAGGTTACAGAAATAGAGGCAAGACCAATTTAACCTTCTTGACGTCCGAACAGATTCCACGGGTTAATCCTTGTGGTAGAAATATAAGTTGCGGTAATTGTAGGCGTACTTTACAATAACCTCCAAAAATGACCCCCCAAACACTTCAAATGTTAAAACTATGTAAATTCAAATAATTTTACATTCAAAATGAAAGTAAATAATGCAACACCATGATTCCTTTTATCTTTAAAGCTAAATTTTTACATTTTTACATTTTTACATTTCACATACTTTAATCTAATCCGTATGCTGGGAATTAAATGTCCATATTATGAAAATATTTTATTTAGTAACAGAATTCAATACGGGCTTAGTTACACAATTACAGGAAAGTTTCTCGCTGAGTCTCAAATGCAGAGGTGAGTAAATAGCATGTTTAGGTTAGCACCTTCAGGATTCACAGAAATGAAAGTGATTAAAAGTATTTATTTAATTTCCGTTGTTGGGCACGCATCTCCGTATTCATCTCCTTATAACAGACTAAGTTAACTACTGCCTGCCACTAGACATCTAAAGATCTCAAACGAGCCAGATACCGACCAAGTCTGGTCACCAGTGAGCTGCAAAGGAAGGGAGAATTCGCTTCGGGTATTTCCGTGTAACGTCATTTGATTTCATTACATACGTGCATTGTGTAGTTATGTTCTGATTATTCAACTGCAAATTGGTTCTTTCTGTCATCGTTAATAGGTCCAGACCGGAGCATAGATCGACTGACCCTGCTTTCATGGCCATTGCACCTGCTTCATTAGGCTTTGCGTAGAACATACGTGGATTCTCTTTTCTCTTCCTCCTCCCGCTATGCTACCCGCTATTGCTCAGTTTTTAAGACCTGACCTGGAGATACCTGGTCTAAATACATGCCTCAATTCAAAGAACAGAAAACAATACGCCTAATATAGATGACCACAGTTCGATATTCCAAGTATAATTATAATAGAATATTATTGCAATAAAACAACTAACAATCTGTCATTAGAGTAAAAAATTGGCGAATTCTTGCCGAACTTTGGGAGCCCTCTGGGGGTTCGCAAACCACAATTTGAGAAATAACCTCTAGACACGTAACAGGATAAAATAGTTGACCATTTTTCAGTCCTACACTATCATATGAATAAGCCAAGATTTTACAGATTTTTACAAAACTAAATTTTAAAAATATCGATGATGAATTATTGAAAATTCAGGTTTTTAACTCGCGAATCAGAGTTTAAGGCATTCTTAGTCAAATTGTTACCTTATTTTGCTTTAACGCTGTTTTATCAATATTTAATTACAACTTCATTGTCATACAACTTCTTTATTTTTCTTCGTTAACCATACATCTCTTGACTGAAATACCTGGTCTGAATTCTTCTACAATCTTTGAAATTATTGCAGTGTATTTTACTAACATCCTGTATCTGTATGAATTTCTATAGGTGTTTTTGGTGCTCTAGGTCCTACAGATTTTAGATTGTTCATATTATTTTATAGTTTTACATAGTAGAATGCATACGGTATCTACCTATATATAGTCAAAAATTTAGACATTATACCAATGTCCAACTAGAGAGCACTTCAAAAAGACAGAGGCACATTTTCCCCCTTTTTGAATCAGGCCAAGCGTAAACAAGTCCTGCTTGCTCTGTGAGAGCTGTAGAGGTAAATGGTACAATGGTGGAGGGGAGGGCTCGCTTTACGGTTATCCTCTAAAAGCTTTCCTGAGTGAGGCAAGGATTGTTGTCCACCGACCAGCCCTCCAGCCCCGCAGGGCTGTTGTGTTGTTCTCGTCACCCCTTTTAGTGTAGTAAGTATAAAGAGAAAATGTCCACCACAGATTAATTGTGTTAAGGAAAGAAAATACGCAGCAAATGGCGGTTGGCATGAGGTAAAATCCATCACCGATGAACTTGCTTTGTCTATTCTACTAGAGAAACTACCACGTGTTTGAAACAGTCAAAAGAAGGTCGGCCATGGCTTGGCTTCTATAGCAGCAAATTTGATGGATTATCAACGTTACAATGCTGCGACGGTAGCAAGAGTCCGTGTTGCCATGGTAGCATGTGAGCTACGCTCTGTACATCTCTCTGGCTCTTTTTCTTTCTCTACGCCCGGAAATTTTGCCGCTTAGGGGCCAGACTTTCTAGACTAAAGACCGGAATATTTTTTTTTATATTTGCAAAATTTTCTTTGCTGGAATAGTATAATGATTATGATTGATGCAGCTGGAAGCCTATGCCAAGCTTACATCCATCCATACTGTTTAATACTGAAAAAAAAAAGTCTACATTAAACACAAAGAATAAAATAGTCCATTAACAATGTGATGAATTTATCTTTAGGCATGGTCATATTTGGAATATGCCACAGCTCTAAGCACCGATTAGAATTAACAAACCTAAGTCATAGAAAAAGTTCTCAAGAGAATCAACATTATCAAGAATTATGAACTTGTTGATTTAAATGTTTTATTAACACGGTCTTACTTTTTTTTAAGAGTTCCGTTCTTCTGAATGAAAACCGTTTTGCTATTGTTAGATGGACAAGAAATTAACTCTCTTGCAAACTGTTTTCACTTTAATGCACTCCTATTAAGAATTTTAATGTTAACGCTAATCACTTGTCGATACGTGAGAAGCTACCTAACCGAGTTTTACCTTCCAATTCAAGCCTGAATTTTATATAACAGGTATATGTTAACAAGCAAATGCGCAAAGAAAAATTGGATTAATGACACCAATCTACAAGTCATACAATTTTGAACTGAGCCTCTTGGTTTTAAAATGAGCGGTAATTTTTATAATGAACATAAAGCTCAAGGTTGCGAGCTTTTCTAAGTTGTATAAGTTCATATTGCGTTTATCATAACAAAGTATCACACTATGAGAGTTAACATTAACAGGAAACCAGAGTAAATAACTCACTGCTTGTAGACATTAAAACATGTTATAGAAGAGATGAGTACGCCTGAAGACTTCCATTTGATATGTAATAATTGTTTCTGGAGATTTGTTAAACCTACCTCTACGATGCCCAAAGTTGGCATAGTATTGTTGCTTAAACGTGCATTGGTTTTGTATTATCACGACCCATTTATGAGCAGGGTAGAAGCCTGGCTTGAAAGCGTGGCTCAGATGTTAAAAAGATTTAGGAAGGGATGGAATAGGGCAACTCTTATATACAAAATGTAAAGCATTAAGTTTTAATAACAGAAGCTTGAAGCGGTTTCTATTGGATGTGTCGATGATGTGGTAGCGGATCGCGGGGGCGGCGTTAATTCCAAGTGATCGAATTATGATGATTAGTTATTGCCGGCCGCGATCACCTCGTTGTAATAATGCCCGGTAGAGCTTGTACCCGAGGGTCCCACTTGTACTCCGGGTCTTTCAGGGGCCAGAAGTCGCCTTTTGTGTCCTCGTAGTCAGGGGGGAAGGGTGGTGAAAGGACATGCCTCGTTCAACGCCTGGAAGTGATTATTCATATTATCGTTTGTTGACGGCCACCTGGTTCGTTATCTCTTTGACGACGAGATTAGAGGGCTTCGCTGAACTGAACTAAAACTCGCCCAACAGCGACGCTGCCTAAACTGTAGTCGAAATGCATCTAGCTGTGCAAACTGACACCCCTGAACTTGCCTACACTACAGACTTGAAAACCTTAAACGCATCTACTGCTCAAACCGAAGTCCATCTCTGCATCTCATAACTGCGTGCCTCGCTGCCCAAAAAAACTGAGTAAACTGTATCTTCTTCGCAATGAAGTTTCCCCTTTTATAATACTTTCAGTGTCCCCATGTGATTCTGAGAGCTCACGGGGTCCGCAGAAGGGAACTCACGGCTTACTGAGCCTTCAAAATATTCGAATATTATTGGTGAGCTCTCAACCCCCCCCCCCAGTGTTCACTTTAAACTTTTCAACTCTTTGATCTCTGATTGGTGGTTTCCGATGTCAGAGCGAAAGGAGCCATCCTCGCCGACACCTGCTACTGTAGTACTTTTTAACGAATTCTAGAGCATCTTCAACAAGTAAGAATACAAAAGACCTATCGTCCCGACTCACGTCGCACACCTGCAAACGTATAGCTATTACAATAGGCAGTCTTTTACTCGGACCATTTTCAGCAAGTGAGAATACAAAAGATTACAATAAGCAGCTCTTCGCTCGGGGCAAAAAGGTACATTCAGGTAGGCTACATACACTTTTCTGGTAAATGAAATTTCCTTACTTGCTACTACAGGTTATACTAAATATTTAATAATTATTACCCTTAAATTATATAAACACATTCGCTCTCAGGCACGCGTCTGTGACGACCTGTCACAGGCTGAAGTGTGGTGCCCGATAAGCAAGTACCTGCCGGAACACCGGTTACCTTACAGGTGCAGGAGCAAAGAGCCGACGAAGCCAAATCTAAGAGGAGCTAAGAGAAAACAAGAACTGAGAGTTGCTATCTTATTTGATGAGTTTCGTGTTTTATTGAAGTTAGAAACAGTGAGGAGTGTAGCCTTTGGTCAAAATGTATTCTCGTCGTGGTTGTTAACAGAGTTTGAGTTGTTTGATAGCGTCTTGCAGCTCTGTGACGGAGAAGTCTTTTGTGAATGCTTGTTTATCTGCAGCTTTGTATTCTTCTGACTCGTTATTTTTGTTTATTTTCGTCCTTGTATTTTTTTCTAATGTTTTGTTTACTTTTTTGAGTGTGTATTGCTTAGCTAAGTGAGTATTCATTTTGTGTGCTGCTTCTGTGTCATCTGTTACACTTTTGTTGTTGATTTCCATTGGTTGCAAGTTTGGTGTTGTCGGTCTTGGTGGTGTAGTGGTTACCATACTTGCCACCTACACCCAAAATCGCGGGTTCGAACCCGGCCAGGACCGATGGATTTTTTGGGGCGTAAAAATCGTAAGTATGGCTTCCTTCGGAAGGAAAGTAAAGCCGTGGGTCCCGTGTCGTACATTTACGGCACGAAAAAGAACCTCAAGCCTCAAAGATAGGCCTCTGAGCAAAATTTGTCGGCCGTTTCACGCCCTGGATTGAATGAGACGCTGGTGACCTGAGATGTTAAAGAGCGTCCATAAATAAATCAATCAAAAAATAAGTTTGGTGTTGAGTATTTATTTAGTTTGCTTAAAACTTTGAAGATTTTCGGTCCATTTGTTTTATAATTTAATTTTCCTAGAAACCTACTCCATGTTTCTTTCCTGGCTTCTATGGTGTTTCTCCACAATAAGGGTGACTTATGTCTCCAGTTTTGAATGTCCTTAGATAATTTGAATTTCTTTGCTATTTTTCTTGCTTCGTCTCTCTTTTTCTTGAGCGACTCTAATTGTATATTCCAGAAGGATTTGTATTTATATATGGTGTATAAAGATGGCTGGGTTTTTTATCATTACAGAATAGTCATATGTTGTTTCTTTCTAGTAAATCTTCTACTAGGGATCCAGTCTTATTTTTGTCTAGTGAATGGTGTCTAGGGCTAGTAATTTATATGTGGGCTCTGGAGCTGATGCCTCATAAGGCTTTTGAAAAGTGAATACAAGAAATACATAAGTATGGAATCAAGGGACACGTGTTCCTGAAATGGTCTGCGTCCATATAACCAATCACATAGCCGCATATCATTGTCGCCCACAAAACGAAATGACTCGCGGATTACTCTGTCATGTCATACAGCATGTCATACATATTTCCTTTGCTTTTCCACAAATATGTGTGCTACATCTTCCTTTAATTTTGAATCTAATTTAATATAATTTTAGTATAATTTTGTTAATATTTTTGATCGGCTCCTATATTTGTGACAGTGTTATATTATGAAACTTAGATAATTCTTGTCCCAAAAGTAAATAGTAATTGTAAAGAAATAAAGGAAAGCATGAAAGTAGATTGGATTGAGTGAGGTTGCATGGATGAAGGAGAATATTTTGGTACTTCAGCCTTGGTCATGGCCTTTATGCTATCCACTCTGGGACATCTCCGGGAGGGATGAGGCAAGGGCAACACCGAACGGCCAGCATTCACGGGGTACTTAACAATGCTTCCAGATAAACGTACCATGCCAGCAGCCCATCTCCAAGAACTTGAATCCCACAAAAGGGTCGCTTCCATACCATACGCCACCGGGTAGAAATATTTCCACCGTATAATTCGCCATCACACCGCACCAACCCACCTTGCCCTGGTAATTCCAGTCCTCTAATAAAACCAACGGAATGAAATATGAAATGGGGGAACGCAAAGTTTGTGTAAAGTTTATACATCCCATAAGCAACGAAGGAAACCACGAGAAACCTATGAGAATGTAACGAAAGCACAACGGACTTAGGTGCGACTCTTGAAGCAATTAGCCTATAGAGGGGCGTGTGGCGAAAATGAATTTACCCTAAGGCGCCACAAGCTCCATCTGCCAACCTTACACTCCTCTAGTGAATTTCAAACAATCCGAGATAGGAGCAACTAACCGCAGACTCTGGATTCAGAAACCGGAGTCTCCTAGGCAATAAAAGAAATCAAAATGATACTTCAGTATTATACAGGAAGGGAGGTATATGCCAGAACTGGCATTTGCAATGGTCCTCGCCGGAAGGAGAGCACGAAAAAGTGAAAATGGGTGGAAAAGTGAAGAGTGTTGCTGAAAGCAATTCGACTTGGTCCACACCTCCACACAAAGATTCGGGTTCGCTTAAAAATACTTCATATCCTTTATTGTACAAAAATCAATGTGGTAAATTATGTTCGTGTAACAGGAATATCGGAGAAGTATCATTTAAAGAAAGTTTGGGATGACATTCAGGATGTAGCTCATTATTTGAGAGCTCCTAGAATCCCCGTGATCCTGCAGAAACGTGGTGGTAAAACCTCGAGTGAACACAGTTTTCAAAGGAAAGGATTACGGACGATTTTTTCCCCCTACCATATTGCACTTCATTCAGCTACTGGGTCTGGGAATAATTTCCATTGAAATTCCTTTCGAGATTATCGTTTCAAAGGCGAGCAACGACACTCCCCTTGCCGGTATTGCCTGTGCGTCAATCATAAATTCTCTCCGCTCTGAGTTAAAAAATATGTTTTGAAAGCTGTCACTAACAGTGATACTTCAGGATATAGCTGATGTGTATCATGAGTAACAAGAGAACATACAAACACAACATAGCCTACTTTATTTCTAAAATATATTCTTAAAACAAAAATCTGAATAAGTCAATTGAAAACTCGTATCATTGTGAGACATAATGATTCACAAACATGGAAGAAATTCTGTTTATGTACATTTAGCGACTTCCCCACAAAGTCAATGATCAATGAAAATATAGCGAAATTGCAATTACTACAACTAACAATGTCATGTTCAGGTTTTTACTTCAAGGTAAACGAACATATCAAAAGAAAAAATGCAAACGTAGAAGTAGGTACCTTATTTCTGTCTTGCATGCCAGTATAACTCTCGCAGTCAGTCCTCTCAAGTCAAAGCAGTAAAACTGACTACTCGCTTAGTCCGCCAAATTTGGAACAGGGCGCATAAACGCTGAAAACAAGAAGTGAAGTGTACAGTCCGCCTTATGTGTAAACTGGAGCATGGCTTGTACGTTTGTCGTTCGGGACAGAAATACATAAACTAAAACAATTTAAACAAATCTAACCACCACCTACTTTAACATATATTATAGAACTTCTACCCTCTTTTTCCTAAATTGAGGGTAAGCTGATCCATGATAACACCTCACTGGATTAGAATGTGCTGTTTTTATGTTTTTAAACATAAACTCTAAATATTTATAATTTCTACATATTTCTATGAAACTTTTGAACCTGATCTCGCCTTTGCATAAGTGATGTAATTTCCCTAGTGCTGGGATTTCTTTGTTTATTCCGTAATAATTATGAAACCTTTCTAACAATAGATCGGTCCATATCATCTAAATCTAATTTATCTGTAGCTTGCCTGGAATTTAATTTTGGAGTTATAATTTTTATGTCCCTTTTCAACTGCTAGTTTACTTTCCTTGCGACTCCTAGTTATTGTTGAATTGTGTCATTGTTTCAACGCATTTTTTAATCTTTTCTTAAATGTGTAACTTTATAATTCCTTTTCTTGTCTTCTCAAAACTTTATTAATTATTGAATTAATTGCCTAACTTGGCTCTGTCTGTTATTCCGCAACGTGCTGCCTGAACCAAGGACTATCACAAACTATGATGTGTTTTCCGCTACTTGATACGAATGTATCACTCCGCGGTACATCACTCCGATTGGTTAAGTAGTACTATTATTACTACAAACAGCTGATGCAACATATTGATAGCTCTGGCTACAATTTACAATCTTTATTAATAAACATTTTGCACACTAAACTTGTCGTCACTTTTTAATAATTTTCCTTGACTGTGTTTTACAATCCTATCATAACGAGTACATGCTTACTGCATGGTATCTCTTTGTATTGAAACTGATTGCACTGTACAGAGAGTAAATTACCAACAATTAAATGCATAATAAGATATTCAAACCGTCTAGTATTTCTCAAGATTATTTCAGTATTTACTAATATGATTTTCTAAATTAAAGTTTAAATTATATTTCCCCTTATGAACTACTGTGCGTAACACTACAGCCTGGACCCAATGAGAAAAGAACTGCACCATATTTTCGTTAGGATAGAAGTAACAGCAAACATATAATAGATGACCGACATAACTTTTGTGTTTGAGAACTGATAGACTAGTGACGTAGGAAGGCTCGTATGTGCTTTAGTTCCCAATAACGCTGGTCCTTTTTCGAGTTTTGCTAATGCTTGAATGCGACTAACAAGACCCGCGTGCACCATATAAAATTTGTAGAATTTATGGGTGTGCTTGCTTGTTGAAGCATAACTTTTGTACATACCAATCAGTTGATATTTTTGTTTTTACTCTTTTGCATTAGAAAGTTAATCAATTTATGTGCATTTTTAATTGTTATACTAAGTACGGCACATACACAATTATATGCTGTTTTCAAATTTAAATGGGCGATCTTACGTTACTTCACGACGTCATAGATGTATGCGGAGCCTAACCGAAGACAGTAATCTAACTAGTTTTGTGCTTTTATTATTAAAAATATAATGCATAAATAAAGTTCGGTTTAATTAAAATATCATTTAAACTTTGTTTTTTACTTGATATAAACGTACCTGATAAGCGTTTTAGAACATTTTAAAAGCAAAAAGTTATTGTAAATCGTTGAATGTATGGCCAAATGGACATAATCTCATCTACATAGTGCGGTATATCATAAAGCTATTCTTCCCCAGTCAAAAAGTTTAAGAGACCGTTAAAGAATAAATGTGTAAATCCTTTTGTAACATTCGTTATGCCCTAAGTATTAATTTTTAACTTTTAATTAAATTTATGTGAAGCAAATACATGGGTAGCATTCAATTTCTAGCTAAGATGAAAATAATGAAACAAAAGAATAACACCTAATATGGAAAAAGGCACGGGTACATTGTTTACCTATGCCTGCAAGGTTACACGCTATGTAATAGTCGGTGCTGGTGGTGTAATGGTAACCATGCTTGCCTCGTAAACCCAAGATCGCGGGTTCATTCCCGGCTAGGATTGATTGATTTTTCGGGCGTAAAATTTCTAAGTATGGCTTCCTTCGGAAGGGAAGTAAAACCGTGGGTCCCATGTAGTAGATTTACAGCAAGTAAAAGAAGCTTAGGCCTGAAAGAAGAAGTCTCTGAGAAACATTTATCGGCTCTTTCACGCTCAGAATTGAATGGGACGCTGATGGCCTGAGATGTTAAAGAGCGTCCATAAATAAACCAAATCAACAAAAATCTGCGTAATAATGAAAAAAGTGAGATTCCATTTAAAAAGGAAAAGAGGGGGGAAGGTGAATTATCAGTTATAATATCAACATGTTTAATGTCTAGCACTAGTCCTTTTGGGCTTACATTCATTCGAAACTTTTGTTTTCACAAATTTACGAAAAATCTATCCCGATAAAACTGTCACATAGACATGTGAGATTTTCAGGTGGCGTCCCATCGTCCATAAGCATTTCCAAAATGGCCAATGTCCAATAATAATTACAATAGTTTTTCTGTTTTCTCTTCTATCTTTATTCAGTAGGTGCTTAGCTATGGTGCTATCGGATATTTTAATAGACAATTTTCCCAGTTTTTTACTATAAAAGTTCTTCCATCTTATTTTAAGTTCTTTCTTGGTCTATTGATCTACTGCGGTTTCAGCAGTTTTATTGATAATAGCGTGGAAAGTTTCTGGTTCGATGAAGACAATCTTAGTTCCTACTTTCGCCCGTTTGTTACTTAATTATCTTCTACACCCTAGTACCCAGGTACGCAATAAATACCTTGACACTACTCTCTGCTCTAAACTTTAACTACATTCATCTATTTGATGTTGTACATAACTTAAATTTGCATCATTCATTCTCTGTTAATAGTAATGCTTTTTTCTGTAACCTATATCACCATTGTTCGCGTATATATCTTCCATTTTTTCCACCAGAGCGGCTCTGTGCATTACCACCAGTGATTTCTTCATTATTTTTTGAAAATTTTCCAACCTTTATATAATTTTACTATATACATTATGATGCAACGATAATGTAGCTGTAGAATATCATTAAGTTTACAAGAATATCATTAAGTTCCATAATACCAATGGCTAATTCAAACAAAACCTAGCTGTTATGATTTAAGATTGCAATGGATCGTACTTGTAGATTTTTTTTTAAAGTTTTCTTAAAAATGAATTAGGATGAATTCTCAAAAATTGAAGATATATATTTCTCATATATCCGTACTGAAAAAAACTGGTATTTACCTTATTAGCTGCAGAGTTTGTTGTTGAGAGTGGGATAACATGCTTCTTTATTCCATCCAAGTGTTAAGTTCCATGTGATAAACAAACAGGTGCCGTTACAAAAACAGGCAGTTTTTAAATGTACAATCAATACTTCGCAACAAACATCTAAATGAAATTTTACTGATATCGATGTAATTAATTGAAGCGATAAATTCAAAGAGAATTTCCTCTATATACTCGCAGAAAATGTCTGTAATTGAATCGTTAGCGGCGATGTCCAACACAGCTCGAAAATTGCAGAATTATGTTGAGGTAATCCATAGTAGGTAATCGCAGGCTAATACAGTTTTCAAACCACGAAATAGCTCTGAGGCATTTTCACTTAGTTGGAATTGTGGTATTTAATTGGATATTGGTATTCCAATCAGGGAAGACGGCGGCTTTCGGATTTCATATATATGAAAGTTTTCTGATTTAAGAATGTATAATTAAAAAAAACTTTGCAAATGCTGTCTAACTAAATAAGATCCCTTTAGAACGTTTTACGAACCCGTCGGCGAAAAAAATAAACGGGTTGATACAGTTCAATTTACAAAATTTGACACATATATTTCATGGTACAGAACGAAATGTAATACAAACGATTTACAGGATTTATTATATGTTTATCATATTATTCTGAAATACGCACGCGTTTTTCGAGTAGAGTAAATGTTTCTCCATTTAGCATTCAACGAAGGCAGTAGACGAAGCTGTGTTTCTGAAGTAGGCGTATCCTTTCAGTGCTGAAAGATCTCTCTTGATATAATTATTGTGACAAAGCTAGTTAGAATAAATTAATATATTTATCGCATTTATTGTTGAAAGCAAACAGCAAATCTAATTCTTGAATATTACAAAAGGTGGCACTACAGAGAGAGCAAAAAGTCGATATGCATCTAACGTGCTATACTTTAATCTCGTGGACAATTGGAGAGAATCCTAACGCTGTGCCCTCTTCTTCCCTTTTCACTCTTCAATATTACTTAACACAGTAATTAGCAAGTATTACATTACTTTATATATGTTGGAAATGTGCTTCATGTACCTGGAAAACTTCACCATTTTAGAAAGAATTTTCAGGTTTCAATGGCGGGATGTTCATTATTAATATTGTTTTTGTGAGTCCAACTTTCTGATACTTTCTCATAAACAATGTTTATCACTAACTAGTTAGAGCAAGTAGTTGTGGTCGGAATAGATGGTGTCATTTCCCTGGTCTTCGGTTCGCTTTGATAACATTGATGAGCTGATCGTGAGTTTCTTGGAGCATACATGCTCGCCTTTAGACAGGAGATTGGGTGAACAGCCGTCCCGTGCATGTTAACGGCGTCTCTCTCCTTTCCTCTTACCATTTTTTTTTTCCAAAGGTCAAATCCTTCGTTGATCATGTCAGTGACCAGGTATTTGCTTAGTGATTATGGAATTGTGGAATTATTTATGAAATTAGATAATACAGTGAATTAATTTATAATATTTTCATAATATATAATCACCAAAAGAGGAAAATTTTATTCTTAGTAATCAGATGCACAGTGAAATTTTGTAACCTCTGTATATAACGGGTATTTAAAAGAATTGAGTTTAAAGAACTGTAACACTGAACCAAGAATGTTAGAAACATGATTTTATTTTTACATCGAGATAAATTCGAACCCGAGCGGTATTATTTAGAATGAGTTAATTTATTATTGAAAAACTTTTGAATTAAATTACATTTTACATTAAATACCCAAATTTATTTGAATCTGTGAATAGCTGAACCTCCGTCCCCTTGAATAATGTTCTCTTTTACTGGACTGTAACTATTTTATTGTCCTAAGATCACGCATCTTAAATTTGTTCACGTGACACTTCACGATTACCCGGTCCTTAAATAATATTTCAATACTGAAATAAAAGTTAGTCATAAAAATATTGGTCATTGCTGTATGTTTGTTATACTGAAATGTGAACAAATCCGTAAAATAAATTATTATGCTACACAGGTGTTCACAAAAAAAAAAAAAAAAGAAAAAAAAAGAAAGAAAGAAAAACGAAAGAAAAAAGAAAGAGAAGATAAAATTCCATTTAAATGTTGAATAAAAAAAATGCATTAGGTTCGGAGGAACAAAACCTTATCAAAATTCAGTTATAGGTCATTTACTTACTTCTTAATTCAATATTTATATTTGTTTTCCTGTACCAGGGGACTCCGCCTTCTGCTAAACCAATATAATTGTGCTGGTACTTTAACATGCTTCGAAGTGGCACTTATCTTCAACTGCTGCTATTTTTAGAAAAACGAATATCGCCATTAAACTGAGAGGCAAGTAAAATGACCATATAGCTGAAATTTGATGGGGGCGTCTTTGTTCGAACCCAAGTGAAAGACAATTAAATGGAACCCTGGAGTAACTCTTGACATTTTACAGAAAGCGAGTTTCACCACTGAATTCAGAGCTAAATAATTAATGGCCTACAACTGACTTTTGGTATGTTTCTGTTCGAGCCTGAAAGTTCCCTGTAATATCTTGAGTGTGAAATCCGAGTTGGTACTTGCAAGGACATAATTGGAAGCGTCTTTCATTTTCTTCTTTGAATTGAAAGGAGGTCTCCAATCTTTTTAATAGTAGCTGAGTTATTTCTGGCCTGCTCCCGCAGCTGAGCGCAACATACACTGTTCCAAAGTGACACCAGTCGCCTGTCAACAGAGTTGACAGTCAGTCGCAGTTTGCTGTTAAAAGAACAAGTATTATTTCTGCCTTCATGTGGTTATAATTCAGTTTGCAGTTAATTATCAATATAACTCAAGTCTTTGTGTTATTTCAGGTTATTGGTGCGCCATTTTTTTCAAACTACTCACTTTTGAAGGGTTTTTTCTTCAAGTTCATATCCCCACAAGAGGGCTATAATCCATATCCTGATTCAAAGGCAATTTTAATGAAGTGTCCATGCTAATATTTTGTAATCAATAATTGTTTGTGACAAACATTATACTAAATGAGGGATTTTCCTTTCTGGTGACTTCGCAACACTACTCAAGGCAGCTGTCAAAAGTGTGTACCGGATGGTTAGGTTATCGTCATTTTATCTGTTACATCTCTATCGTCGTTTTTCTTCGCCGTCTCATTCATACTTCTTGTTAATGCCATATTGTGGTTATTGTTACTAGTGTGGTTTTATTGTTGTCAGCAAGGTTATTATTGTCATTGTTATCAAGTTGTCGTCAAGCATTTTAAAATTGCCTTCATCTTTGGTTCAAAGGCGAAATTATTTTAACACTTCACATAGACAGCAAAGCAGGAGTCACATATGTCAGCTCAGCAAAATAACGTATAATTATCTGAGGAATCAAATAATCCTAAACAAGTCAGTAAAACTTCGTTTTAGAATATCCCATAGGAAATGGCAAGTGTGGACAAAGATATGAAGGGTACAGAGGAAAAACCAAATGTTTTTATTTATTGTCAATTTTTCTGCATTTTTCTTCTCACGTCGTTTGTAGATTGTGGACTGAATACTGTAGTGTAACCCTGTAGCAATGAATGAAATGAATCAATGATGGCGCAAATGAGCTCGAAATCCTTGGCGCCTTAAAGCTATCTCGCATTCATCTTCTCAGGGTAAGGGAAAACTCCGAAATAAACCTTACTCAGAGCTTGACCTGACCGGGATTCGAAATGCGGATTATTAGTCGCAAATACTACCACTAGACCACGGAAGCGGTCATCGCCAGTTTTGTTAATTAATTAAACTTTACCAATAGAACGCATTCAATATGAGAACAGAAATTGAAAGAGTTACGGAAGCAGAGCTGTTGCTAGTGAATGTAAATACCATTCAGTACCAGAAATGTGTGATTATAGACATACATCACTTCAAACAACTCACACAATACAAGTTTTTATTTAGTCATCTTTTTAATGCATTAACATCTGATAGCCAATTACAAAATACGACATTTTTAAACTATAATTATGTAATCAACTATACCTAGCATGAACTACTGAATAGCAACCATTGTTCTTGTTCATCTTGGATGCCCTTCAGCCTTCCTTGTTTCCGTGTTCTTAGTGGAATCTATTTATGTATCATCCTTGGCAATCTTAATCACCCATTCGCATTAAATGATGGTACCATGTCAATTGCCATGTTAAAATGTCCTGCACGATATCATTTTTAATTCCGAGTTTTGTCTTGTATCATTTCTGAATCTATACCTTCGCGACACCTTGCTGACCCTCTCCAGTTATCCATTTCCGTTATCTTTTTTTGTAGTAATTTAAACTTGCCATATTTCAGTAACATATAAAATTGTGCTTCTAACAATCGATTTATTAATTTGATGTTTTATTTCTTTAGTAATCTGTTTATCCCATCGTATAGGATTAAGAGTCGATATTGCAAATGCTCCTTTCTTTATGCATTCCCTAATTTCCTATCATTTTTCCATCATCAGTAATTATAACCTCTAGATATTTATATTTGTCAGTGTATTTAATGACTGCCTTATTTTTAGTAATTAGATTTTGAATTTATCTTCCAATTACCATGTAATTGATTTTTTCAGAATTAAATTTTAGGCCCGCCTTTTAATTCTCCTCAATGATCTTTCTACTCGTTTACTAGATCATCATATCTTCAGCCATTATTATTTTATTATCTGCAAATTGCGAAGTGTAAATGTTCCTATTACTAGTCTTGACTCCCAAACCTCCACATTATTTCTTCCGGACCTTTAACGCCTGTTCAAGATATATTTGGAATAATGATGGAGATGGACACTAGGTTAAAAAGCCCAAATACAAGAAAGTTAGTACTCATTATGATATAAAACTAGTATTATGTTCATGCTGTAATCGATCAAAGTTATGCGAGTAGAAATGTGGTGGGAGCTTTTATATTGAGGTAGCCGGCGACCTTTGCAGTCTTGGCCCCAGGCTTCTTGCGTTCAGCTTCGGATGTAGATCACAAATAGCAACTCTAGTTACGGTATGAGACTTGGTCTTTGGTTGACGTCCCTCATTGCACGTCTACTAAGAGCAGGGATACCATTAGGTGTTTGTCCTTGAAAGCCAGAACATGCTAACTTTCCAACCATCAGTAAATATTACGTTTAGACTTGCAATTCAAAACGTCTCGTAGGGACAATTTTCAATAGGATTTACATGGACTATAACCCCACCCCCCTCTAGATGATGCTGGGCTTTGTTAATAGAATATTCATTAGTTGTATATGTTGCGTTTAGAGAGGTACAGCAGTGATTATAAATATTTATTCCAGCTGTTTTAATTCATAGAGCCATCTTTAAATTTAGAAGAAAAAAATACTAAACCTTAGCATTCACAAAGTTGGAATAAAAATGCCTTGGATTAATATGAATGTTACCTCAGCAATGCAGTTTGCTTGCTTGCTTCCTCTACTTTTTTCTTTCGCAGATTGAATTGCACTGCAGCAAAACAATTTCCCCGACAAGAGAATCTTGATGTATGATTTATGTAGATGGATCTTGGTTGCGGCTTAGGAATAATTCAAAAGGTCACCCCCGGGTTTGTGGCTGTTGCTGCCTTGCTGTATGATAATGTATTTCCCCGCTCCTCGTGTGTACAAGCTACTGCACACCTTTCAAATGTGAAATCGAGGGGTCTGTACCGATTTCATCTCACGCAGTGCGACTCGAAAACGAAAAATCACTTTTAACTATGCAGAAAGAAATGCGACTTTTATTGCGTCGTACAGGGGTAACACTTAATAGACGAAATAGTTTCAGAAAATAGTATTAAGGAGGTTCTAGTTTATTTCTCAAAACTGGTCAATCCAAGTGGAATAGTTTTAAATGCTCCTCTGTAGCTGAAGCAAATATCTAGTCCATTTCTTTCTTACCATTAATATTAAGACTGTGAACGGTTTTTGTATGACTGATTCAAGCGTTAAATATATTTTCTATGTAGTACAATTTAACAACCCGATAATATGTAACAATTTAATAAATTACTTATCTTGAAATTCAAGATATTTATAGAAAAAGTTATAATGAAAATAAAAATTAATGCAAATAATGATGTCGAGATTTTAAAATGAGAGAGATTTTAAGATACTGAGATTTTAAAATTATGAGAAAGTCATTGAATAGCAAAAACTGCATTCTAAATTTAATGGACACACACACACAAAAAAGTCTTATTTTGAGTCACAAAAAGAATCCTTATGGGTCGCGACGATCCAGTATTATGCGTCTGCACAATAGATCGGAAAACATAACCGCTCCACTTTCAAATTTCATTGTAAAAGTTGGGGAGGGTGAACCATTCTGAAACCTACAGCACAATGAAGGTTCAGTATGGAGACAGCTGTGTGAGTCGCGGGAGAGTGATGGATGACTAGAAGAACTCTAAAAATGGAAACAAAACGTCAGTGATGAACTTAGGAGTGAGGATCAATTTGCAATGCAAATAAGATTGAAGCAAGGAGTCCGCAACCACATGCTAGTCAGTGTTGATGCACTTGCCTAGAATTCAATATGATTTACGGCTCGTGTGCAATATTATCCTTGATAACCTCGAATATGAGAAAGTATGTGATGGGTCCCAAGGCAGTTGTCCGTAGGTCCTAAGCATGTGCGCAAACGATTTAGGAGCACTTGGACCTTCATGTTCGTCACGGAAATGCATTTATCTGTCAAACTGCGACAAGAGACCTGATCTACATGCAGAAGTATAAACCGAGACAATTATTCAGTAGAAGCATCCGTCATCTCCAGTCAAGAAAATAATTCAAAACACAAATTAGTTACTTCTTCGATAATGAGATTAGGAACCTACCACTCTGCTGAGAAATACGTTTTTGTAAATCAGGAAAGGGTGTGAAAATTATATCTCTCCAATTTTATTTAATTCAAACCAAGTAAACTAAATGTTTCTGTTTTTATTTGATTCACCCCCTCATTTCACAATCTTAGTGGAAAGTGTTTCTGAACATGCTGCGTATAAGACAACCTCACTAAGTCCTACTAACAGGGGTAGCTATAAGGATGAAAGTAAACTGCAAACAACAAGCGCTAACTAATATCATACTAGGACAGTTATCTGTGGCGTAAACCGTCAGCTTTTGACAATAACAGAGAAATTTGTTTTATTTTATGAAGGGGAGGGGAATCATTTTCATCTTCAAAATTTTGAATCCTATTTACTTTTTGTTTCAAAGTCAGTTTTAACAATTAGTAAAATCTGTAGGTGTGCCTGTTTCTCAAATGGATATGCAAATACTTTCACTAACATGCGAGGGTAGGTCTATAAATTTCCGGCGTGGAAAACGAATACCAGACCTCCCGCTCATGAGTTCATGCTTTAACTATCTCACCACCAGTGGCGGTACGCTTGAGTATGGAAATATATGTCACTGAAATGTAAATGAACAGAAAGAACAAGGAAACATTAAAAGAAATGAACAAATCTTGAACATTCCACAACCAATTAACTCTCGAAATTAAAAGCAGTAGTAAGAACTTTGGAAAGACATTAACGATGAAATCAGAAACATTAGCATTGCAAAACGTAATCGTGTCAATCAGAATGTGTTTTCTCGATACAACGACAGAACGGCAATTCCAGCTTAAGATGATGTGTGTTACGATCCCACTTCAGAAATGCTGGGTACTGTAGATAGTTGCCTTTTTGCTTCCCAAAAGCAACAGAAAGAAATCATTGTATATTATTACTTATGCTATATACTGTTCACAATTGCCTGCGAGTGTGCACATTTACCAGGACAATGTGGTAAATATTGCTACATCTAATTGAATCAAGTTTCCCTCCAAATGTTGATGCATTGCTTCTACGCTTTTTGTAATAGCTGAAGATTATTAATTAATTATTATTTTATGTGATATTAGATAACGTAATTTGAAGTTTTTAATAGCGTTTAACTCCCATTTTTTATTGCTAAGGCATCACAAAGGTGGATACCGATGATACACGAGATGAAATGAAAAAATGGGAAAGGATTTTTAAAGTAAAAAAGTGTTCCAGGCCTAAGGTGAAGGGACCTCCCCGGCATTTGCTATTTATTACAACCGAGGCAAGCCTGGAAAAAGCTCACGGAGGATGATCCACATGAAAGAGAGATGTAATGTAAATATTAGAGTTACAAGTTCAAAATAAAAGAAAATATTCTGTGTTTCTGACCAAGGTGAAATATAAAGCAATAATTCAGAGATTGGAATGTGCTAAAATTACTGAATACATACGCTTGCAAATTAATTTCTCCAGTTAGACCATAATTATGCAATCAGATACTTTGTTCAAGATAATGTTTAATACTCATCTTTGAGTTGGACGCGGGGAAGGAATCGCATGATTAAAATAACTTAATGACCGTTATGTAGCATATTTAAATAGCATTTACATTGGCTTGCACTTTTAGGTTATGTCTGTATAATATATACCATGCATTAATACATATTAGAAATTAATTTTATCAAAGTAATTGTTGAATAAATCTTTGTGACAATATCAAGAAACAATTATTGATTGAAATAAAATAAAAATTCAACGAAAGGTATCCAACAAAATGCCATTGCTTTAACCGAGAATCGCGCCTCTTTTGTCATTCAAGTAAATTTCGCAAGGAAACAAACGCAATCGTGAGTTGGTAAGTAAGACAGAAAATTCTTTGACACCATCATCAGTAATGATCAATTATTGATAAATAAAACATTCAATTGCATAACTAAAAGCACATCAATAATTTTCTAATCAGCTACTCCCTTTGCAATGCACTGCTCAACAAAGAGAGAACATGTAAACTAACAACTTTAACCAAAAGAGAATGGTAATTGGTAACATTTCCCACAAAAAGTGATAAACTAATAATGTTTCCAACATTTACCTGTCTGGACATTTGTTCACAATAGCCTATTTTCTGTTTTTACACGTTTTAGAAATCGGAGTTGCAGTACGGGTGCTGTCTGTTGCGACGCGCTTAGACCGAGACGTAAAACACTACGTGAGGGGACAAGCTTATAACTTAAGTCTGGTATTTTCAAGTTGTAATCTATAGTTTCTGAGAAAAGGTACACATGGAACAATCTGGGACCATTAAGGAAAATATTAAAGGGAAAGGGTGATGCGGTCAAAAATTATATTTTACTTTTTTTTATACAATTTTAATATTTAGAATTTTCTGTTTATTTATGCTTTTCGTTAATGTTCTTTGGTTATAAGTATTTTAATGAAAATTTAATTATGTCACTGCAGAACCCCCCTCCTCTCTCTCTCTCTCTCTCTCTATCTCTCTCTCTCTCTCTCTCTTGCGAGCACTTGTTCGGTTAAAATTCTATAGCTCAGATCTATTTGCTGTAGAAGGCTGTGGTTTGTCTTGAACGCTAGAAAAATCCGAAATTTCAATAATTGGCAGCATTTGTTTCCATGATATCATCCTTTTTTGATTCACGTTTCCCATGTTTTAGAACCTGTATGGCTATCACTTTGAAACGTTTACCACTTATTCATGATATTATTGTGATGATATGGATCTATTATAGTAGATCTAGGACAAAATATGACAATGTAAAAAAATAAAGTGTTGGGAAAAAATAGAAAAAGGTAAAAAATTGAAAAGAACTTATAATTTGGTTCAAAGCCATGATACAGTAGTGAAAATAGATCAAAATTTTCAATTATACGCATCTGTATGCTGGAAAAGTTCATTTCATTAGCTTAAGTAGTTCTTGAGGAAATAGCAACTGAAACTGGTAAATTAAACATTACAAGGATAGGCCTATCGTCCTCCCCTTAAACGGATAATTTGGGGTGTCTCAGAGTTTATACGCGAGAAGTTGTTATGCAACTTGTTTTATTTGTTCAGAAAATAAAAACTTTCTAAAAAGTTTGCCATATGACATAATGAAGAATTTGATGCTGTCTAATGTGGTGGAAATGGTTCAGCTGGTTTGTACCCACTTTGCTTTCGATCAATGTGGTGTGGCTGAACAGAACTGCTCTACATCACATCATAAATAATTAATTTGCTACTACTGTACTCAAAAAGATGCCTGCTAGCATGACATTAAATTTGCTCACACGTTCTGGGTCTGTGGTAGGCCGTACTGTGTTTGTCATTATTATGGAATATTTAAATAATACGTGACGTGGTAATGTATACAAAACAATACCCTGATCACTTTGATCATCTCACTTTACTAATCGTAAACCCAAAGGGCAGATTATGTCATGTCTTCATTAAATGGACAACGTTATAGGATTGACAGTCATTCCAGCCCAAACCTTCATTTCATTCAAACAATCCGTTAAGTTTTAACATAGCATTTGTCCATCACAATTTTTTTTTTTTGAGTAGTGTTTAACGCCCGTTTTCACTACTGAGGCACCACAGGCGGGTCCATCACAATAATTTGATATTTTAACTAACACTCCAATTACATCTGCGATACAATTAAAGCGCTTTTCTCTGGGCCTAAAGTTCGCCGTGTTAAACCTGACTAAATAGTTGGAGACAGGGGCTTAAGGATACTGGGAAGAGATTCTTTCCAAAAATTGCGATTTTTGTTTTCAGCCTTATAGAAAACTACAAGTTCTCCTTTAGTATGGCTTCCTTCGGAAGGGAAGTAAAGCCGTGGGACCCGTGTCGTACATTTACGGCACGAAAAAGGACCTAAAGTCTGAAAGAAGAGGCCTCTGAGCAAAATTTGTCGGCCGTTTCACGCCCTGAATTGAATGGGACGCTGATGACCTGAGATGTTAAAGAGCGTCTATAAATAAACCAAATCAACAATAGATTAACATTGTAATTGACGTGTGTTTAATTAAATATTTATTAATGTATTTAATGAGGTTTCAATGTATTTAATTACTTTAACAAGTAATTAATTAGGTTGAAAGATATTTAATTAGTATTAAAATGTAACTAAACATTGAAATATGTTTAATTAGGGTGGAATGCAGATGAATCTAAAGAATGGTAAAGTTCGCAGTGCAGGGAAAATGTGACTAATGCCCCACAGTACCATTTTGTTGTGCACTGAAATGTCGGAAAGCTGCTGCGTTTACGTTACACCAGTTGCATTACGACAATGGTATTAATGTTTGGTACTGGTGTTTATTTCCGCGAAATTTCCAACCTTTAACGAAATACCTAAAAACAGTATATACATTTCTTTTAACTTTGAATGAAAGATAAGAAATATTTTGTACTTAAATGTGTACATAAAGTAAAAACCAAAGAAGTACAGAGCATTTTAATTGGCCTAACAGTGAAAGAAAATTAAATATTTATGCTTTTATATAACTATTCAGTAAAACGAAGTACAAGCACAATATTTTTATTTGGTAATTTAAAGGAATAGCATAAAATAATATTACTGCCTTTATTTAAACACTCAGTCAAGTTTGACATGATTGCGGTGTATCTGCAAAGGTACAAGTTGCAAACGAACAATCAGTCACTGTGTCGAACTCCAGTTTAACTCACAAAGCTACTCAGTTTGTACAGCGCGGGTACTCCTCTTATACCAAACAGGCTTGGAGTGTATGCAAGGTCCAGGTAACACTTGTCTTAAAACGCTCTCAATCCTTTACTGTCAGATATATAGTGCAACATCGACTCCTGGTCAAAATTTCGATTTATACAAAACAAAAATGTTAAGTTATGGTGTGACGAAACGAAGCGCTCAAGTGTTCTATATATCTTGTAATAATCTTTTCATATTTTAATTATAAAGTCATGCAAAGCGCGCTAAACTTTTAATAATATTTGAGGTCTAATTGTTTTATTTTAATTTCTCTCCATGTATAACGTTCTTAGCTTTTCACACCTATACCCCTTCCATCCGTTATTATTGTAAAAAAATCACTTTTAGAACTCCCAACAACATCCTTAACAAGTTAACACATTTCTAAATTAGTTTTATTATATATTTATCTTTTTATAATGATTACATTATTCCTCAAATTTTCTGATCATCTCTCTTTATTTTTAATCGCGGTTGCCTGTCAGCAAAAAAGACAGTAATCAAATTGTACTAATTTATTTATATTTCTATAAATCGTCTATACAACATTATAACTTTACTTGTACTATAATGCACATTTATTGTTTACTGCAAATGCTTCAACTTCTATTTAGCGATATTTTCCTTGTAATGTTATTTTTTCCTTTAATTTTCTTTCATTTATTTCCCTTTAATTAAACTGTCTCCAAATTCCATTAATTGCATGGCTCATTAAGTATAAACGTTCTTGAATACTTTCCTGTCTCGGATATTTTTCCTCTCTAACAACAGATCGACATCGCTGTCAATGGCGAAGTTTGACTGATGAGCTAAATGGATGTTAAGTTTGATTTGAGTTCGCTCAGGGGAAATTAATTCACTTATAGTCTGATGAATTTAATATTGACCGCGTTAACTAAGTTGAAATGTTGATAAATTACGCCTTGTCCGAGCAGTCACTTAGGTCGCATTAAACGTTAATCAGATTTCAGCCGATGACAGCCTGAAACTTTCGAAAGATCGATACGCTACTCCGGAAGTTTTGGGAATTAAGAGATAGAACTATATCGCGATCAGAACTACATCAGCGAATTTCTGTTGATTGGTCATTAATCATTACGAACTTAAAAATGATCAGCTTGAAAGTACAGATATTTTGACGGCAAGGTAATTTTTTTTATTTTGAACTGTTTACGTTTCGCCATCGTCTATATAGTTCCTAACAGTTATTTACATAATTAATATAATGTTTATTTAATTATTAATTATTCAACTAATTTGTTCGTATGTGTTAGTTTTTAGTGTTAATAAGTGCTTCATTACTTAATGCACTTTATTCATAATAATAAATTAATATATTGTTTTACAAAATATAATGCACAGATAATAAAGTAATATTTTCAAGTCCATTGCATTACAAACTTTGTCTACTGCCAAGAATCTTCGGAGCCCTTAATTATTAAAGTGTATTTTTAAAGCCACTAAACACGTTTTAAGGCTTACAATAATAAACAATGACCATACTTATTGCATTTTTTCTAAGTTGCACTTCATCTGAGTTTATGAAGTTTCGAGGCAATCGCTAAGCGACCGGACAATGACCACTATCTACCTACCAGGACGTCATCACTATTAAACGAAACGTTTTCTACCATGGATGTGAAGTTCACTTAACTTAACCATACAGTGTAGCTGAGCTGACCTCTACTAGTGTTTCGTCGTAAACAATGGCATGTTTATGCATTGCAGCTACAAACTCTAAACCCCTCTCCCTCATGTCATGTACATAGTTCGCGTCAGGCTTTGGTGTTAACTGTTTCATTTCTAGTCATCATCTACGTCAAAAAATACAACAAAAACAAAATTGAAACAACAGCGGCTCAACAATCTAAACAGTAAACTGTAAGAGTATGAGAAAATACTACACGAGAACATTAACAGTAAACAACAAACTACAATGACGAGACACGCCATTCCAGAGATTAACTCCCCAAACCTATGAATTTTGTAACAGCAGCCGCACCACGCAGCATATCATTACTGAATGCCCGCAGTACGAGGAACAGAGGAAAGGTTTATCTGCAGCCCTCATTGATGAAAAAAGAATCATGAGAGTACTTCAGTTTATAATTCAATAAAACCCCCATGGACAATGATTTACTTCTACTGCTTCCTGTCACCTTCTCCGATCTTCACTAACTTCCCAGACATTGGTTCGCATTACGACTGCAAACCAAGTCCCCTACACATAACAACCAGAAATACAAACATCAGGTGGGGTTAGAAGTCCCCTGCAGTATTTTTACACTACAAAATATTTTAATAATAATTTCAATAGCAAACCATGTTACATTTGAAGTGGCCACCTCCTTGCTACTGCTGACCGGGGAGTCTCGGTTTTGATCCCTGGCACATGCTTAAATGTTCTAAGTTAGGGAGGCATGGGATGTGGTCCACTCAGCTTCGTGTTAAAGTTGGATAGCTACCTGATGGAGAACTAGCGTTCCAGACCAAGAAAACCGCGTGGCAGCGGCCGGCGGGGTGTGGATGCTGATTACAAGTCCCCCTGCAATGCTACACTCTGTCCCGAGATAGATGATTCAGCGGTCGTGCAGTAATCCTTGTCTCTTCAAGGCTGTTGGGATAGAGATTAGATTTTTAGTTCGTTATTAGAATTTATATTTAAAGTACTAATGTTTTCTGCAGACACTCTCCAGCTCCGTTAAGTTAGTAGTAAGTTTATGTGGAATGGCAGGTAGTAAAAGTAGCGCGTGAATTTGAAAAGTAGATGCCTTATTTCGTTTTGTATATAAAGTTTACACTCCAAGCATTTTTGCAACCGTTGAGGAAAAAAAAATAAAATTAATAAACTGGATAGACCATCTCCAAGTATTAATTTCAAGTGAACTGATATTTCAAAACATGAAAGTGTACAATGCTTTCTTTAGAGATGCACTTCATCCTGCATTTTCCAGATTTTTAATCAAAGGACCATAGGCATGTTTGCTGCCAGGAAAACAAAGATAATTACGGGGACCAGGACGTAAAAATATCAAAATGTTCTTTTTTTTTTTTTTTTTTTTTTTTTTTTTTTGCTGTATTATATCAAACGTTTCTTTCTGTATAAGAATATATGTAGTTCATAGGGTTTATTTTTTGTTTGTTATTTATGGCCTAATTCTAAAGGCTTGTAATGACGCACACATCCCCCTTTTGACCGCTGCCTATTCTAAGGTTTCCAGAAAGTTTTAGAAAAGAGCCATTATGATAATTTAGAAATAAAGAAGTTGGAATGTGCTGGGCATGTGCAAAAGATGTTTGGAGCTGGACTAGGAAAGTTAAACAGCTCTATGAAAAATCAAACTTTCTGATGATAAACTTGTCATGGTCGTGATAGACTTACAGACGGTGAAATAAACTTGCTAAGGATTAGCAATTAGAGGAAATGTACGAAATGTGGAAGACATGAGGACAGCTGTGTGGGCCACATTTTTTCACAAGTCTTCAACTGATGTAAATTCTTGCCATGGTCTCTGCCCTAAAGGTATGGACCTAGGTGCAAATTAAAGGTATGGACCCAGGGTGCAAATTTCAAAAGACTCAGTTGACAGCGAGCAGTACAACTACAGACATAAATTACCATATGTATTTTAAATGTCATTAAATCTGTTTATAGGGACTTTTTTGTTTTTACTACTGAAGCACTACAGGTGGTGTACACTAATGAATGATTCATTCATATAAGGGTTTTTAAGGCTCAAGGTCTAAGCTTAGGGTACCTCCCCAGCATTTGTCAATTATGAGCACTGAGGAAAATCTGGGGAAAAAAAAAAACTTAATCAGGGAGGGCGGTCCTGGCGGGATTCGAGCTCCAGACCTCCCGCTCACGAGTCCGCGCCTTAATGACCTCGGTCACCCGTGGCGGTTTATAGGAACTTGGCAGATATAAAACTTTATCTAAGTGTGTGCATGGGAAAACCCAAAACTCAAATGAAAGTTTTAATAACTGTATTGGAAACGGATGCTCAAAGCTATGTTTAAGCTGAAAGCTTTAAGGTAGGAGCATGGAGGCTGTGATATGTTTCAATGTTGGTGCATGTAGCAGAATTAAAGTGTTCGAGTGCCTGTATTGAAGCAGGAGAAAACATGAAAATGTCTCTGAAGGTGATCCATGCTCTACGGATTTCTTAAACGCAAAGAAAGACTTTGGAGCCGATTAAGGAAGCAAGAATAAAGAGGTGGATTGTCAAACGCAAGCTGGAGGACCAAAACAGTGGGAAAGATTCACGTCTTTAGTCCCGATATGTTTTCTTAATTCCACAAATGATATTTTATCCGCAAAGGATATCCTTAGTACTTTCCGCTCCATTTTATGTTGTTGTTGTTATTATTATTATTATTATTATTATTATTATTATTATTTATTTATTTGTTTATTTTTTTCCCCCCGCTTATGTTAGACTCCAAGTTTGGCATCCATATGATAGTGTTGGGAATATGCGCGAGTCCAGCACGTCTAATCTCAGTTTTCGGCTCAAAGTATTGCCCTTCAGAATGTTCTCCATGCTGTGGAAATTCTTTTGTTGATTTCTTTGCCCATGCAACTATTGGTCCTAAGTAGACATGTCGGTCCTGGTAGTGTAGTGGTTACCATACTTGCCTCCTAAACCCAAGATCGCGGGTTCGAACCCGGCCAGGACCGATGGATTTTTTCGGGGCGTAAATCCTAAGTATGGGGCTTCCTTCGGAAGGGAAATAAAGCCGTGGGTCCCGTGTCGTACATTTACGGCACGATAAAGAACCTCAAGCCTGAAAGAGAAGCCTCTGAGCAAAATTAGTCGGCCGTTTCACGCCCTGAGTTGAATGGGACGCTGATGACCTGAGATGTTAAAGAGCGTCCATAAATAAATCAATCAAAAAAAATTCTAAGTAGACTGTTACGTATTTTATGGTCGCTGAGTTGATTCTAATGGGGTTACTTGGCTGTTCGTCATGATCTGCGTTTTCTCCATGTTCATAGATACACCGACAGTTTTACTGTGCTCGTGAGATCTTGTAGCCTCTAGCAAATAGTAACTAACACAATCAACATAAAATGAACAAGAGTAAGCGAGGGAGATATAGAAATTCTTTTGATTGGATATGTGTTTTTAATAATTAGACTTTTTATTTATGGATTGGTATAGTAATTCTAATTATAATAATAATAATAATAATAATAATAATAATAATAATAATAATAATAACTATGATGATGATGATGATGTTTCCGTGAAGTGCCCTGGTACTACTTACAACTACACCCGTTTCCGAATGCCCATAAATGAGACCCTTACACCTACACTTATACAAACTAGATGTTCCCTTACTTCCCTCAAATAAAACATCTTTTAATTGCCTTAAATCCGTTTCAGATGCAAGTCTGCTCTTGTAATGTCCATATACCCTTTAAGGTACGCTGTGTCCAAAATATCACCCCTCTGTCTCTTACTGTCTAACGCCATATATGTTAAAACCCAAGGTCGCGGGTTCAAAAACGGTCAGGATCGATGGGTTTTTTCGGGTGTAAAAATCCTAAGTATGGCTTCCTTCTAAAGGTAAATAAAGCCGTGGGTCCCGTGTCGTACATTTGCGGCATGAAAAAGAACCTCAAGCCTGAAAGAAGAGGCCTCTGAGCAAAATTTGTCGGCCGTTTCACGCCCCAAATTGGGTGGGACGCTGATGACCTGAGATGTTGAAGAACGTCCTCAAACAAAAATAATCAATCAATCCTCCATGTTATATTATTATCATCAAAGAATATTATTTAAACTATAGGGTTATAGAAATAAAAGAAACAATAAACAATTTAAAACGCCAATTTAAAAATAAAGAAATCTCATACTGTCCTGTTCCAATGGTTGTGACAGCTCCCATTGCGTTCCAGGTGGAATTGCTTATACGTTTACTGCGTTGAAAGCGCGAAAAAACACACCGAGCCTTAGATCGTCATATTTACACTTGTTCGCTTTCAAGCTGTTTCGCACATGCGCATAACTTCAGCAAGAACCACTAATGAAGTGTGTGTTGCACAATTACTCCTAACCTATCGTTAAAAAGTGGTTGAAGCTGAGCCCCTCTAGGTGATCAAATAAAAGCTTTTTCATGCTCGAAGAGAACGCGTTCCTAAGAGCCCATAATCAATTAGTTAAAGTGTTAGCCAGAGCGAAGCAACAAAAGGTCAGGGTTTCACTTTGCTTCTGCAGGAATGGGTTCTAACAAGCTTCCAATAGAAATGAGATTCCATTTGGCCAGATTGAACTCCGAGCCGGATACTCTTTCTCTGTTCCAGCTGCGATTATCTCAAATCCCTGAAGAAAAGTTTTGTCATGCCGCTCTAGCTCTAACCGTCACGGTAGATTTCCGTGAGAAAAGGTCACTCTGCGAGCTTCGAGGGTCGTGCTACTTTTCGAAGTTTGGGATTTCACTAGGAGAATATCGGCCAAAGCTTTGAGCTCTCTGAAGAGAAAGTTAAGCTTAAATAAATAACATATTACGTGCCGTAAAAAATCTATATTTGCAGTTTTATTAAATATTGGTTGTAGCCATGAAAATATCTTTGAAATTTTTCTTAAATCTCCATCGATCCTACTTACCACCAAAAACCATATATGTCTGTTAACTCTCTAGAGGCCACGATTTTTGTTTTACTCACCGAAACTAGGCATATAGCTGTCAGTTTACAAACATACATTCGTTTTTTTTCAACGAAACTCGATATATGCTATTGAAATAAAACCAAAAAAATAGTTGCTAAAAATCACCAAAATCAGGATACTATGAGTGGGGGTCGCCGAGAACGTCGATTAAGGTGGGCAGGGGAGAGATGCGGCATATATGGAGTTTGTTATTGTTAGCATTAACAAGTGGGTATTCCCGCCAAGCGACTCTACGTAAGCTCATGGACAAATAATGGGACCTACCCTTACACACAGCGGCCGTCCTGAGGCTTCAGTACCAAACGGCAGCGGAAAAAGCCAAATTCCATGGAATGCTAGAGCAATATGAAGCGATATACAAATCTTAAGCGGTAGTGTATGTGCTCTATCAACCTTGTTGTTGTACAATAAATGCCGGCGGAGAGAACACAACGGTTTAGGAACACAGAAAAACCTAAACATTAGACCTAAAATTAACTATGCAGTTTAAATGTCAATCACGTTCCATTTTAATTATTATACAGTTAAGTGCAATTGGAAACGTTAAACTAACAATATAACACGAAAATAAAATAATAATTATAAGGAAAAAGCGTATACTTTTAAGCCTGAAAGTTATGTTATTATTAAATACATATATATATATATATATACATATATATATATTCAGTTAGCGTTACTTGTTTTTACTACATTCTCTGCTCTAGTGCTCTGTAATAACCTTTACAACTTGCTGAGGAATTCGCTTAGTTTACGCAGCTCCTGCATGACGGACTTTTAATAATTTCGGAATTCGTGCCTTTAACGTTCGTATAGAAATTACTGTAGAAGAAAATGTATAACTGCCAATCGTTCTTAGAAATTAACTGATATTAGACATGGTACTACACTAATCTCTGATTAGGGAGAAACAAGGAAGGGTAGGCGGAATTTATTAATTCTTTTTTGTCAAATACTTACTCCCAATATCCCTTAATAAAACAACTATATATCCCTCTTCTGCGATTCAGTTCTTCTACTATAAGAACAAATAGTTGGTTTAATGACTGATATTAGCTTACTTGTTGTTTCTTATTATTTACATTTTTCGTCTTATTGTTTAATTTATATGCAGCGGTTTTTAAATAGGACTGTTGCCACTGATGTCCCCACTACCAGAGATTTTAGTTTTCCCTCCCTTTCGCTTAATGTTGTCTGTTGGTGAGGATAACGTTTACAGTACCTCATGATATGTTCTTAGTGAACATTTTCGGATTTTTTTTTCGGTTTTTCTGTAATTGAACTTTGAGGTTTTAAGTTCTTTATACAACCATCGATTCACTTGAATTCTATATTTGTCACAGTTCTTTCAAAACGGTTTAAGGAAGAATATTATTGATTGGCAAACTAACTTGTCGATTTTAGTATCAATTTTATCAGAAAAAATATATAGTTGTTTAAGGGATATTGGGAGTAAGTATTTGACAAAAATCTATCTTATCTTTTTTTTTTTGCAAGTGGTTCCTTGAAATTTTGGGTGTCTACAGAGAATTAACATTTGCACGTTCCCCCTTCCTTCGAGCTATTTAAAGAGTTCCGGGTATCCTTTTAAGTCACACTGTTTCTGAAAAGACTTTTTTTTTATAAAACGGTGCTTTTATATAAAACTTCATTTTTACACATTGAAAACGTCCCACGCGTAACAGTTTTTCTTTAAATTAAATTCAAATTTACCATAATGTGCAAAAGCATTCGTTGTAATATTCTATAGGACAAAATAAAGGCTAACATGAATAATGCTTTAAAAAAAGGTTTTTTATGAAAACATGATTAATTATAAAGATTAAAATTCCTTGTGGATTTAAAAAATTTGCACAGTTCGCTCAAAAGGTGTATTTAAAATATATTTCTATACAACATTTGTACGTAGTGCAAAGCTCCTATTGCAAAAAATGTCTCAACTCATGAGCCGGGTGGTACATTTTGATTATGCAACATATTTGAGTAATAAAAGCTATGGAATAATTTATAGGTCGCAAAGTATTTATCCAACTTGGATGAAGTTTGGTATACATATTAACTTAACAACAATGAAATCACAGTAAAAGTTTAAAAAAAAATAGATACAAAAATGTGAAACTTTGAAAATTCATTACCAATGTCCCTTAAATAAATGTCAATCATTTTCGGGAATCTCACGTAAAAGTCCTTTCTTGACATTTCAACTGTTAACCCCAACAACTCTTTTATTAGCAATATCATGAATCTGTTCAAACCTGCGCTCAAAACTCTTGCTGTTAAGTTTTATTTCGGAAACTGGGTCTCCTTTCCCTGTAAGTAATTTAGTATTTACTATTTTCCATTGAATCGTTCATTTAATGACATATACCATTTTCCAAACTTGAAAATAATACATGGAAAATATCTACTGAGGCTCTCCAACTGTAATCGTAATTCATTGAATTGCGCGATTATCACTTTGGCGTGAGTATTACTTTCTCTTCTTACATCTCTAGAAAGAGTAGACCTCAAAACAATTAATAGAAGTAAAAGAAGATAGCTACTGCAGCAGAATTTAAAGCAATCCCCAACCCGAGAAAATAGCGTGAGTTTATAACGTGCCTGAACCAATGAAATAAAATATCTGTGTACTAAAACAATATCTCACCTTGATCAGAAAAGCCTTCTACGCTAACAAGTTTCAGACTAGTTTTCCCGCAGAGAGAATCGGATAGAATTACGGTTTTCTTCATTATCTCGCAGCGCCGATTGAAAGCTCTTGTTTGGCTATTGATTTCAGATCGCGCACGTTTTTAAAGGCGGTAGCATTTTCATGCAGAAGCTGTCACAAATTCGAGCAAACCACTGTCGTATTTGGAAATCTCTGGTTTCATTTCAGTGGCGGTCAACTCGAATGAATTTTTTTGTGATAAGTTTTAATGCCCTTCCCCCCCTGAGGCATCACAAGCGGAGGACATTGAGATGAAATGATAAATTGGAAAGAGATTATTATTATTTTTAAAGAAGGAAGCATTCCAGGTCTAAGTTTAGAGTATCTCCCGGCATTTGCCATTTATGAGAACTGAGGAAAGCCTGGAAAAAACCTCGGTCAGGGAGAACAATCGTTGGTGGTAATCGAACCCGAGAGTTCCCGCTCACGAGTCCGCTCCTTAACGACCTTGGGCACCCGTAGTTGCTTTTTTTTTTATAATTGGGATTCTCATAAGATTCTTTAGTAATAAAAAGCAATTATATTAAAATAGATGATACAGGGCTACATAAAGGTATCTGTCTGACTAAAAGGAATTTAATACGTGACCAATACCAACAACTGTCGCGATAAGACTGGTGTAGTCAAAGCAAGAATAACCAATTAGAGAAAATGAATGCAATGCTAAATATGGGTACATTTTAATTAGCGCACCGGACGGAAACTATAGGCTATTGTAATTTCATATGAATATATCGTGTCTCTTTTTATCAAACAGTTTAAAAAAGTAACCCATTGTATCTGGTTTAAACATTATAGATTTTTATTTACGATTAAGCGACTAGCTTAAAACGAACAGCCGATAAGATGGAAGATATTTCCCAGTCGAGAACTGGGTGAAACTCTTATTAAAGATTATTAAATACTATATTAATTTCCATAAGAGATTAATACAATTTACAGGTTATACTGGTTTTTTATTTATTTACTTAAACTATTTGTAAAATATTGAAAACTGGAGCATTAGAATTTTAATGCCTGACTAGACATTCATAACTGTAAGCTTATTTTCTCGATATACTATTTGATTTTTATTATTTTAATCGCTAAACATAAAAATAAATACCCCTTGAGCTTCAGATTTTCTCAAGATATAATTACTCTCGTTGCATTACTATAAATATAATTTCCAAAAGTATAAGAAAATGGGTAGAAACTTTTCGTATCGTGTATTTTAAATTTAAATATTTTATATCTTAGACACTCTTGCTGTAATAGTTTAATTATACATACTAAAATACTGGATGCAATAAAGTTAGATGATCTTTAATTGTGATTTACGAATTATTTTTAATTATATGCTTGAAATTTAACAATATTAAAATAATAGACAAAATTAGTGGACGGAAATGATAAAAGTTTGATAATAGCGTGAAAAAATTGTTAAAGACTACAATATTTTATGAACAAAAGAGATGTCAACCTTCAAGAGGCTATAATGTATACTGTAGACGTGATTTTCCTCATAAAAATCGCATTCAAATATTTCTCCAGCATTTCAAACTGAAAGCATATCATTGTGTCCTTCAACGAATTCTTCGATATCGAAAATTGGTATCATTTGAGTCATTGAATATACCCCCAAAACGCTAATTTTAATTTTCTTTGACAAGCTATTGTTTCTGTGCACTGGTATATGCAAATCTCCTACCAAATGCATAAACCTGTAATAGAAACATGCACTTTTCCATTATTCTGGCGTAATAATCGAACTATGGAGTTGCGTTTCGCTTTGAATATCAGTTTTCATCATAAAACAAATCTATTTTGACCTGCTCTATTCTCTCTGAATTTTGTTTCATTCTGTGTTATGCCAAATGTACAGCGGTGATTGATTTGTGTGAATGCCAGTTTTGCTTATCTCTATGCATGTAACCCTTTCATAATGGCAATGTTAATTGTGTTGCTAAAAGCTCTGACAATTGTTGAAAGAGATAGTGGACCCTTGTGCCCAATGTCCCTTTCCAGACACAAATCACGAATCAACCATAGCATCCGCAGTGTTTGAAACCAGTTATTAAACAAGATTATGTTGTAAATTTACGCAAATAAGTGTTTTAAAGGAGCAATAACTGCAGGTCTTTACTGAACGCAATAATTAAACTGTAAACGCCATCAGTTACACCATAAAATTACTAAAATTAGAAATAAAAACAATTAAAATAATGTGATTATTATTTTTGAATGGTGTTTTAACGCCCGTTTTTGGTGAGGCACCACAGGCAGTGGACACTGATGATACACCGCCACGGGTGGCCGAGGTCATTAAAGCGCGGACTCGTTAGCGGGAGGTATGGGGTTCGAATTCCATCCTCCCTGACTGGGGTTTTTTCCAGGTTTTCCTTAGTCCTCATAAATGGAAAATGAGGGGGAGCTACCCTTAAACTTAGGCCTGGAACGTTTCCTTCCTTAAAAAATACTCCTTTCCCAATATATAATTTCATCTCATTATCATCAGCGTCCAACGTCTGTGGTGCCTCAACAGTAAAAACGGGCGTTAAACACCGCTAAAAAAAAAAAAAAAAAAAAAAAAAAAAACCGATGATATATGAGATGAAATGATATATTGGGAAAGGATTTTTTTTAAGGAAGGAAGCGTTCCAGGCCTACGTTTAGGGTACCTCCCCGGCATTTGTCAATTACGAAGACTGAGAACAACCTGTAAAAAACCTCGGTCAAGGAGGACGGTCCTGGCGGATTCGAAACCCAGACCTCCCGCTCACGAGTCCACCTCGGCCACCCGTGGCGGTTATAATGAGATTAAGAGCAGCTTCTTTTATCTTAGGGCATCACAAGAAGTTCTCGTTTACATTCTATTAAATGTATTTACGTATTTGTTTGATTTTTTTTTTTTTGAAGGCAGTTTTTCTTGTATTTTTTAGTTTTAAGATGTTTATGATGAAGACAGGTTCTTTAATTTTCTTAACACAAGGGATGGAAATTTTTGTTTTAGTGTCGTCAGGTAACTTACAGCTTCAAGGGGATGCTATTTTTATTAAAAATGTTTTTCTTTTTTTATTGCAGACGTCCATTACTTTTTATAATTTTATTATGGTTTATTAATGTAGTTTGTCGAGGTTTTTCGTGCATTTAAATTGTTATTCAGACATCTAATTAATAAGTAGAAATAGGAGCCTTAGTTTAATTTTATTCATGTTAATTATATTTCATATATGCTTAAGAATGCTAAAGAATTTAACTTTATCATGTTCTTGGCCATTGAACATATTATTATTATTATTATTATTATTATTATTATTATTATTATTATTATTATTATTATTATTATTATATTTTAACTCTATCATATTCTTGGCCATTGAACATATTATTATTATTATTATTATTATTATTATTATTATTATTATTATTATTATTATTATTATTATATTTTAACTCTATCATATTCTTGGCCATTGAACATATTATTATTATTATTATTATTATTATTATTATTATAATATTTATTCTGTCTTTGGATTGGATTGTTAACTGAGAGGAAAATATTTCGATACTGCAGCTTTGTTCAAAGACTGGCCGTTTGTGCCTATGCCCCGATGCGGTCTCTTCTGGGAGGAAGGGAGATGTGAGGGAGACACCGGGCTTCGCGACATGGACGTAGATGGGATCCTAACATGTTCCCAATTAGAACACCTCAATGCCGGTCGAGTTGCTTATCCCTCCAAAAAAAAACTATTTGCATATCAGACGCCAGTACAGAGTTTTTCCAAAGCGCAAGTCACCGTTACACCGCACCAACCCAACTCACCCCGACACTTTCGATCCTGTAATAGAATCAACGGAATGTAACGATTTGGAGTTGAAGTCGAAGAGTAGAAAATTCGTGGTAATGAAGCATCAGCGCTAACGCCTGAGTCACCTCGCTTGGTGTTCTGTTGTTACTGCTTAGATTATTTTTACATAATATTAATATTTGTTTTTCTTCTCTTGTTTTTCCTACCATCTAATGTTGTATGGCATTGTCTATATCATTTTTGTCAACTTATCTTTGTATCCATCTTAACATATTTCTTACGTTTTGTGTATTCATTTATTTACTTTATGTATGCGATATTTTAATCTGTTGAGTATATGTGTTATGCCTTTAACTCTACCAGGTAAAATGTATTTATTGTTATTATTATTACTATTATTATTATTATTATTATTATTATTATAATATTTTTTGAGAGCTACAAGGAATTTCAGAAACACCTCTTTATACAGATACACGTAAAGGAAATATCGAAAATTTACCTGCAATACCTCAAGTAAGGAAAATATAAATTCTCCAACTGGTTATAGCGAAGTACTGTAGATGTCACTAGTCGCATTATTGTTGGTATAATGTGAAATTGTTAAGCAGAAGCGTTATAAGCTTAATCTTATAAGAACACAAAATGTAATATCAAATGAAGCCGTTAAGCACTTGATGGACAACCGATTGGTTCCTGTAGTATGAACTGTGGCGCCAGGACAAAGATAAACAGCATGATTTTGTTAAAAATAATCCGATGAAAGTAGTAATTATTAAACGAACACATATGAAATATTGTATTACAATTAGTTTCATTACTCGACCTCGTTCTGCCAACACGCTCAAGCTCATGTTCCACCAGTTGTATAAATAACTGTTATCACCTTCACTTGTCTTCTGCCTTTGAAGAAAAATACAAGCGGTTCGAAATATAACGATATTAGTATTTCTATTTTAATATGTTAACCTATTTCTCTTTCTTTTAATTCTTGTTCTTTTAGTTACATTGTTCCAAGAATTACATACTTTGTTAATTTTATTGTATATGTGTATATAATATAAATATACAAACTTTTAAGATGAACTTAAATTTAAAATTCTTAGAATTTTTAACGTTGCAATGGGATTTATATATTTAATTTTTTATTATTTTATCGATTCATGACTATAGTTATAAATGCAGTAATGTAATTCTTACACACAAAAAGAGAAGGTAACGTATTTTAGCCTACAGTCTCTTATTGATCATTTTTTTCTATTATTGTTCTGTTCTTATTAGTTCTATTTGCCAATTCGTAATTTCTTGTTGCATCAGTCTTATATCGGGTGTAACAATAAGGTAGCCAAACTTTCAGGACACATTCTCCACACGTAGAAGAAGGAAATATATGAAACGCTTTATTTCCATGTTAGAACTCATTTTCTACAACTCTTCATAGCACTTTAATTATGGGGAACACGAGGAACAGAACAAGAGGACACTTGTAACCAAGAGGACACTTTCAATATTTTATGAAAGTTTCATGTGGTATGCTGGTATGTGTGTTTCCCATTATTAACGTCTATGAAGAGCTGTACAAAGTTAGTTCTAACATGAAAATGAAGTGTTTCCGGACCGATGTCCATATAACATATTTCCTTCTTCTACGTGTGAGGAATGTGTGTTGAAAGTTTGGCAGTACCTTATTGTTACACCCGGTAGAGCATGCATCTTTGAAACATATCAGTGTCACCCATTTAATTATGAATGACAACTTTTCTGTAATATAAGTTTTAAAAGGACGTAAATAATTAGTTTAAGTTTAACAACAGAAATAATAATAACAATAATAATAATAATAATAATAATAATAATAATAATAATAATAATAATAATAATAGTAAAGAGCATTTTGTTTACCGCCGCTTTGATTTAACGAGTGTTTATTCTAGATGAGAATTTTATCAATTTTTAAGGAGAGAATGTGTATGTGAAAAGATGAATAGAAAGTAGGTGATAACATAATATCATTTCTGTTTAATGTTTTAACAATATCCTTAATTGTTTCAGCTGAAACTATCATTTTCATTCACCCTCTCTCCGTGCGATTACTGTCTATCTCTACCTGGAAGTTATGGAAAGTTTCGTGTGTTCCCCAGCTACTTCCTTCTTGTACGATATCCAATTCGCCTTTGCGTTCCTTGAACTTCCATTTGCTTTTTTAGAACTTGCTAAAGTTCATTAAGAAAACACGAACACGCTTCACTTGATACTGAAGTAAAAGTTCTGAGGCACGCTTAAAAGTTGGCTTGCTATGACTAGTCAGGCAAAACTTCGCCAAGAACCTGATCATTTGGCCGAAACCCTGCATGCCTTTACATTGCCTTCAAAGAATTAAAAGGGAGTTTGCTATACAAGCCGTAGTTAACTTTATATTCTATATAGATAATGGTGTATTTTATGTTTTATTTTATAGTTCTGATAATATTTAATAATTGAATGCGTATGTACTAGATAGCCTACCTATTAAAAAGTGTATCTCGGGTTATAGTGTGAAATACCAGCAGAAGTGAACACTTTGACCAGCTGTTTCACATTTTCTTAGAAATCTGCCACACTTGAGACACAATATTCGTTAGTTTTACGAGCTTGTAGTACTAGTACTTGAAGTTGAACTTGTAATGCTGTTTACTGTTTCGTACCTCATGCTTTTGCGTTATAAACTTTTTCATTGTTAGTTCCACAATTCATTAAATACACAAACATTAGACCATATTTTGATACATTCGTTTGTCAATTTAGATATGTAACCAAAGAGACCACAGAAGCACAAAATTCATAGAAAATAATGTAGATGGCCGGTGCCACATGAAAAACTTTTTTTCAAAATACTATAAGAAAGTAAAAGAATGTATTCAATCAATTGACTTTGCAGCATTATAAATTAGTAAACAAGGAAATTTCAGATTAAGTATAAGAACTGTATTTAAGTATTAAAGAGTTTAAGTGTGTTTTAAGTTTAAAAACAAACAAATACCTGTACTATTTCGTCTCTGTAATGGAACTCTGTAATGGAACATGCCGTATGAGAGAGAAAAGATTCCAAACTAGCATTATACTTTTCGTGGATTTGAGTTGGTTTGTTAATACAGATGTTAGCATATAAAATTCATACGTTTGACTCTTGAAGAATTCAGAAATTAAAACTTTACTTTTCTTCATCCGTCCTTCGTAGATTTTATCTTTCCTGCATTTTCTTTGTCGTTCACGCTTTCTTTCTTTCTTTCTTTCTTTCTTTCTTTCTTTCTTTCTTTCTTTCTTTCTTTCTTTCTACTCTTCCGATTCTAACTGGTTTTCTTATAGATTATATCGCCAATTTCTATATTTCCTCTTAGTTTTTTCCTTTTTGTGCATGCCCCCTTTAGTTTTCCCTCCATTTAAAAAGACTCCTGGTGTTTTTTTTACTTTCTGTTCTTGCATTAACCAATTTATTTCATAAATCTTATTGTCAATATACATGTTCCTTCTCTTCTTTAAATTAAAATCAATCCCCAGTCGCTGATTTGTTAATCAAGCACTGGGAGTTAATTATGCGTTGAATTGTGTGAAAACATTGACATCGACATAAAACAGAATGGAAAATATGATTACATCGGGAATGACAAATGGCATTTGAATGTATAGAAATGCAATTTACGTCAAAATATTCAAATGCAGAACAATTGAAAGGCAGAAATAAATGGTGGGAACGCTTTTCTAAGTCAATATTACCGGTTGTGCTGGCATTAATTTATTGTTGTGTCGATATCATACGGGTTATTTTACAACAGAGCTTGACATCGTGGCAAACGTTTCGATTTCATTGGCCGTGAAAGTACACAAGAACAGTCGCTCATGAAAGATCGATTCTGAGTGGCAGCAGAGCTACTAGGGTAGATCGTAGATTTTCTTAAGCGTGAAGCTTTTGTTTTTTCTCCCATGAAGAGCCAGTTTTCAGTTAAAAAGCAATAAATAGCAAATATACTGCTGGTCCTTGTTCTAGTAATACATTACAAGTGTATGGACTAATAACTTGTAGTTATTAGTAAAATTCTGTTCCAAAAAGGTTTCTATTATACTTGTACTTTACAACTCCATTCTTAAAACGTTTTTGTTATTCTTAGCAACGGAAGTATTAGTATTAGTCGGGCACTGGTAATTTGTATAAATTTCTCTACAAATGTAGGAATGTTAGTAACTTCAAATACCATCACAATATTTATTATCTCTTTAATGCTTTTGGGAGTCAGTTGATCCAAATATGCTCAGTAGATATTAGTGAAAGCGATGATAATGATGAGAGTAGGAATATGTATAAAGAAAGAATAAATAAGCATTTGTGTACTATGATAAATTTAATTAAGTGCAATTAAAGTACGGTATATAACTTGATATTTGCTTTTCCTGTTTCAAATGCACATTTCAGAACAGTATCTTGGTTAATATTATTTTTAAGGTTATTGCTACATGCCATGAAAATTATTTCTTTTCATTACTTTTTAAAATCTCTTTTGACACAACTTTCCCAGTTTTTAGCTTATAATGAAAATGTGATTGTCAAGAAATATAAATAAATAAATAAATAAATATAAATGATCAGATGTGTTAATAAAATAAATGCCGAGAGCAATCGGGAAGCCATCTCTCGACGACTGAAATTGAGGCTCCTAAATGTACCCTAATGGAACTGCCCTCTCAAAGTGAATTTTTATGTTTAAAGGTCGAGAAGAACACAGTAACTATTTAAACGAAGATTAAATTGTCATCTCAACTATGTTAGTACAAGTTCTTGTAGAGTATGATCTTGTAACTTTCTGTTCCACTAAAGAAGTGCAACATTTGTAAAGTATTGGTAAAATATACTTATAAACGGAAAATAAATATATATTAGACCACATTTTTGCGAAACAGGACCCTGGAGAGTGGCAACAATCTCTTACTTCAGGAGGAAGGGAGTTCCAGATTTTGGAAACTGACACGCCGAATGAGGTTAAGTAGAAATGTGTTCGGTGGCGAGGTATAGACACTAAAGTCACATTCCGGATCCGAGGGGGCGATATATTGATTTGTTTTATTTACGGACGCTCTTTAACATCTCAGGTCATCATCGTCCTATTCAATTCAGGGCGTGAAACGGCCAACAAATTTTGCTCAGAGGCCTCTTCTTTCAGGCTTGAGGTTCTCTTTCACGCCGTAAATGTACGACACGGGACCCACGGTTTTACTTCCTTTCCGAAGGATGCCATACTTAGAATTTTTACAACCGTAAAAATCTATCGATCCTGGCCGGGTTTGAACCCGCGATCTTTGGTTTCCACTCGACCACCAGGATCGACACGCGATAAATTGAGGGATAAAGGTATGGAGTATTTTTAAGAGGAGCGGGAAGAATGGAGAGCTCTGCATACTTTTAGAGCTAGTCATAGCAGTTGATTGCGTAGGATTGTCACATGATCAAATTACGAGAGTTGAAGACGAAACGTACTCGGGTATTAAGAACGCGTAGTAATTTATCTGCCTAATATTCAGATTAGAGTACAGGGCATCGCAATAATCAAAGGGAGGCATAACAAGCACTTGAATAAGATTCTTTTTCAAATTGACAGGTAGATCTTTTGCTGCGTGTTTTAATGTGTGAATCAAAGAAAATATTTTGCTGCATGTGTGAGTTATCTAGCTGTGACATTCTAGATCAGAGTCTAGATAAACGCCTAGGTTGTGTTTTTGCCGTGCTGATATACTTAATGACAATTTACTGCCATACATATTTTTATTTTCTCATTGTAGTATCAGTCCCAACTAATATGGTTAACAAAATCATCTAAATGCAGGAAAGTGCCTAAATTTATAACCTTTCAGTCATTCTTAGACTCAATAGCATTCACATATTTTGTTGCATATGTAGTGAAATTGATAAACGTCTTAAAAGAACGCTCGGATGACGGTGATTTAGTTTCAAGTTATACACTGGAATTCAGCGGACTTGATTGCGTCAGATGATGCAAATTATGACGGGAATGAGGACGGTTCTTGAATAGTTGGTAAAATAATATTTTATTTGTTGTTTTTTCTTCTTTCTTTGGTAATAAAACATCATAGAAATGAAGGAATTAAAAGTGTTTATAGAAAAGCAACTTAAATGGAAATAAGCAAATGAAAGAAGAAAAACAATGATAGTCGAAAGTAAAATAAGAAAGGTACTTTTTTCTGTTTCTTTTCACTGTTTATCTATCTTGTTTCTCCTGGAGAAAAAAGAAACAAAAGAAAGATTAAGCGTATATAGCCGCTTGATGAAAGAAATTGTAAAATTCCTTATTTCTTTCTTTCTCTTTCTTCGTGAAAGAAATAAAGGAATTATTATAATCATACTTTTCTTGTTTTCAAACATTTTTGCTATTTTATAACTAAAACGTTGCATTACGTTATGTTTCACTTAAAGTCTTATGCTATAGGGGATCCTTTTGACGGAACTTGTTTCCTTTGATGTTATTGTTACATTATGCCATGCGCACATGATATGTTCAGAACATACGTTGCTTTAACCGGTGAGCCAGAAAATAGCTTCTGTATCAGAATTTCCCGACTGATATCCGGAGATTTAGCAAGCGTTTATATTCATCACTCTCATTTTCATAGCAAAAATGCAATAACACAAGCTCTCGGATTCTAAAGTACACGTGATGTATATGAAATGCAGTTTTTGTGTCGTCTAAGAAGTGCGAAAAACTAGAAACGCTTGTGGCTGTTAGCGTTCTACCAGTGCTAACGACGTACTTCACCGCGGGAGTTCTAAAAACTTCTCCCCTAGTAGTGGAGCAAAATCGCTCTACAAACTACGCGCCCGCATAACTCCAACGTACACTTTCCGTCAGCCTTACTGCCGCTGACCGTTATTAACGGTCTAATACTGCGGCGAAGGAACAATCACTCTAAATAACAGGTCATTTATTTCAATTTCGCAGCAATGGTGATAGGGCACGTCTAAGCATTGCAGTTATTTCATTAACTTAAATACGGAATACAACTAATTTTTATATGGTAATAAGTGACCGTCTAAGAGCTGGTCATTGGCTCCAAAATGTTTATCCCTTACCAGTTCTTTATTTAATTTCTTCATCTACTAACAATGTCTGCGCGTGCGCAGAAATACAAAACAAAGATCCGATATATATATATATATATATATATATATATATATATATATATATGTGTGTGTGTGTGTGTGTGTAATATTAATGAAAAATAAAAATAAAGTAACACTATTAACAATGTAACAAATTAACAGTAATAATAAAAGTAGATAAGGATAAAACACCGAGAAAAAGTCACACTTGAAATTGCTATATTTCGAACTACTGCGAGTTCTTCAATGGCAAGATGCTAGACCATAGTAGCTAGACCATAGCTTCTTGCCATTGAAGAACTCGCAGTAGTTCGAAATGTAGTGTGACTTTTTCTCAGCGTTTTATCCTTATCTACTTTTATTATTACTGTTAATTTGTTACGTGCAGGAGTATATTTATTAATTCGTTTTGGGAAATCTTTTCCTGATTATTTATTACAATTTAATAGTAATTTCTGTTTTAACTATGTTTATATCAGGATTGGGTGCTAATTTTGAATTTGATTTGAAAAAAATTATTGCTATATATATATATATATATATATATATATATATATATATATATATATATATATATATATATAGAGAGAGAGAGAGAGAGAGAGAGAGAGAGAGAGAGAGAGAGAGATTTGATGGCGTATTAGATTCCAGTACAAATACATTATGTAGTTCGCCGATAACTTCATTCGTCGGTCCTGGTGGTGTAGTGTTTACTTGCCTCCTATACCCAAGATCGCGGGTTCGAACCCGGCCAGGACCGATGGATTTTTTCTGGCGTAAAAATCGTAAGTATGGCTTCCTTCGGAAGGGAAGTAAAGCCGTGGGTCCCGTGTCATACATTTACGGCACGATAAAGAACCTCAAGCCTGAAAGAGAGGCCTCTGAGCAAAATTTGTCGGCCGTTTCATGCCCTGAGTTGAATGGGACGTTGATGACCTGAGCTGTTAAAGAGCGTCCATAAATAAATCAAAAAAGAAAAAGATAACTTCATTCAAATGTATCGTTTATTACGTCATAACGCATTGCTGTAATTCTCGACTTTGTTATATTTATTGTTGACTATTATTACATACAGCGTTTGATAGTAGAGCAAAAAGAGACCAACATTTTATGATGCTACTTTTAAGCGTAAAGTAATTTTTTATGCTGAAAAATGGAGACAAACAGAAAGAGAGTTCAATGTAACTGAGAGCAACGTTCGCTTGTGGCGGCACCAGAAATTGACATTATTTGCAACTAAAGCCAGTAGGAAGAAATTCACTGATAATTGCAAAGGAAGACATTCTGACATTGAAGAAACAGTTTTGGAATTTGTATATGAAAGGAGGAAGAACGAGCAATCTGTGACACCATAAGAAATAACTTTTTCTTCTTTGACCTACGCCAACTGTCCTGACAACAGCACGAGTGATGGATTTTGTCCTACGTGCTCCAAGATGTAACAATAGTCCACTATAATTCTATGTTCTGATCGTTTTATGAAGCGCCGACCGTTCTCAAAGACGCCGTACAACAATATGCCAAAATCTTTTTTTTTAATGTAATTTTGTTTATGATTTTAAGTTTCGAATTTGGAGTGCACATTACCTTTGATGACGCATTAATATTCGCGTAAATATGGTATGTCACATCAAAAATCAGATCTATGCGACCAATGGCTATTATTCAATTCGGAATTTGGATGTCACTGCCTAGGTTTAGTGGCCAGAGTTCCTGCCGCTAAAATCGAGGAAACAGGAGAAAGAAGAGAGTTTTTGGAATGGAAGTGGGTAAACCTTGGAAGATAAAAATTACAATCCCGACTTTGAATTTCCACTCCGCAGCACCGAAATTTCAATCCAGATCTGTAGCATTGTAACCAACTAGCTATAACCTCTCTCCAAAGGAATTTCATATCAGAGCGCGAAGCGAAAGTGCAGGGTGACAGACCAATAACGCTGCTAGCATTTCCGACATGTAGTTGTCGCATCTCTGTAGACCGAAATTAGTCAACAAAGCTCTGTGAGGGTAAATTAGTTCGGTTTGCTTTTGTATTTAACAGCATTTGCATACAAAGAAAATATGGCCTCTGGCCGTCTTATCTTGTTCCATAGTAGCCTTCATGCGCATCTAACTCAGTTATAAATCACATCCCAGCAACATGGCGGATAATCGAGTTAGACGCAAATATTTTTGCTTTAAAAATAAAAGCTTCCCAGGAACAATAGAATTTAATTTTCTATGCGTTGGACAGCGTTCGGAGCTTGAGTGTTGCCAAAAAAAAAAGTCCTTTCAAATATCGAAACGAGATTCCTGATTAAATACTATTCAGATGACCGTGTGTATGTAGAGGTTTTATTGTTGAGCAAGTATTTTTACAACTATGTTATTTGACTTTTCGTACGAAAACGGGTTTCACACCGTCGACCCTGATTGAGACTTCCTGCTTTGGAAATTGCTATTCAAACAAATTTTTCTTTATGGTCTGTAGAACAAAGTAATGAGAAATTGCCATGTTATTCATTTTAAGGTTTTACTCTGGAGAACAGCCGCGAAATTGTCACTGATTTGTGATATGTAGAATCTGAAATACTGAAAAAGTTATCTTTTAAGTTTTTACAAACGATCATTAGATGACACTATTGGAATATGTCTTTACTATTTTCTATAAAATTGACATTTGTTATTGTGAAAATAGTTTCAGCTTAGAAAAGCTGAGGGATTGTTTGTTTACAGTGAAAGTTTAAACAAAGCAATTTTGCGAAAATTTGGAAATTTCACGTGAAGGATTTCGTTGGATGAGTTTTTACTATTTAAGTAACGCCTAGCTCAACAGCAATGCATATAATCGCTGCGTTCAACTTTTGTAATAAAGCACCATCAGAAAAGAGTGTTTACAATTTATTTGCAGAATTTCGTCGTTGTCCTGCGTCCGTCCGCGACAAATTTCGTGAAGGTCAACCAAAATTGGTTGTCATTCCAAAAAAACATCGATGCTGTGAGCAAAATGATTGAAGAAGATCGGCATTTGACTTATAGTGAGATAGAGACATCCTTAAGCATATCGCAGACTGAATTACTTTCGATTTTGCATGAACATTTAGCTGTGAAAAATATCTGTTCCCGGTGGATTCCGCACAATTTGACTGAAGCTCAAAAAAAACGTTCGTGTTAATTGGTACAATGAAATGCTCCAAAAAATTCTACCGAGGGACTGCAAAATCCGTATATAACATCGTAACAGGTGAAGAAACTTGGATATATTCGTATGAACCGGAAACTAAGCAACAATCGACTGTCTGGGTGTTCCAAGAAGAACCTAATCCCACAACAGTTGTTCGTCCAGGAAGTACTTCCCAGAAAATGGTGGTTTGCTTGTACTGGATATGTCGCAATCATTCCTTTAGAGAATCGAAGAACAGTTGATGATAAATGGCATACAACAATTTATTTCCCAGAAGGCATCGACGATATCAGGAAAAACAACCGAAAACGGCGCATCATTCTTCATCATGACAATGCCAGCTCTCACACAGAATTTCAAACAATTATTTGAAGGTAAAAAACATCGAATTAATGTCTCACTACCCGCATTCACCTGATTTATCACTTAACGAATTTTTTTTTTGTTCCCGAATATCAAATAAAATACTTTAACAGATATTTTTCATATCAAGAAGCTGTTGAAGTCTTTAAAAATAATGTTTTGAGATACCAACTTGAGTGTAAAAACATGTTTCGAGAATTGATTTGAACGCACGCAAAAGTGTATAAATCATAAAAGCGAATATTTTGAAAAGAAATAAGACATTTTTTTGTTTCCTAGTTTTTGTAACAACTTAAAAGGTCTTACCCCGCAGGCTTAGAGGGAACCTTTCAATGCCACATTCATCTTCTCGAAAGTACTAAAACAATAATGACATATGAAGATGGACCGCACTTTAAGCTGCATCCAATCATGTGTAATATCCGCCCTGCTGTGTTGTTAGTTATCATGCTTGTTATATGTAATAATTGAGAAAGTGTTTTTCTATTTTATGCTTAAAATATTTATTTATATTACAGTTTCTCATTTTTGTACTAGTTTAAAGTTAAGGAGCGAGACACTACTTAAAAATAGAAATTCTTTAAAAAATCCTTAAAATAAATATTTCAAGATGCAGAAGTTATAAGATTTCATGGTTGTCTACACCGCTCATCATCATGAGCGCCATTAATATGTGATTTATAAATGAAAATGTAATACATGTAAATTCTGAACAAATTGTAACGCTGTAACTGCACTACACTGGTGTTTAAAGTTTGTTATTAAAAACGCATGAAACACATTATGTTTCGAAAGTTCCCAATAGAATAAGTACGCACTAAAAATAAATTTAATTTAAATACAAAAACGTTAGTTTAGATATTTATGGGTAAGATTAACTTTGATTACATTTTAGGTTTCAGCCTAACCTACCAACCCCACTTTTAAATAAATGACACCCATATCTTAAGATACTTAACTTTTTAAGAGAAAAATTAAACAAGCAGTGAATCACTTAAACAGGAACGCTAGTGATTGTGAAGTGATTTCTACAGAATTGATTAAACGGGGCATATGATAATTTTGGGAACATTTGAGAGAACTGTTTGAAGGATGCATGGAATGGCTAGGATATACTAAAATGGAAGATTACCCATATGTAAAAAGGGGACAAAATGTAAGTTAATAGAGGAATGTAAGAATTGGAAAGCAAAAGAAAAACGAAAAGGAGATTCACGATTGATAAACGCTTCTGCTTGAATAAGACAATTGAAAACGTTGTACCTTATAATAAAAAGAGAAACAAGAAAACAATAGAACAGTTGCTATTAACACAAGCTGTAGCAATAGCAGTAAATCTTCAGCGTTTTTCAAAGAACTTTGTGAAATTCCAGTTTCATTGAACATCCCTCAATGAAAACTTACTAATGCAAAAATAAGCGATTTCTTGCCAATCAATTCCCAGTGAAATGACTTTAAGAAGAACTTATTTTCTCAGTGCTATGAGGACACTACAAGAAGAATTAGACAAACGGCCGAAAGCAACAATATCTTGATCTCTATTAATGAACTAGCGACATTAAAGACCGTATTTCAGTTCACGTTAATGTGGACACTATGAAAATTAACAGTCCCGATCAAGTATTTCTGCTGAACATCGAAGTTTTTGAAGCTGTTAATCATAAACAAACTGTCAACTGTTCTACCACTCCATGACTCTACTGTGCCCGAGGGAATTCAACATAAGGATGTCCTGCTGCTTATCACCGATATGGTAGAAACTACTAAAGCTATCAAAGGCATTTATTCTAAGATGATGATGCTTCTACTTGCCTCACACCATATGCACTTTCCTAAAGTCGACCAGCTTATGCCTCAGATAAACAATATCCTTGTTTAAGCTCCAGAAGAAAAATCTTTAGACCCATAGCTCCAGATGTTCCCCTCCTATCGGAACACATCATTACATAGCGAGGCTTCTGGATCGAAGCTGCTGTGTACTACTGCAACAACTTACAAACGTTGAAATCCGTGGTTGGCGCTGTGAAGACACAAGCGAGCTCAGGGGCTGTCTTCTGGAGTGAAATGCAGAGGAAATTGGCATACTTAAAAGCACCTTTGGCTTCCTACACTCTACAATTGTGAAAGTTCAAGAAAGTGGCGTGAAACTTGAATTCTCCATTGAACTTGTCAACAAATCTCAAGTTCCGCTTGGCGATGTGTGTGGCGAAGTAGGTGAAATGCTGCAAAATAAAATGAAAAGTGTTCTAGATATAAATCCGGAGTATCGCTTCATGTGCTTGATTTCTGAAGTGCTAACTAGCGAAAATGTCTACATAGTACATTTCAAATCTTATCATCTGTAAATATACTCCGATTGTAAATGCCGATGTTGAAAGTAGCTTTTCAGAAGAATGTTCTTCTACTTTTGAGAGTCTGAGCATGTCACTGTAATTCATGACAATGAAGTAGCTACACATTTTCAGTGTAATTTTTAATTTCTTTTTGTTTACTTCAAGGGAATGTAAAACATGTGCTTTTAAAAATATTAATAACTTATATTAAATAAAATAATGATACACCTAACCCACATTATTTTTCATAGATTTTCAAAACTTTGTAGTCATTTTGAATCATATTTTACAATTTTAAGATCTCTTTAAGGTAATTTTAAAAGCATTACGTAATCAACATCCTAGCTCTGATTGTGGTCAATGACAACTATGCAAATAACCATGGTGAGTTTTCTACTAGCAACAGATTACTTTAATATTAATTGAACTATAGGATGACCGATGAAAGTGTCTCCCTACTTAAAGTTGGTACTGCTGAACAATAATTCATAGCTTAATATCTTAAATCTTTTTTGACGTCCGTTGTTTATCTGGGAAATAAAGTGTAAACAATAAGCAAAGCAAATCTACTTACACGTTGCTGCAAAAGTGTAAAGTAAGTGGAGCAGAACAAAGCTGTAGTTGGGGTAATTAATTTGGGATTAGAAACCTCTGTCTCCCACTCTCTTGCACTTTGGTATGTTCTCTCTCTATCTCTCCCTCTCCCTCTCCCTCCCCCTCCCTCTCCCCCTCCCTCTCCCTCTCCCTCCCTTCCCTCCTGTTCGGTAGGTATGCGACCTGCACAGGAAATCCTTGTTTTTTCAAAGTTGGTGGATTTAATCACGACGCTTGGACCTTCTGAGGGAAACTTCTGTGACAGACTAACAATGAAGGCTCATGTTTACCTAGCTTTTTTTCCTCTCCCTCTTTCTCCTTATATTCTCTGTAACATTGCCAAGCAAGAGGAACAAAACATAGTCAAATGGCCATTAAAGAGGTAACTTAAGGTGCTGAAATGAAGTTTTTTTCCATGATTTCAGCTTGCACCAGGAAATACTAGAGAACGTGATCACTAGTTCTGCATTTGCTTCTTTTACATCATTAGGTCGATGTGTATTTCTTACTATTTGCTCGGTTTAGATCTATGCATCAAACATGAGTTCTGAATGAATATTACTGGGCTTTAGTTATACTGGACTTTAGTGGAGACGTATTTGCGTCTCCACTACTAAGTGCGCCGAATGACGGTACTTCTCCGATTCCTAAAATACGTATTTAAACTTTAAGAGCATGCAAGAGACACCAAAACAAACTCTCCCTCTCCCACCCTCCCACTCCCCCCCACCCCCACCACACCCCCTCTAACGTCTTACCTTCCGATGAGTATTTATTTTTCGAGGACATTATGTACGCCATTTATTGCCTTCACAGACGTTACAGACACTTTAAATCACTTTTTTTAAAAAAAAAAAAAGTTCAAATTGCCTCCGTTTACTTCTACACAAAGGTGATATATTTGTATCATGGACTAATAAGGCAGCCAAAGATTGCAGGATTGTCTGCTGCAACTATTCTGGCCACCAGATAATCTTCCCTTTCAATTGGAATCTCGTAACCTACATAATGCATTCCATTCGACCTTACAAAAAAAAAAAGGTCTAGAGGAGATAAGTCAAGAAATCGAGGGGGAGAAGGGTATCATAGAGTACTATCCTCTGCCAATCCCCTTTAAAATCGTTTATTTAAATACTCGATAATTCAGCACAAGAGTAGTAAAATGTGCAGTTGCCCCATCATGCTGGTACTACATTTGTCGTCTTGTAGCTAGTGGCACGTCGTCCGACAATTAAGGCAATATGTCGTGAGAAAATATGAGTGGAAGATGCCGTTATCAGGCACCTGTCACACATTCATTTGGAACCTTTGTTGAGAGTGAATATATGTAGCATAAGATCTGATCACTCCAAACATGCGAATTATAAACTTTGAAGACTTCATCACAGTGTAGAAGTGAGAATGTAGGGTGTTGCAGATAGCATGGATAATCGGTTTGCAGATCGTACACGCGTTGCCTGTGAAATTGATGCAATCGCTGCTCTCGAAGGGCGTTCAAAACATTCGTGTGACTCCTGGTTCCCTATTATCCGCAATTGAACTAATGCTGATGAAGGACTCTTGCTCTACTTGCAACAGAACAATGTTGCTCGAAGTGTACAATTCTCACTTTGTGTCCTCGTCCTTGTCCGCTAATATTCTAAATGCCTAACTCAGACGTTGATGCACAGCAGTTAGGGATGAAGCGTCCTTTAAAACTGTCCTTTAAAGGCTGATTCTACCCATTGTTAATGTGTTGGCTCATATGCGTTAATTTTTATTGACGAATTGAAACATTTCCGTGCGCGGCGTGAGGCGTGAATAGCTGATCATCAATAATATGGTGGAAGGCTTAGCCTGCTTTGCGCAAAGTGTAGCAGTGTTTTTCCAATGCTGCGAGGTAGAGCTGAAGGGGGTCTTTCAAGAAGTTTTCATTTCTGTGTAGACTAACTTTGATCTTAATTCATTTGGTTATGTCTGATCTCTTCAGGGACTTTGTACAATCTGAAACCAGCAGTAAGGCTCGAAGATATCAATTTAAAATGTATAATTTTGCTATTTTTGTTTGTATTGTGGTAATATGAAATATGATTTACTTTAATAGTAAATATCATTTACTGTGACTTAATATTTTTAAAACTCAAACTCGCTTAATCATGTTATAGTTTACGTGGGACCGCGAACTGTATGATAGCTGATATCTGTTCATCTATAACTATTTTCCTTCTATTTCTACGTAATTGTCAACTGCAACAGAACAGGCATTATCTTATTAGGATTAAAGAGAAAGGGACGGTAAAATTTTAAATGAAACAAGGAGAGTTCATTTCAGGAGTGACTGATGTATATGCACACGAAAAGGACCGAAGTACTTAGTTTATATACAAACATATTTTACGGTGTCGTGGATTAGGACCTTATAAAATATTTAATGCAATTATCATTTGCATTATTTATAGTAGAATGACATTGTTTTAACATGAAAAAATACATCTTAAGCTTTCACGGCCTGCGTTATAATTAAAGAAGTTAAAAATTTCCGGGCTGTTTTGCCGTGATGAATGGTTTAATATGCTACCATAGCTTTCTCCAACTACTGCGGTTGGCATCATCAGTGGACGCTGAACAACACCTGACTGCTAATAGAAGATAGTATTGGTTTCTGTAAAATTGTTCATCGTCCACTGATGATGCCAACCGAAGTAGCTGGTGAAAGCTATGGTAGAAATTTAAACCATGGACCACGGCAAAATAGCCCGGAAGATTTTAACTGTAGTAATAATGAAAAATGTGCTAATATTACGAGCTATTCTCGTGTTATATGAGTGTAAATTATATTTTCCAATAATTTCACTTTCTATGTCTCAGTGAATCCTAAGCAAAACGCCACGCTCAACAACTGGATCCTGTTTCACGAAATTATTAGTCTGCCAGTTCTAATAAAATCTGTTGCACAAACATTTATTCCATAGCTATGAATCGTCGGTCCTGGGGGTGTAGTGGTAACCATACTTGCCTCCTAAACCTAAGATCGCGGGTTCAAACTCGGCCAGGATCGATGGATTTTTTTCGGGGTGTAATAATCCTAAGCACGGTTTCCTTCGGGAGGTAAGTAAAGCCGTGGGTCCCGTGTCGTACATTTACGGCACGAAAAAGAATCTCAAATCTGAAAGAAAAGGCCTCTGGACAAAATTTGTCGGCCGTTTCGCGCCCTGAATTGAATGGGACTTTGATGACCTGTGATGTTAAAGGGCATCCGTAAATAAAACAAATCAACAGCGTTAGAATCGTAAGATTTTGTCATTAGTCAATTTTCAAAATTACTATTGTAGGGAATGTATCCCAGCGTCGAGAAGGTTGTGTCGGTGGTATTGTTTGTTGATACGATTTTGTTTACGTGGCATGTATATTCTAGCCAAGAAATAGCATTATGTCTACCACGTCGAAATGAATTTCTAAGTATCCAAAACATTTAATTAATGAGCACAAAGAAGTATATTTGGACAATTCTCCGATAAATTACAAATAAAGACAAAGCCGAAATATGGGAAATAATTACATAAGCTGTGAAATCGTTGGGACAATTAATTTGGAGAAAAATTATACATATGTGAGGGACACGTTTTTGCGAAACATGAAGAAAGCTACAATGATACATAAGTTTATTTAAGATTCATATTACTGTCTACAAATAATGGTGTAAGTAGCTCAGTTTTATAGTATTTTTCAGCTGAAAATAGATCATTCAAGGAGTACGGGAATGGTGATGGCTTTAAGACCACATATTGCTTATATGTATATTAAAATACGTCGATTTTAATTGATAGAATCAATACTAACCTAAAATATGTACACTGGTACGTAAATTCGCCATTCGAAATACACATGTCGAATTCAACTAGTTAATAATACCCAAATTACCAGACCAAATGATGAAACAAAATCGCACGCTGATAATATCAGTGTCATACTAGTAACTAGTAGTTTACACTCATTAAGTTCTAGAAACACATACTTGTATAATAAACAAGTAATACTGCAATTGTGACTAGTTTTGCCAGATCAGAACCTCGTGAAACTGGCCACTGACAGCAGTAAACGTCAAATGACATGGGGTATGATGATTCGGCTGTCGTTGATAAAGAAACTCTGTGACTCATTGTGTTTATTTTACGCTTGCCGATTTTAGTGGGAGTGATACGACAGTTTATATCCAGTGGAAGGCACATACATCAAAGTAATTGTTACAGGCTGCACTGTTAAGGGCATAAAGTTATCTCCAGTTACAGCTCAGAATAAATACATAGAACCCTCCCTTCCTGCCAGCTAGCTTGATGTAAACGCAGCTCGGTATCGCCTTGGGTTGTCGGGAACTCGCTCCATCTTTGGCCATCGCCAAATGTAATTTAAACAGGTAATGCGTACAAACCTTGTCCGTTAGTCCACAAATATCACTGGGTCAAGATGTACTACAAAATGTGTCGCTTAAACCACTATTTCGGACCGTGGAGCGGTATTTGAGGGGGTGTGGATTAATTTTATTGGATAAATTGGGTCTCAGGGTTTTGTCACCCCCCTGGCTAGGAGACTGGAGTGGGTTAGGAGGAGGAATCCTCTTAGGACGATCTACAAAGTGATGATTGGTATTTTTTGATTCTGTGGCTGATGTATCCTCGTCCTCCGTCGGATTTTCTGGCAGGTCCTATTACTCCTGGCCGGTACCTACTCCAAGTAAACAATTGTGGAGACAGTCTTCTCAATGTTGCCCTTTTTAAATAGTGGTATTTTAGTTGCTAAGCATAGCGAACAGGGAAAAGGAGAATGAGAAGATATTCACAGACGAAAGAAGGGGGCGATGACGTTACTCTCAAATTGTTTATTTTTAACGTTTCACCAAAAGTACCAGGAGATCGAAACACAAATGGCTTCTGGTATATACATGTAGATGGCTCTCCCGAGAAATCTTGTCTGTCCCGGTTTTGTTGAAAAAATATCAGTGAATTTATATTCTCGGAATTTGAACTGTTAAAACTCCAATGAGACCAAGAAAAAAATCAACGTCCCGACAAATGAAACTGAGAAGCTTGGAGAACCACTCGGAGACACACTGCGAACTGTACGAAGTGAAAAACTGCAAGTCCCCGAACGATCTCAGCCTCTTTTAATGAAACTACAGTCGTTCGGTCCTGTGTCTCATAAACCAGTTGCAATTTTCAAAATATTGCCTGTAATTGGTCGGTGGTCTCGCGCTGTTTTTACTAAAACGAATCAGATCGTTGTTCCTGAGTAGCGCCAATTTCTGGACATCGGTTGCTACCCACATTCCTCTAGGCAATGAGATCTGATCTAACGGTACAAACTTCGAAAACAAGTTTTAAGGGTTTTCTTATTGTTCTCGCGCATTCTTCCTGTTCAATGGCTTTGGCAAGATTTCCCTTCGAACCCTCGTTTTGATGGTTTTAACAGTAAAGGTTCAAGGATTTTAAGCGCGGAGAAATATACCGAAGTTACAGATGTTGCTTCTTCTCTGGAATTTAGCAAGTTTCCACTTATGTGTAAGCTAAAGTCCTTAATCCAAATAAAGTATTTTCCTCATTATAATACTATTGAGAATTATAGATACATATTGAGAATTAATATACATTTTAAATATTCTCGTCGGATCTAATAACTGCTTCAATAACCGATGCCAAATTATATCACTTTGTGCAAATCCCCTCTGACTGCAAGAGTACTGCAGTGCATAACAACAAACTTTCTTGCCGAAATTTGCGTACTCCCTGACATGAAACGGGAAATTCAAACTATTTACGTGCTAGCTAGAACATGCTAATAAACTTTAATGGGAGTTTCCCGTGTTTTAAGCTACAACGGGAATGAACTTTTGTGCAACAGAAGAGCAACGTTGCTTCATTAAGACCAACTGAATAATAGAACAGATCTCTCCTATGCAGCACGTCAACCATGATTAACGTGTCATATGTCAAGAGTTTCAATGAATGGCCGCTATAATCGCTGAACGTCATTGTAACCAATAATTTTTTATGAAGTGGTGTGTTACCTGAAAGATAAAGAAAGCCTGCTGTATCTGATGTCTCATCGATAGAAATAACTCTAATAAAGCCCTGACTGGCCTACTACCTACTCAGGATCGAACCAGGGACCTTTCGGTCAAACAGTCAGCAACAAAAGTGTAAAAAATTGGTGATATCATTTTTAGTTCGCATTATATGACCATTCCCGCCTACTGAATTCCATGTCAATGAACCATATGCTGTAGTAATTAAAGGCACCGCCACAAAGGTTCTGGTTTTGTACTGTTTTATCTCTTCGCTTTCATGTTTAAAATATTTTCCAAACTGCTGGTATGTTCAGACCAGGTAACTAGATGGAAAACATGCTATTCACTGCCAGGTTGATATACAGTTAGAATATGGAAGAGAGACCCGTCTGTAGTTTGAATGGAAGTCTGTAATTATACAAAACTGTTCGCCAAACTTGACGCCCCCTTCAACCTCAAACTCGAGTTATTGAATTAATGCCCAAAAAGTGCGATAATGGTGTGTCTATAAAACCCGCATCGCTCCTTCCCTACCTGTCTGAGGCGAGAGATGTTGGAATGTACTGCCTTCTCTGCGAAATATCAACAAAAGTTTGTATATAGGTATTTTATTTCCCAATTGGCCTCAGCAGTAATGTTCTATATAATACTAAAAGCAGTTGAATTGTACAACTGACCAACATTGGTTGAAAATGGAACATCGTGGAGGGTTATTGCATTCAATATTAAAAAGCCCAAACTTTTACCACTTTAGTAGATAATAAAAAAATAAAAAAGCTTTCAAATGTACAATGCAAAAATTATGAAATGTGTTTACTATCCAAAACTAATCAATAAAGTACTGAATTGCTTTAGTGTAAAAATATGTTTTTTTTAATTTAGAATTTAATGTTGCATTTTGTATTTCTATTAGTCTAAAGCACGAATATCCACACTTTAGGAGAATTTATTTGCCTCCAAAATATTGTTTCATATGGTGGTTTGAAATTCTAAATTCTAAAACGTTTATTTAAATATTTAATAAACTTTTAACATCCATGTCGAAAGTAAAAGTTTTTTGATACAATTAATGAACTATATAAGTTTTATAATGTAGAAAACCAATTCATTACGGATCTAGCTACTGTCAGCACCACGCTATGTAGCAATTAATATTGGAAATTAATTGCTGTGTGTTCTGTATTTACCCACTGAATCAAACTTTAAATAATAACAATAATAATAATAAAAAAGAGGAACAAAAAGTATAAAAATAGTGTGCTGCAACTATAGATGTTACCTGGCCACATTTGATAATCTTAAACACGGTATTCTAGACCGGATTCGCTACCTCCCTGATCATATACCTGCATAATTTCTCACAATACTAGATAGACCCCATTTTATCGTTCGTTCTCTTCAAAAAAGTCCTCAAATGTATAGGGAATAATAATAATAATAATAATAATAATAATAATAATCTGTTATGCATCTTTCATAGCACATTATAGTATTTTGTTGATTTTTTGTTTACGGACGCTCTTCGACATTTCAGATCATGAGCATAGGTAAATTTTATTCAGAGGCCTCTTCTTTCAGACTTTTACGTGCCGTAAATCTACAACACGGGACCCGCGGCTTTACTTCCCTTCCAAGGGAAGCCATACTTAAGATTTTTATGCCCTAAAAAAATAATCGAACCTGGCCGGGATTGAACCCGAGATCTTTGGTTTGCGAGATGGTTACCACTGTACCACCAGAACCGACACAATATAGTACGGAATATATTTGAAGCAATGGTGCTAATGACGACAAACTTTTAGAAAATAAGCAATATGAATTATTATTAGTGCCTTATATGTCCATTGTCGCTGAAATTACTGTCAGCTATTAATCAATTTATTTACAACTGCTTGGGTTTTTGCGAAGTCAAATGTAAGTACGAGTAGAGAATATTCACAATTTTTACATGTATATTTTTTCGCGAGAAGATGCAACTCTACAATTTTGTCACTTTCAGTTCTCGCCTGTAAGAGGTATACAAGTTGAGATATGGGCATTTAGATATTCTATAAAGAAGATCAACCTATAGCCTTGACCTTGCACTGTGCGCTTCCTGCAACATTACATTTGCCTCAGCTGCAGATTAGTTGAGACGAAAAGGAGAATTTCAGAGCTTATTTAAATGTGTTATGTTCTTATTTTTATTAAAATTGTAATGTCAAAGGGTATTTTAAATAAAATACTTATTAATTTCAATAAAATAAATAATTCAAATTAGATCCTTATTATATGATTGTTATAATATTACTTATGCAAATTATCTTTCTGTGACTCTAAATGATAAAATAGGATAAAATAAAAGATAAGATTGTTGTGTAACAACATGGTGGCCATATTAAAATTGTCGTTTAAATTTAAATCTCCCAAACAAAAATAATATATGACTGTAATTAGCAAACTATGTAGTTTTATATTATGCATAAAACCAAAATTTAGTTATGGTGAAAACTTTGTTGAGATCCTGGAAAATCTTAGAGTTTTTTTTCCTCTTTTTTTCCAGTGGGATCTTGTCTGTGATAAAGATATCTACACAACACTAGCGCTTGTTCTGCTGGCTATCGGTGGACTATTTGGGAATTACGTGTTCGGCTATTTGCAGGACAGGTAAGCATGGCTTAGTACTAAATTAATTCGGTAGAATATATCTGCTTACCCATAGCATATGTATGGTAAATGTGTGATAATCACGTTAATATACCGTTTTAGCTCTTGATAATGCTAGGGAGTTTAATTGCTAAAGTCTGATGCATGTGCTAGCTTGTTCACGATGTGTTACTATTTTATATATAATAACATACAAATTATCTTAGCGCTTGTTCTTGGGGTGCTATAGAGATAGTCTGTTAATTCAGTGACCTATTGGAGGTAATTAATTTACTTCTTTGCATTTTATCATTTGCCCTAAGGCATGTTGCTAGTAAGCGTTTGTCAACACGTTTTTTCTCAACTACCCAAATTATTAACTTTTAAGTTAATAGAATATTAACATTCAAAACAGTTAAATTTTAACAGTTTAATGTAGAGATGAAATTAATATTTATATTTTTAAGAATCTGGACAGAAATTCTCAGTTTCCTATCGATGAATCAACTTTCATCAGCAGTACAAACAATAATGCTTATGAAATATTATTAAACTTTCATTTTGACGTTCCAAACGCTGCACTCTTGGTATGTGCGGGCAACACCACGTCAGATGTAAAATCGGAAGTAAAATTAGAACTACTAACCTCATACTTCTAAAATTTAATATATTTTTATACAACTACAAAATACAAATATTTTATCCCTAAGTCTAATACTTTTCATGCAGCTATTCACCTAAGTTAATGCAGAAATCTCTTGAAACCCTTAAAATAGAAATCTGAAGAGTAGCTCATTTTCAATTTTATAACCTGCCGAGCATAATACCTTTTAATCAATTTACAAGTTTCGAAGAAAGTATTTATGAGTATTTAGCAATTTTCTCTTAAATATAACGAAGAATAAAATATGGCAAAATTACAAGTACAAATCAATATAATTTTCAGATTTATGTTTTAAGGTAAAGGGTATATAAAAATTTAATTTCTAGAAGTAGATCGTACCTATATTTTTCTTTCAACCTGATAAAGCTATCATACAGTCAGCACTCTCAAGTCAAAGTAGTACAACTGACATCTCGCTGGGCCTCGCACGGCTACACGTGGACGTAACTAGCAAGATCCTCATGGTGCAAATATATCTTAACGAAATTACTTTTATGGGAGTTCTTGATGGAGCATAGAAAATAATAATAGCTATTTTCTTTTGTCAAATAAGCAAACAGCCATGCTTTTGTTATTATTGTTTATCGTGAGGAAGATAGTCATATATGAATTAATTGATTTATGCCTATGCTGAAATTTTACATTAAATTCACATATTTATTGAATGCATATAATTAACTATATCAGCATTTTTGAAATGTCTAGCATTGGTCTTCGAAATGTTTGATAATGAGATAAATTTATTGCGTTAAAGCAAGAAAAATTATCTACTTAAAGCGGAAGAGCATTCAGTTAATCGTATATCTCTTAACCCTCTAAGGGTTCATTTCAAAACTTCCCAGTCTGAAAATGCCTGTAAATTTAAACACAAGCTTGTCAATTTTGATATTGCGGTAAAATTTAAACCAATGTTAATTTTATGTTTCACTTCTTCACCCCCAGCCACCCATTTGAAAGTTCATATTATCCCTGGGGACATTTTGAGGCTTAACTTTTAAAGAGGATTTTTATCTCTCAGTGCTGAACCTGTTTCCTGGGACTTGGGCATTTTCTGCATGGCATGACGGTAGAGTAGATATCTTCTGAGGCTGGGCTTCCCGTCGTTCCAGTGGAGATGATAAACGTGATTAAGGTTATACAGTGGGGAGGTTTCTTATACACCTACTAGGACCTAATTTTAGCTACCAGACCTATTAGATTTGCCTAATCAAGGAAACATCCACTTGGCAGATCCGGGAATTGAACCCTGAACCCAAAGAGTAATAGCCAGGAACAATGATCACGTTTGTTAACAATGAATCAAAAAACGCTTTCGAATGAAATTTGGCAAGAGTATTTAGATTAGCTTAAACGCAATCCCAGTGAGTTTCTCCGACGTTTCATAACAGTAGATGAAACATGGAGGAGCAGTCCAAACGGCGGGTGGCAGCACGTGAAAATGCCCCAAAGAAAGAAAAAACTTTCATTTGCAGGAAAGGTTATGGCTACGTTTCTGGGATTCTCATGGTGTGAGCTGGTAGACTACCTCGAGAGGAGTAGAACCATCACCGGGGTGTATTGCTCTTCACTACTGGACCAAATGGAGGATGCTATTCAGGCTAAACAGCCACACCTTGAAAAAAAGAAAGTTTTCTTTCATAACGATAATGCGCCTTCACACACGTCTGGTATTGTTGCTGCAAAACTACGTGACCTTAGCTCAAAATGCTTCCACATCTGCCATATTAGCCATATTTGACTCCCAGCGATTCTTTTTTGTTCTCAAACTTAAAGAAAAGGCTGGGTGGACGAAGATTGACGTCAAATGATGAGGTTAAGGTTGAGACAGAGGCTTATTTTTCACAATTGGACAAGTCTTTTTTTGCTCAGGCTATTAAAAAGCTGGAGGAAAGTCTTTGAACTAAATTTATTGATTTACAAGGTGATTACAAAATTCTTAAACCTTGTGTTTTCGTCCTGTACTGCTTCTGTTTCACTGGAAACATGCCTTCATATATTACTTCTCCACCAAGCGCTAAGAATTTAAATCGCCAATTCATAGAATTATTTGTCACATTTAATTCACAAAGTCAAGAAACACAATTCTGTACTTGACTCCTTGGTTGAGTAGTAGTAATTGCTGTCATTTAAATGTTTGGGGTTCAAATGGATAGAAATATACCAGTTTGATTTTATGTCACACAAATAGCTCACAATCAGTCGTAAGTTTCATTTTGTGGACAGACAATTAAAACTCGGCAGTACGCTTGTGCAGCTACCTTCGCTCAATAATTGACTCGTATGTAGGAAAATTGCTTTGCTAGAACAGTCCAAATGGTGCAATTCCTGGGAAACTACAGAAATATAAACAATAAACCGTCTCCACATGCTGGGATTTTCAATAGTCAGATACGTCTGCAGCTGCAATAATAAAACCACCCGTTTTTATTGCAGATATTTCAACACTGAGTCCTCTCCTACCGTCAGCGCATTAAAAGCTACTTCTGTTTTGTTTCAGTCCGAACTGTTCGTGAAGGCACCCTTTATGTTGGCTACCCTGTTGTCCCTGGTGGTTAGCCCTTGCGGCTTCACTGATACAACCACTGCTTGGCACACCCAGCACCAGGTGGCAGTAATGAGATTGTCATTACGCTACCAAAGAGTATTATGTTGCTTTATCTGCTGCAATGAAATCCTGGCGTCGCTGTGTGGGTTTGCTGGTTTGGATTGGCTTGACTGTTGTGGTCAGTACCCCCTCAGTTCAGGACAGCGATGTATTTAAATTTTATTAAATGCCAGCAACCGCAAAGCATCCAGTGGCGGCCACCCCTGTTGTGCATTAATACAAGCGCAGCGCAGACGCCACACCCACACCAATACAATTCGCTTTGTTTACCACAGCGAGGATTTCCAGTGGCGTGCAACATCGAAATTTCCTGTAACACGTTTTGTTGTGAAATACAGTAAACCCTAACACTCCTGCTGTAAACAAAGGGAGGGGAGAAATAAACATTCCTGACTGTGGTGGCAACACTGGGACATCTTACTAAACTTATAAAAACAAAACTCTAACTCTTCTTATCTCCCTTATATGATATTCGTCCGAAATGGTTTAATATGCACAAAGTTATGCTATTTTCACAACTTGTTACAACATAACAGCATCAGATTCAATTGCCGAGAGATAGTAACAAAAGAAGCGAACTTCTCGATTGAGCTCAGTGATTTATTTTATTAGTCCGTTTTGATAATTTATATAAATTTGTTAGGCAATCACATTTTCATTATAAGCAAAAATTGGTAAAATGGTGTCAATAGAGATTGTTTTAAAATAGAATAAGGAATGGGAAGAAAATGTTTTCCTGTCAAGTAGCAGAAACCTAAACTAAGATAACGAGAAATGTTATGTAAAATCTACTTGCGATTTTCTAAAACTTGTTAAATTCTGATTACCGCGTGGTTGCAAATGGGCGCTGTTTCCTATTTAATCTGTAATTAGATCCTACATCTTCACATAAGAGACTTAATGAAGCAAACATAAATTAAAACTCGTGTTCTGGGATCGAGATATGCCATATGCACCCTCAATTTATTAGATCTATAGCTTATGCATGAGGATGTTACCATTACATTCTGGTTTTTCTGGTTGCACCACGGAGCAGATATGGCGACCTTCCGTCCCCTACCAAAGCAGTCCTTGCTACCTGTTCGCGACTGCTGACTGCAAATGCGTTTGTTTTGTACGGTAAGCGTGTTATTATGAATTAATATAACTTTTTTATGTTCTGTTTTTTTTTGGGGGGGGTAAACTTAAACCACATTAACCTAATATAACCTACGAAAAAAGGAACATTTATTCGATTAATTACAGAGTAGAAAAATTATGAAGATTAAAAAAAAGAAAAAATAACAATTATTCTGAGGGAAAAAAAATATTACAAGCAAGGAAAAAAATTACCCATGGGGAATCGAACTCCAACCTTCACACCATTAGCACGAAGCCCTGGCCTACCGAGCTAATAGGGCTTCATGCTCGGAATGGAAAGTATTTGCCTGAAGTAATAACCGCTACTAAAATCGTAATCCCTCGGCAGTCTTCGTTACCATTCGGGACTACCGGCTGCAGATGAATTCGTTTTGTACGGGTTTCTGAGAGAAGCGTCCTAAAGCATGCTGTTTGGAACTCCCTACTCCAACGCTATACAACTCACACCCCTCTTACTTATCCAAAGCCAAACCGCAAATTCAGATGGTAGCCCCTCACGTACCTACCACTGTGTTATAATAATGTGTTAACAATAATCTCCAATATTGTTAACACCAGTTCTATTTGTCTCAATATGCATTTGGAACAGGAAAGCCCAATTCCAGTCATAAGTCATACTTTACTTGCACTTCACCAAATGTTCTCAATATATTAAAAAAATGTAATTATTCTTTCTTTATAGAATTCCTACTTCATCATTGTCATCATTTTCGCCAACATTCCGCATATTCAGATCAACTGAATCCAAAAAGTATTAAAAATGATACTAGGAGTTAAAGTTTCTCATTCCTTCACTTGTAGAGAAATTTATACAAGTTACAATAGCATAACCAATGCTAATACTTCTGTGGAACAAAATAGGGAAAAATCACGTGCACACTTGTAGGTATGGAGTTGTAAAGAAATCTTTGTGGAACAGAATTCTACCGATAACTACAAGCTACAATTCTATACACTTGTAATATTCGAACATACTTTTGTGGAACAGAACCATGGAATCTGTTTTAGTTGATATCTGAGGAGCTCCTACTGTTGTATCGCACTCTGTGATCCATCTCCAGCAATGAGTGATTCAAACCAAGCAGTGCGTCTCGAGAAGAGAACGACGTGCACATAGCGCCTTTTCCACAACTATCATGATTTACTCGAAAGAGTGACACCCAACGGGCCACCGTCCAAAGGTTTCAAGGCTTCTCAGAGATCCACATAGTATTCCCTCGTACTCCTGCCACATTTCACCTCAAAGTTAATTCATGTACGCTACTCACTTTTAGCAAACATGACTTTCGGACAGTCAAATTTACAGAACTATTGATAGCTTCGTATTAGTCCATCTACATGTACTAGTAAAGCTGAGCTGTTCCCTTTCTCTAGACAGGCTGAAACACAATGTTTGTTAGCAGCGTGTGTTGCCACTACTTAAAATACAGTAAGCTACAATTCTGTGTAAAATATGATCGCTATAAAGTTTAATAATAACAAGGAGAGGAGTGAGGCAAGGCTGTATCCTATCACCCCTCCTTTGCAATTTGTTTTTGATGACATACCCGAGAAATTTTGTGTTGTAGAATCTGCTGCCCCGAATATAGGAGGCATATCCACCTCTGCTTTATGCGGATGATCTGATATTGATATGCACAACAATTGATGGTCTGCAAAGGGAACTAGGCTGGTTAGAGGCGCATTGTCAGGAGTGAGGAATGGCACTCAATGAGAAGACAAAACAATGACGTTCAAGAACAGTGCGGCGTACATTAGGAAAGAGAGGTGGGAGTATGCAGATCGGGCATTAGAAAACGTAAAAAAAATTCACATATTTAAGGGTCAATTTAGCTATGAACGGGAGCAAGGCCAAACACATAGGCCTCAAAAAATGCATAATTAAAAATATAGAAGCATTAAAGATTTGGGTAAAAATACCGGAAACACCGCTGAGAGCAATGGGGATGTTGTACAGGGTGGTTGGTAGGTTAACTATGGCGTATGGGGCCGAAATTGGGAGGTGGGAAAAAACCAAGGAGCTTAAACAGATACAATCGCAGTTTCTAAAACGGATGCTACAAGTAGGGAGGGATATAACAAATTGTGTGGTTCTTAAGGAGTGTTGTATCTTTAACGAAAGTGTAAATTTAAAAATAAGAACAGGGGAGATCAAGCACTTCTTCGAGCAGTTTGTCTAAGGGAGCAGTGGGATACGGATTGGGCATTAAAAATAAGGAAAGGCTTAGACAAAATTGAACTGGGGAATATTTAGTTATGAGAAGAGGACATTACACGCAGTAGCTGAAAGATAGTTAACAGACGTTTGCGAGATATAGATATGCAAATACTGAGACTCAATGCGTAGAAAAAGTATCGCTTAACCCGCAGGGTCAAATAGATCAGGAGTGGGGGAGGAGGGAGTACCTAAATGTCTGTAGTAGAGAAGAAAGAAGTGATCTCGCATGATTGAGATGAGGGGCTTGGAAATAAAATAAAATAATTAATTCTTGCGGGGAAAGAATTTGCCCACTGTGCGGAAAAAGCGATACCTGAATGCACATTCTGACAAAGTGCAGGGAAACGGAGATTTTAAGAAATCAGCATTTATCACGAGAGGGTCTGAGATTGCCGATAAATTCACGAACGTAGTGAGAGAATTAATTTGAAAGCTCAGATCCTTGAGTGGTATTTATTAGAATATTTCACGAATAAATTAAGAATTTAAATATATTTCCCATAAACTTGGCTTACAATATTGAGTTGTATATTGTATATATGTATCAAGCATACTCGACCTTTTCAAGCCATCTAGCAACAGACGAAAGTCGATTGTCAGTAATGCCAATAGAGAAGAGTCAAATACGGGTTTGGAACTATTTCATGAATAGAATAAGAATAAAAGTAATATATTTTATATTAGCGCACAGATTATTAATAATTGTATAATAGTTATACTTATTATGAATACCTACTTATTCAGAAACCGTGAGATTGAAAAAGAGGAAAATCGACTGTTATAATCCCTACATTTCAATTTATAATACCAACTGAGAAAAACAAAACAAAGAAACCATTTTCTGAACCGTGCTTATTAAGGCAGATATTGTTACATACTTTATAAAATGATTTCAATCTGTTTGGCTGAATACGCAAAAACAATTGCTTGAGTGTTTATTTGGTTTATTTACGGACGCTCTTTAACATCTCAGGACATCTGCGTTCCATCCAAGTCAGCACATGAAACGACCAGCAAATTTTGCTCAGAGGCTTCTTCTTTCAGGCTTGAGGTTCTTTATCGTGCCGTAAATGTACGGCACGGGACCCACGGCTTACTTCCCTTCCGAAAGAAGCCATATTTGGATTTTACCCCCCCCCCCCCCAAAATACATCGATCCTAGCCGGGTTTGAACCCGCGATCTTGGATTTAGAAGGCAAGTATGGTTACCATTACACCACCAGGACCGACAATTGGTTGAGTGAATATGCATTAAGTTAGTTAAACTTACAATTACTGAAAACACAGAAAAAGTGGTCAGTGGTCATGAATTATATAGTAGAGTTGGCTACACAGACCAGAAAACAAATACAGGTCTGTGATAAAACGGGTTTGATAATTTTTTTCGATTATTTCACTGCGATATCAGGTTGTGATTGGTCGGAATTCAAAATTTTGTTTCGTTTCATTAGTTGATTTTAAGAGAATGTCACATAAGTGAAATAGTCACCATAAGTTCTGAATTCTAACAGAAGTTTGAACATCTGCTGGGAAGTGTTGGTGAATGAGAGATACACACACACAAATCTGGAATATTCCTAGCGAAGATCAGACAAAGAAGATTAATGGGTATCGAGAAGAGAGGGGGTGAGTAAAGGAAATGGAGACTGAGGGCTAAGCGTGCTATTCTTGTTTGTATATATGTATAAAATTATTCATATAAAACATGTGCTGTAAGTATATCGATGTGTTATATATATATATACAAAGTTAATCACAGCAATTAATGTTATTTTTGTGTGTGTGTGTGTGTGTTATAAATTTGGAATATTAAAAGGACGATATTATCATGTACAGCCTTAAGGCCCAAACTACATTTGTGTACTTTAAACCTGTCACAATAAAATATTCCTTACTGCTACTATTACTTCCTTTCCAACTTTTGTAAATGTTTGTCATGATTATAAACAATTTAAAAATATGTATTCTAAATAACCATCTTCAGATGGTTAAAAGCTGCCCATCAATTTATTATGCAATGAAGAGTGTTATTTACTGTTACCGCAACCGTGCAGTTCGCTAATGGAGTTAGGTCTGATGAACGAGTAGGCAGACCACCTTAATCGTTCTCCACGCTATTAATCTTCAAGACATCAATCGAACCTTTGATATGCTCCTGAAACTGTGATAGCATAAAAATCGGGTTGGGAAATTCATATAACTGCCAATCATTTCATTTTTGGCTGCTATATTTAGGTTGCCAGCCACGAAAATGTTTTACATTCGCCACCCAATCAGTAGACTGCATATATGAAAATAAATTCGACTGTTCCGCTTTAGCATTCCTATTTCTCGTTTGCTGCGTGGCGTTAGTAGTGAAACGAGATAAGAAAAATGATAAAAATCGCTGTTTACAAATGTGAACAATAAAACTGTAGAAGTCATATGGGTTATTTCAAACAATATTTCAACTTCAACAACAAACAAATACGCGATTACGTATTGCAGTGCTTTTGATAAACAGCTGTAATCTATTTTTAGAACAATAACATAGTCGCAGCCGTCAGGTTTCCAGTAACGCAGTGGAAATTAATGAAATGTTTCATAGTGGCCGTACTCTGATGCGGTGTTCAAAATTAACAATTGTTCGATAAAGCTCAGTGGTGCTATTTTCGAGGATGTCTTACCTTGCAAATTACTCTATTTCTTGGCATCACTTAATTAAAACTTCAAATTTAATTTCAAAAACTTTTCATTTTTGATATGACGGAGGTATTGTCCAGTGGTTAAGTTGCTCGCTTTTTGATCTTGTATTTTTTAATTCCAAAACGCTCTTACATTTCCGTCCATTAGCGCCCCATTCAATTTAGAGTATGAAACGGCCAGTAAAATTTTCTCAGAGGCCTCGTCTTTCAGGCTTGAGGTTCTTTTACATGTAGTAAATTTATGACCCGTGGTTTTAGTGCCCTTCCGAAGAACATTTATGCCCTAAAAATCTATCGATCCTGACCGGGTTTGAACGCGCGACCTGAGGTCTACAAGACAAATATTTTTCTCACCCTACTCGCTTTTCACCAACACAGCCTGAGTCGAAATGTCCATTTATGGCTACTTGATTCCGGCTGGTGATGACGAGGAGACATATTTTTTATGGCTTTGCGACACATGTCTTTATTAATTGCACCAGCCAACTGCACAAACCCTGCATCATTTCCATAACAGGTTGAGGTATTGAAGGGATCAATTAAAATTACTCCATAGAAAGAAGTCAGACGTATTCAAGTCCGGGCTTAATATAAACCAAAAATAATCTGTCATGATGATGCTGTGGGTAACAGTGGAACCTGGCACGATCACCGAATATTACGTTCAATATTACGAGGGGTATTCAAAAAGTTTTGCAAGTGTCATCTTAAAATCCAAGCTAAGAATTGGATTCGAAAACTTATCCTCACAATTCTTCAAAGTACTCTCCACACACAGTTGTAGACAGTGTGACCAATTGTCAAAAGTACTACGCTACTTGACTGAGATATTGTCAACAGAGCTGAATTTATAGCTTGAGCAAGGTCCTGCACTCGTTTAAAAGACTTTACAGCAATGTAAGATATCACTCGAGGAAACAACCAGAAGTCGAGCAATGCAAGTTCAGGGCTGTAGGGTGGATGATCAGGCAACAGGACTTTACCAATTTCCAGTTTCCTCAAATTTTCAACTGTTCTGTGAAGGACACATTGTCTTGCAAAAGTAACAGCCTTGAAGTTCGTCTTTGGGCGCCGTCGCGTCATCTCTTCAAATAAAGGATGCAAAATATAGTGCTATAGTATTCTCCATTCATTGTCATTCCTTTAGGCATGCAGTCGACCATTAATAGTCCTTTACAGTTAAAGAAAATGTGTACTTGGTGAACTTACGTTCAGAGAACGAACCGCTACGATGGCCGAGGTCGTTAAGGCACGGACTCGTTAGCGGGAGGTCTGGGTTCGAATCCCGCCAGGACCGTCCTCCCTGACTGAGGTTTTTTTTCCAGGATTTCCATCATAAATGGCAAATGCCGGGGAGGTACCGTAAACTTAGGCCTGGAACGAACCATTCCTTCCTTAAAAATAAATCCTTTCCCAATATATCATTTCATCTCATGTATCATCAGTGTCCATCGTCTGTGTTGCCTCTGTAGCAATAACGGGCGTTAAACACCATTCATTCATTCATTCATTCATTCATTCATTCATTCATTCATTCATTCATTCAGAGAACGAAAATCGTGTTGAAGAACAGCTTCTTGCCTTGGATCATTCTCATTTATCCACACGCTGTTCTGAACTTTATTTGGGGTGGTATAGTAATAAACCTAACTTTCATCACCAGTGCATATATCTATCAAACGCTTAGAACCATTAGGTGGAAACATGCTTAGCAATTTCCTTGCATGTTTCTTTATGCTCTTCTTCGGTTAGGGAATGTGGAACCCATTGTGCACAGATTTTTCATACTTATAATATTCATGGAGTAAATGTCAATACTGCCAACACTGAATCCGCTTCCAAATTTGACATTTCTACAGTAATATGTCGATTTTCCTCCACCAGTTCCTCACTCTTTGAATTGTTCTCACGTTCACAGCTATCACGAGGCCGGCCAGAGTGAAGTTTCTCTTTCAAATTCTCTCGTCCTTTTTCAAATGATTGAATCCATCTTGCAGTGGTAACCAAATGAACACACTTGTCACCATGAACAGCCACCAAGATTTTTTTCGTTCTTTCACCTATTTTATTGCGTGTAAAATGTAGAATTCTTAGAAATGATTTTCACCTGCTATTGATACAAAACTGTACTCAACAGACTATGAATTTTAAACATGCACTTATACGTATTTTGATAGCTTAAGGTCCATTGTTGCCAGCTGCCACATTTTGTACACATTCTCCAACAATGGATAGGCTGGTGGCAAAACTTTTTGAATGTCCCTCGTAACAGTATGAGATATTTCCTCATCTTGCATGAATCATATGAATCAATTTGTTTATTGAACAAGCCTATTGAGATAAAATAAATTTCATGAAAGAACCGCATGTTCCAAAACATTTCATCTTTATCTTCCATAATTCATCTACTGCTTTGTTTCAATCCAAAATCTATAGTTATTTTCACGTAAATAACTTTAGGCCTCTCTTTGAACTGTCCTGGGAATTTTCCAAGTTATCTTGGACTCTTTGTCATGGCAATCCGTACCGCTGCAATGTTTTCAGGAGAACAAATTGTTGTTGTGTAACATCGTTTTCCTTCAATGCAACACTTTCTTGTTAGGGTTTTCCTTCAATGCAACACTTTCTTGTTAGAGTTTTCTGTATAAACGAAGAATTTGATACTTTGTGGAATCCATAGCGCTTGAAATGTTGCTCAGAATCTTCTTTGAGACTCGGTAATACTTTAATTTGCCATTGCCCAACAGACAGACGCCCGTATTCAGCCAAGACGAATGGAAATAAAGCTAAAATGCTACCTCTGCAGGAATTTACATAAAACAGTTGATGTGTGCACCAAGCTTGAAAAGAAATTTTAATCAGGGCTAACATTTATAATTGGGTAAATAGATATTTCTTTTTATAATCAGTTACAATAAATCCTACACCCAAGATCGCGGGTTCGAATCCGGCTAGGACCGATGGATTTTTCCGGGAGTAAAAATTCTAAGTATGGCTTCCTTCGGAAGGGAAGTAAAGCCGTGGGTCCCGTGTCGTACATTTACGGCACGAAAAAGAACCTCAAGCCTGAAAGAGAGGCCTGTAAGCAAAATCTGTCGGCGTTTCACGCCCTGAGTTGAATTGAACGCTGATGACCTGAGATGTTAAAGAGCGTCCGTAAATAAATCAATCAAAAAAAGTTACAATAAAAATAATTGTGTCATAAGTTTACGTATAGAGATATTTGATGCGATTTGAAACGCATTTTATTTGCCATATGTAACCATACATATTTACGGGAATTGTGCATATGTTTACATGTTTGATATAATTGACAAATATTAACATAACTGAATATTTATTTGAAATATTTTGCACATGTTATTATTTTAAAATTTTTCTGAAATAATAATGAAATTTTTAAATTAATAGCACATGTATTTCAAAGCTAATTTTGTTTTTCCATTAAGGAAAGCATGAAGCTATTACAATTAAGTAATCCCTTACCTTTGTCATATACGATGTTGAAAACTATATTCTTAATCTCTCACACCTTTTAATAAAGTTTGAATTCACATTTTTTTTAAAATTGCTGCATTTTTTCTTCATACATTATTGTTTTTAAGTTCTTTCACATATCGGGCTATTCTAGACACTTTATTTTTCAGATTTCTCCATAAATAGAAATCACATCTAGTCAATAACCCTTTCTCCACAAAATTCCTCTCAATTAAACCTAAAGAGATTTTGTTATTGATTTGTTTTATTTACGGACGCTTTGTTTCATTTAACATCTCAGGTAATCAGCGTCCCATTCAATTCGGGGCGTGAAATGGCCGACAAATTTTGCTCAGAGGTCTCTTCTTTCAGACTTGAGGTTCTTTTTCGTGCCGTAAATCTACGACATGTGACCCACTGTTGTCTTTCCTTCCGAAGGAAGCCATGCTTAGGAGTTTTACTCCCGAAAAAATTCACCGGTCCTGGCCGGGATTGAACCCGCGATCTTGGGTTTAGGAGGCAAATATGGTTACCACTACACCACCAGGACCGACAAAACTAAAGATAGATAAATTGTATTGCTGTAGTGGAATCTTGTTGAAAAAAATTAATATATACATTCAATAAACGATAATTCTTTGAAGAATTATTTAATTTTGTTACCTCTGTATATTTTTTCTTTTCATAAAATATAATCCTGTAATTCAGTAAACATTCACTGTGCACTGTACATAAATTTTTTGTCATGCAAGGCTTTTCTTGTGTAAGAATTTTTTTTTCTGTAATTCAGTACCTGTTGATCATTTAAATGGAGTCATGCTTAGTCCATGAAAAGCATTATATGTGGGTAAACAAAGTAATTCCTAAAATTATCAAAAATTCAATTGCAAAAATTGAATTCTACTTATATTATTACGCAGTTGTAGTTCCTTAATAAGTTATCTTACACGGTTTTAACTTTAAAAGTTTGATGTAATTCCAAGCAGAGAGTTGTTAAAATCTGTTTCCTGTGCAGTCTTCGCAGATATTTATTTGGACTTTGTTTCAAACCTTCTTCAATTTTGTCAAGTTTCTCCTCGGATAACCACACATAAAATTACATTATTTTTATTCAGAATAGATCCCGTTTCTCTAAATATGTTCACAAAATGTAAAGACTATCTGTGAGGTGCAGGAACAAGGAGAATTTTCTTGCTAGTCGCCGTCTCACTTTGCGGCAAGAGTTTGTTTTCACATTTGAAACATACATGAAAATTCTGTAATTACTTTTTGGCGTTATAACAGTACTGACACACAAATAAGGTGAAAAGCACTTATCGCCTTAGGCAGGTCCAGACGGCCCAAAGACAACGCTCCAGCTACTTAAAGCAAAGACACTGAAGGTCAGATAAACAGGTTAGCGCACGTTCTTGTCTACTGTCGCTGCCCACAATGAATGTCAATTTGAAAGTACTGTAGCATACACCTAAGCAAACCTCTCACTTTAAATGTTCCCCAAAAGCAGTCCGAAAGCCTTAACATCCTGAGGAAAACGCCAATGTTTCAGTGTTTTTTTTTTTTTTTTTTAATTTATTTATGGACTCTCTTTAACAGCTCAGGTCATCAGACTCCCATTCAACTCAGGGCGTGAAACAGCCGACAAATTTTGCTCAGAGGCCTCTCTTTCAGGCTTGAGGTTCTTTTTCGTGCCGTAAATGTACGACACGGGACGTTTATTTGAGAGAAATTATAACATGTTGCTTGAGTAGTTATTGGTTTTTAATGTGATAAAATTGGTATTTCTGAGCTATTCAAGTGTTAATGAACTTGCGTGTATTATTTCCTTAATCTTATTATGTAATTTTGCCTGCTACTAAATCAATATATTCGGTCCTGGCGGTCTAGTCTGGTAGACCAAAAAGATCGAGGGTTCAATCCCGACCAGGGTCGATGGATTTTTTTGGGTGTAAAATGACCTGAGATGTTAAACAGCATCCACAAATAAATCAAATTAACCATAGATTAATGTACTTGCAAGCCCGGTTAGATATCTTTGTCTCTCATTTTGAAGCAAATTTCGTAGTATGTGAGAGCTTTGTAGACAAGTCTTATTCCTTATTTAATGTTTTATTTATTCTATGTAAATTTTTATTGCTTGATGTGCAGCACACAATTTAATTTTGTACCAAGTATCTGGATGCACGTTTTTTAATTCAAGATTTTTTTATTAATCGTTATAATAAAACTAATGACGATTTTTTTTTGTAAATGTTGCCAAGTCCGTATGTAATCACACATACATACCTTAAAGTTTTCTTAGCTTGTAATTGTAGCGTCAAAAAATTCAAAACAGCGTAAGAAAATTTTGCTAGAACTCATAATAATGGCTACCGTTTAAAATTCATTTCAGATAAAATGTAAGTTAAAAATATTATTTTAGCACTTCTACTATAAGCAACAATGTATCACAAATAATATAAAAACACAAAAGAAAGGTTTGTAGCAATGTCATATGACTGTTTTCAATTCAATAACACGTTTAAAACATTTACTGTGGAAGCCATGTCAAGTGCACTTCAAAACTCCGATGTCGGTAACGTTTAATTAACGTGATATCAGCATATGTCACTTTCTGTCTTTGATCTGCAGAGCGCATACAAATTATTTTATGTATATATTCCATTAAATGCTTCATACAGTCGCAATGCACTTCGTTTTACTGCTCGCTACACGCTGATACAAAAGCAGACTACACCAAAGCTCAATAACAACTATGAATCTATTCGTACTAATTCATCTTATCTCTTAAGTTGGTAGCAAATATCATTATCTCCTCTCTGCACTTAAACTCTCCATGTTTGGAGCTAAAGGCTTTGTCATCGATTTGAATGAGTATGATATTGGGTTTCAGTAAAACCCCCCATAATGGGACAAAGCTCCTGCACGCACAAAGGCATGTATTTCTCACAAAAGCTACGTCGAAAAGGATACCTGGATTGCCGGCTCATGACGTAATCCAAGTTTCAACTGACAAGGGCTTACAGCGATGTTCATCTTCTTTCCCTCGGGCTTTTCTATCATGCATTGTGATTGTAGGTAGTTGTAAGTGGTACGTAAACAAAAAATAAGTATAGGTATATTGCACGAAATATGAAGTAATACTTTTGGTATCACGGGCGGTAGGCAAAGTAACATTTCCTCCTTGTGACGTCAGCTGGTGTCCATATCTCTAATCGCAGCATGGCTAGCTGGTTACTCCTTGTGTAAAGATCATTGTTTGTGATTACTTTTGTTAGTACAAGGGATTGTTTAAGTGAGATCAGAGGGCCTATGTTTTTAGTACAAATGTTTTCAGAAAGTATTACAGACTGGAAATTTTTACTACTTATTTTACATTACATTATAAGATCTGAGCTCTAGATTAGAGAATATGCCTTATAAAAATAATAATAATGTATTATTTTTGTAACAGACTCCTTTTTATAAATTAAAATTATGTTAATATTTATATATAAAACGTTTTTATGCAAATAGGCTGAAACTAGAGCTCAGCAATGAATGTAATAATGTAGATCAGGTGTAAAGTTTACACGTTTCTATCTTTATTAATTTATGAGGAAAATATACATATATTGCGAAGTTTTCAATTACACTTAAATAGCGTTATAGTTGATACCACTAATTGTCAATTTACATGATAATACATTCCTGCATCTATATCTTCATACATAGTAATATTACCACCACATTTATTACAGGAGACAGTTTCATTCAAAACTGAAATTAAAATATGCAAGTCAAACACTATATTAATATTTCCTTTGTTGTCTTCAATATCTTCCATATGGGTACCAAATAACACTTTCTTGGAGGTACGAGTAGAATGTAAGTAATTGTGTATCATTCATTGAATTATTCTCTTCAGAAATTAGCCTATTATTTTCATCATCCCTTTACTGTATAGTTTTTTTAAGATTTATTTCCTTTGTTTTTAACATTTTATAAACCCTGATGGACCTAGGCAAAATATTAGATGTACTTAGCAAAGAAAACTGGGACGTATAACTTGAAAAACTCAAAAACGCATATTTTTTCAATTGCTTCAAAAATTAAATAGACAAGCAGACATTGCTGTTGTTGACATTTGAAACAATAATTTATCTATAAAATATATCAAACAACAGCTTTCTATAATAAAGGATTTCGGAGATATTTTTATTTTATACCAAGTGCGGGGTATTAAAAAAAGCAGTTTAACATATAAAACGCATTACGTAATTAAATACACTTACAATTGGAAATTTTCAATAAATTATATACCAAATTAAGCAGAAAAATAAAAAGAATTATTTGGAACAAAAAACTAAAATTTGATTTTTTGCAAAATTTGTAAATTGATATTACCTTAAGTTTTAAATGTTATGAAGAAGGAATTCATGTGTCTTACAGCTATGCATTATTTCTTGTGTCAACCATTTTAAAGCATCGAGTATTTTAATAATAGGCTTCTTAAAGAATTTTGAGCTGAGAGACAGCTGCATTCAATTACATAAAAGGGCCAACCGTTTCTCTGCAGAAAATTTCCGCATTTATTCTGTGCATTTTGACAAGGGCGATTACGAAAGGATTTTGAAATTCAACTGATTTCTAAAATGATAAACCGGAGTTTGTTTGGTTTCTTAGATTGGGAAGTTAACAGTCCTACTAAAAGAAAATGAAAACTCTTTCGAAATAGAGGTGCGAATGGAATTAGAATAATACTTAATGCGGTGTAATATAATGTATTAATTACATTTTAATATGGGTCAGTTCATGTATTCTATTCCCCAAGGAGTAGTTAGTTATTCATGCGTACTGCGTACAGAATCGGCTCGTAATGTACAGAGATTGTTTCAAAAAATTCCCTGATAACCAATTTCCAAGACGAAGTTAGATTAACAGACTGGTAAATAAATTCCGTAAATTGGGAAGCATTCTTGATAAAAAAAAAAAGCATACACAACCAGTATATAATTCACAAAAAAAAAAGCTTTAAATAATATAATGCACCAAATCCATGTCATATGAATGATGTATTTATGTATGTGTGTATATATATTGGACTAATATTTTCTACTTTTTAAGTAACTTCCACTACATTTAATCAAACAAATATAACACCATGAATGTATACTTACTAATCATTAATGGAAAGGTAATACAAGAGGAAAATGTGCAGTATCAAGGTTTAACTGTTTTTACACTGTACGTGGAGTGCAGCTTTAAATCGTAAATTCTTTCTCTTTCGGATTGTAGGCAGCGGTAATCCACTCCCTACTTCTGCGAGTGTTTGCTCATGTCCTAACTGCTTACTAATATGTCATATTAGTCGACCCAGCTCCTCAGGAAGCTAACTTTCGAAAGTTGTTCATATGAATTTAGTTCGTTCACAAATGTCCTAGTGATGGGCACATCGAACACTGGGTTATTCTAAAATAATGTAACAACTTTGAATATGTGCGAGATAGGGAAACTTGTTATTGAAATAGTATAGGTATGAATAGGTAAGAAATCTCTCCAATCAGCTGTTTGCGCATGCGCATACATTATTACGCTCTGTGAGAAGCGATGTGAATTATATGCTGCTCTTGTGTAGCAAGAACTTGATTATCGCGCGTAATATGAGATCGTCACATTAAACATTTGTAAATATTTGTAAGTTGCAGAGTTTTCCTGATCATTGAAACCTTGTGTGCTTTATATAATAAATATTTTAATGATAAATGCACAAAAGTGTGTCATTCGTTTATGCGTTTTCATAAACTTCAAATCATACAACACAATTTTCATTCGAGAATTTCGTTTAGTATTGTAGAGCATGCTAAATATTTCATTAATGTGTTTTGTATTGAACGAGAATGGTTATTTAGACAACTAGTTGCCACAGTTAATTTTGTAACGTGTTATCTACAATGGTTTATGTACGTTTGGTATATTTAAGGAAAGTTATTTTCAAAGTTTATGAAATAAATTTATAATGGATTGCAGTTTATCCGACTCGGCCAAAGCCATTGCATTTTCATGATTGAGGAACAGTTTTCCAGTAACAAGAGAAATAAATAAACATTGTTACTGTAGTCTCCATTTTATATCTCGCTTTCTCGCTTCAAATATTGAAAAGGGAGAAAGGTAAATTTGACAGTCAACCAGCAGCAATGATACAAACAGTCGAACATGCACCTTGGCATATAATTCTGAAAAAAATCTAGAAAAATTTACATGAGCAATTTTACGAACTTCAATGACTGGTACATGGGTCTATACTTGTTCATTGAACAGATACTAAAATAAATATTCTAAGACACTTAAACAAGATAATAACTATTTCACTTTGTGAATTACACAATAGGGCTAAATCAAAGCACTGGACCACAAAAATCGGCCATAAAGGAGTAATTTAGTTCTTGGAGGGAAAAAAATGTAAAATATGAATCATTGATTTCTTCTTATAATGTCCTTCTTGCACCACTCCATGTTAAATTAGGCCTGATGAAGCAATTTTACTGCTCTGAATAAGGATAGGCGTTAAACACTACTCAAAAAAAAAAATAAGGATAGTGAATGTTTCAACTTTCTTGTTACAAAGCTCCGACAGGTAAAATAGTAGCAGGTATTTTCGATGGACCCCAGATTCGTAAACTTATGCAGGATGAGATCTTTCCTTAGTCGATGTCCTATGCAACAGTATTAATAAAAAAGAAGATGGTTAATTAAATGTGTAATGGGTGGAGAGAAAGATTTTGGAAAAAGAAATTTGATTTGATTTACATGTAATCTCAGGTGTTCTTCCTCTCTGACGATGTTTACCGCTGTCCTACAGTTTTGCCACAGCTGTTGAGACTCTGCTGCTGGATATTTTTATGGTCCTGTGACCATAGGGAAAGGAGTCTTGGCAGTTAATAATATTTTCCGTTATGGGACATGGAACACAATTTATTATTCATACACTTATGCACATAAGATGTACTGCACTCAACTAATGAAGCTCATTCACTTAATATCTTGCAATACTAACTATCGCTTCCAGTAATTGAACGGAACTGAGAAAGCCCTTCCACTGATATTGCCCCGCTGAATACTCTTGCTAAAACTGACTGCGGGCCACAAAATTGCAAACTAAATAAATATGGTCTACGTGACTTTTTCCATGTAGAATCAACTCGAGCGGTTGACTTCTTCCCTTGAAGAGGTTATCGGCCTGTCTTTTCATCCCTGCAGTCACCAAAAAATTTATGGTGCCTATCCTGCTTAAGAAATTTTCTAACAGAATACCAATAAACAGCTTGCTCAAGAATTCTTTTACAAATATTGTTACAACAGGCTATAGAAATTCCCAGGTTTGATTTTATGACTGGGATACCTTTCTGCACATTTGCGAGAAAATAATATTTTACACATAATAACTCAACCCTTGTAAAGAGAAATGACATTACAATCATGGTTATAACGAAGTTACATAAAATTGCTTGCTATAATTACTCTAATCAAATATGGGAGTGACAGCTCATAAATTCTGTCTCACTAGTAAGAGAAGCCAGCACGTTTGGCACACAAAAAATGTCAGAAAACTTTCTTGGCAACAAGAAATAGGATAACTATAACTATAAAGTGTGGGGGAATATTTGAGAAGCTTTTCAAAAATACTTTCATGGGTAAATTCTTTGGAATTCAGCAAAACCTTAGATAAACTTAGTTTACAAGAATGTTCTACTAAATTACCAAGGTCATTTTGTTTCTCGCTTTTATTATTAAAACCAGTTGATTATTTGTATTGTTCTGTATGTGTTTTACCACTTGAATGCATCATAAAATTGACTGCTGTCATTTACACCTCTAAGGCATGAATGTTTTAACACAGTTCATTATTATTTCAATCGAATAAAGAGAAACATTTTATACAATGCAAAAATAAATAAATTTTCAGCTATATACATCTAGAATCTCTAGATCTAGAGCATATCAGTGTTTTCAGTAATAGGACAGCTCTATCTAAACAAAAAATGTACCTAATTTCCTGACTTAAAGAATAGTTTACAACAGCAAATTGTGTGTTGAAATTACTCATTTAATTTCAGTTTCATATTTTCCTTCAAATATTTCATGACTTTTATAACTCCTATAACTTATGAGTGTTATTTCGCCGCTTTAATTTTTATTGAAATAGAATATGACCTTTCTACCTTTTATATTTTCACAGATTGTAATTTTAAAAACATTTTAAAGTTTAATTCAGTAACAGATGTCATTCGTTTTATCAGGGACGTTATTGACTTCCAAAAATCGCACCCGCTTCTTATCTACCGTAAAATGTGCTCACTCCATTGCACACAATGCACATACTTCCAGATTACGCTGCTTTTGCAACATCCATAAGCGAAATTCAGAAAACGTCGTTTCGGTAGCAATCGATTGGAACACACTATAGCTTCGAAGCGGAAGCAAATACGGTTAGAGCAAATCGTTTGGCTCTAAAACAAATAAAACGTCGTATGTTGACGAAAACAATTGAATGAAACTGTAATTTGCCACTGTCGAATAATTCCATACTTTTCATTTGTGTTGTCCATTCACGACCGAGAGAGGTAAGGTTTATTGCGCGCAATTATCAACATGAGCTGAACTTTCAGATAGCCAACATGTACCTAAATGAGTCATACTTCTAAATGAGTCAGCCGATACAGCTTGTTGGAAAGTGAAATTTGAACGGAATAATCTTTTGTATAGACATACGCTATGAAGGCTGCGATAAATGCAGATTTTTGTCTCAAAAATACTAAGAGAAGGTTGCTTTAACTTTTTACATCCTGTTAAAGACAATAAAATACGATTAGGTTTGATTAATAATCAGATCTGAAATTTTATAATAGATGACTACTTAATTAGTTCCATAATCGTTAATATAGAAAGTTTAACCGAATGTGGCAGAGTTTTATAGAGCCTTAAATGGCGTATTTGAATTGCCAATGTTTAAAATGTCTAATTTAATATATCTGAAAAATATAAAAATTTAAAAACTTGCAATGAATGAATAAAAAACTTTATTTCTATATAATTTTCTTACATTAATTTTACACATTATACAATAATTGGAGTGCTTGTTAATTTAGGATCCATGCATTAAACCACTCTGGTTGTATACATAACAGATCCAATTCCCACTCTCTACCCTTTCCAATATTCTCAATAACTGCCCTCTTCCTTTACTTTATTTCTGGTCCGTGTTTCACCAGTCTTACAATATAAACTTTAAAATTGCTCATTAAAAACTTAGAATAACAATCGCTGTCTTCCTTCATGGCACCATAGCCTTGGCATCCGTTAAGAAAGAAATAGAAATAGACTTTAGTTGTGTTTGTTTTCATGCAGAGGACAGAGTAATAGGTGATAAGCATATTTCCTCCGTTGACATCTGGCATAAAACTAAGGTATTACTTGGACGTGAAAAGATCGATAATTTTGTCCAGAGACTTCTTTTTCAGATGTGCAGTTATTTAACGTGTCGTAAATTAGAGATCCATTGCTTAAAGAATCTGTTCTCGTCTTAAAAAAATCGGAACCCAATATTACTCCGAGACCATTGAGGCGGACGATAAAGGCGCGTTATCCGGTATAAAATAAACGCAATTGTTCTCTTCGCCTCATGAAAGAATGATAAGCTTTAGAAGTCATGTTTCTCAGTATATAAACATAACTCCTTTTATCTGGTTCTATGTCACTGCATTGAAGTATGTCATCCTTGTTCATATTAGCGTTTGGAAACTTGCACATATGCATATACGTTAATTTAATTTTTTCTTTTCTTTTCTTGCTTCTTGTGAGAATTTATTCCACGTTCTCTTTATCCGGTCCCTGATTTATCCTTCAGTTTGATTTTATGTTCTAAGCTCTGTTCGTACTTCTTTTGTAAGAGTGATTTGAAGTTGTGGAAAGTTAGTTTGGTCTTTTCTGATGTAGAGTTTGTACAAATTTTGCATGCAAACGTGCACTCCAATCAATACTTTCTTCTTTCTCGCATATTCTGTGGTTGTCACGTAGGAGCTCATGTTCTAAACCTGTGCTGATTGGCTGATATGCCTCTTCTTTAACAGACTCGCGATGTAGCTGGTTCCCTGCGTTTCGTCTGACAACACACGAATAATTTTCGGTCTGTTAATTAAAAAAATTAAGAAGCATCTCATTGTAAGTACTGACCAAGTAACAATTGTATATCAGGTAGCGATTCTTGATTTTAAATGGTGTAAAGTAAAAATTTTCTTTAGAAAATTTCGCTACACATTTTATTGCATTTTCTGGACTTTTAACATTGTTTAACGTCATGTTGTTTCAGATATTATTATATTGCCATGCTTTATATTTGATGTAATTGTTTTTTATTAATTTTGAGGTATGCAAGTAAATTTTGGCAGCCAGCTTAAGTGCGTGACTTTTCATATAAATTAAATGGGCCCGAACATTTTGAGAAATGCTTGTGAGGATTTTATTCTGTATAATCTTTAAACGTTTATTATATCATGTGCAGTACGCGTACGTAATATCATATAACGTTCAATAAGCTTATTTTTTTATTTTTTGTGTTGGAATTTTTCAACTAATTACGTGCAATAAGTGGCAGTTGAAAACTACGAGGGTAGGTTCATAAGTTTCCGGCCTTGCCGATAAGGATTGTCGTCTTCACAAAATCCTTATCTGGTGAATACCTTACCTGTTAAGTAAATAATTGCAGCTGTAACTTTGTTCCGCTGTATTCAGTTGCTCAGGTATATTTGCATAAAGAAGGCTATGTGTAGAAGATTGTGACATGTTCAAAATGGAGTGTCGAGTTGTTATTAAGCTCTTAACAAAAGAAGGATTTACTTCAAATGAAACTAAACAGCGACTGAACGATGTATACGGAGAAGCACCCCCCTCATATTCTACCGTAAAAGGATGAGCCAAACTTTCTCGAATGGGTTGAGAAAGCATTGAAGACGAAGAGCGTGCAGGTCGGCCCTTGGAGGTGCTCACTCCTGAAAACATCGCTCTTGTGGAAGCAGAAATTATGGAAGACCGGCGGCTCACAGTTACAGAAATAGCAGCAAGGTTGGGCCTTTCTAAAAAAACAGTCCTTCGAATTATTCATAATCATTTAAGGTTAGTACAAGATGGGTGCTTAGACTTCTTTCCTCAGTCCAGGTTCAGCAACGAGTCATCTGTTGTCAAGCATTTTTGGAGCTCTGTCGTGGAAACGAGAGAGAATTTCTGCAAACAATTGTTACAGAAGATGAAACTATGGTCCTCTACTATCATCCCTTGTCCAAAAGAGAATCAATGGAGTGGTGTCAACCTGACGAAGGACCACCTCTAAAGGCCAATGTCACTCGGTTAACCAAAAAGATCATGATCGCAATTTTTGGCACTGTGGAGGAATACTTTTCATTCACTTCAAGAAGAGGAACACCACAATAAATGGGGAGTACTATGCTGGCCTACTGCACAGACTGCGTGCTACCAGCAAAGAGAAAAGGCGAGGAAAGCTGAGTGGAGGTGTGCGCCTTCTTCACTACAACGCGCCTGTGCACACAGTTCTTGTTGCAAAGGAACCTACGAAGAAATGTGGCTTCAAGAAGATGGACTCTATCCTCCTACAGCCCAGATCTAGCTCCTAGTGATATTTTCTCTTCTCAAAACTCAAGAAGGACCTTCGAGGAAGGAAATGTAAGTGTGACGAAGAAATGATGAATGCTGTTTATGCCCATTTTGCAGAAAGACCGGACAATTTTGGGGGGAGATTGAAATATTAATTCAAAGATATGAGAAGTGTATTGCCAATAAAGGGTAATTATATTGAAAAATGAAATATAGTTTTTGCCTTTAGCATACCCAGAAAATGGTTAGACCGGAAACTTGTGGACCTACTTTCGTGCTTTTAAATTTTATTCATTTACTTCATTTTCCTTGTTACGAAGTCATCTTTTCAGGGTATCTTAGGGACTTCCATTCTTTACAGTGATCTATTACATGTAACAAATATAATTCGTGATTATGTGCCAGAAAATGCTACACTTTATGGCACAGGTTGTTCCTTATTTTGCCAATGCATCTGCTATCTCATTTCCTAGGCGATTCAAGCGGGATGGTGTCCAGTGATGTGATTGTTATCTGTATTTTGTGAGCTGTGTGATTTATTTCCCTATTTCCAATATTTTGTTATTTTTGCTATATTCTTTGGTTCCGTTACTGTAATACATCATAGAATGCAGGAAATTTCTTGTTTCCTTATTAACATAGTACCAGCTTTTACGATATCCTCTCAAAGCACTGCTGCTAATTCTACGAGTACTTAAGTTAGTAAATAGCACATGATTTTCAAAACATGTTTTCAGCCCATCACTCAATTACTGAAGCCAGCATAACTTATTATATCAAAATTTGCCTTGTTTTAGCGCTTGAATAGCAATAATCAACACTATCGCTTTTCTCTTCCGCCCATTCTCTCAACTTATCACAGACAATCATTAGTAAATAACTTCAAGGTATATTCCTTGCGAATGGTCAAGCGCTGCTTCCATGTCACTAGCCATTCTAATGTAAAATTGGTTTTGTTTTAAGTATAGAATAGATTAAATTCAAAGCCACCCAATTATCTCATGACCAACGCGGCAGAGAGACTGCATCAGCTATAAGTCATCGCCCAAGGCCAGACGAACTACTTGAATCGTGGCGGACGGATTTTACCGAACTGCTACGTAGGCCTTTGCGTCTCACACCACTGAAACAACACATGTCTAATCCTAGAGTAAAACCTGCTAAGAATACTAAATGGCAAATACTAAGTCTAATTATTATATTCCACAAAACGAATGTTTATTTATGATTCATATATCCGTATTGAGTTCGCTTGTGCTTTCAGGAGTTTGTTGGAAGATAAATTACCTGGTGATCGAGTTCCATGTTTTAATATGGTTCATAAAATAGTTATTTCACAAAATGGCAAGCGTTCAAGATAGGAAGAAGATGGCCTACATTGCTCATAGCGAGAAACTCCTGATGATATTTCACGCCGCCTGAAAAGTTTCTCTTATATTTCGTTTAATCGTCTTTCTCAGCAAAGGAGGATTTCTTACGGTTCTATATAAAGGATGTCGAAGTCACATAAACTAAAGCTAAAACCAAAATCCTATACCTTCCCAAAGAAAGGCAATGAAAATTCATAAGCAGATGTCAAAAATATGTGGAAAATAAAGGCAGGCAGTTCCAGCGTCTCCGTACGTTACATTAGTAAGCACATAATTTTTAAGTGCATTAGAATTTACTATACTGTCATTCTAGTGTTTCTAATACCTACTCTTGTTGACCTCGACTCTGGTGTAGCTCGCCTGGCCGTGAGCAATGGCCTATCGGCAATGCAGTCCCCACAATTAATGACCCAATATACCTTATACCATGGCGTATGTGATCAAAACCAAATGCGTGTAATAGACTTTTTAAATAAAATTCGGGATGGTTTCTACTTGTGATACATGTCTACAAATGTATCAACATTTGTCTCCTTAGTATCTGTGGGTACACCTTCCACCATTTTGATTTCGAATGTGTCTTATCAAGATGTAGGTGAGGTATGTGTTCAATGCAAGACCATTACAAACAATTAATCTTATTATCATTATGAATACAGCATAATCTCAATTAAAATTCAATTAGAAGATATTCTTTAAAAAAATGACATACGCCAGCTCCTACTTTTAAAGCATTATGATATAAATATGAGATTTTGTAGTTGAAGTTAAGCCATCAATTTTACATTTTATACCATTACTTTTTCATACCTGAAATGAAATATTTCTCTATATTGCAGTACAATGTGTCATTTGAATTGTAAGAGAATATAGCAACAAAATAATTTGCTGGTCCCTTTACTTTGGTCCTTGTGTTATGAAGATATCGCGCTGCTTCCGAGATCGAAGGACGCCACCACTCTATCAGGTGACTCCTCGATTGTCCTCATGAGGCTGAAGCACGTTCCAGAGCTCCCTAATGTTTGGTCAAATGTTGTTAATATTAAATTAAAATATAAAAAACGAGTTTATCTTTAGCAAATTTGTGGTTAAATATTTAAACCTAAATAATTTATTTATAATCAAAAAATTTATTTTACATAAAAAAGGATATTGTCCTTTATTTATTGTCGCTTTGACTGCATTGTGTCTGTAGATTGTGAACTGAATTCTATACTATAAGTCTGCAGGGATTAATGAAATGAAATTAATTAATGATGGCGCAAATGAACTCGGAGTCCTTGGCGCCTTAAAGTTGTCTGGCATTCATCTTCTCGCTATAGGGAAAAACTCCGAAAAAAATCTTACCCAGATTGCTTGACCTGACCGGATTTCGAACCCAGTCACGAATGCTGCTAGACTACGAAACGGTCACGTAAAATTGTGACAAGTGTTGGAGTAATAAATTTCTATTTGGATGTGTCTTGTTCAGAACTTGAAAAAGTTAAGTAAAGTTCGTTTAACAGAGTGAAAGCTTTCTTGGACATAAGTTTATAACTTATATAACAGAAATAAAAAAGAAAACTCTTAAAATATGAGGTAGCATTCGGGCACTATTTCAGAAGCTTTCTCGTTATTTTAATGTTAGTAATGTTAAGTATCTAAACTGTTTCCCTTTCTCCACTATAAAACAGAAAATTAGCAATTATTGAAACACTTGTATTGATCCTTCAAGGGGATATACATGTATACTCATTTTAGAAACACTGCACACACATTCTCTCTCTCTCCCTCTCTCTGTCTGTCTCTCTCGTTTGTATTTTTTACGAATTTCAGAAAGTTTAAGTTCATAATGAGCTGGAGAGTTGAATGCACGAATAAACATGTTAAAAATGGAATGAACTAACATAAAGTAAAATCACCTGCATTTAGACACTCGTTTAAATGCTTTTGGAATCTGCTGAGTAAAGTCTTTAAAGTTGTGCTAACCGTTTTCTGCCGAGAGAGTATCGTTATAACTATATTTAACAGTCTCGCGGATTCAATTTCGGTGTTGTAATACCATGCATGGGTCCCATGTTAAATTAATTCCACAGCACGAATTGCGTATTACAATCTGTAGATACAAGCGCGTCGTTTTAACACGGTATAATTAGGCTAGAGTTTACACTAACAATCTCATAGGTTTACATTTTGATTTTCCACAGTGTGTGCGATAGCACAGTAAGTTAACCTGTTTTGAACAGATGCAAAATCCAACCTTCGCAGAAGCGGTTATTAGCATAGGCCACCATATCAAACCACACATTCCTTGAGGAGCGGAATGTTTGTCGACAAAGCTGGTGGCAGAAATTGGCGAAATACTAAAGTAATGTGTGAGCCAGGAAGTTTTAGTGCTTAACAGAGCGATATTGCACTTGAAATCTGAAAAGAGAAGAATATATGAGCAGGAGTAGATGTATAAAAACTCAGAATTCTTAAATGGTGAAGGATTATCATACAAGTGATTAAAAAGCGGGATAGAAAGAGTGTAAAATAAGAGAATTGATTATTAACAATGCACTTTGCCAATTATTTTTAAAAGTAATTTTAAAAAATTGCAAAGGAACAAAATGATCTTTGAGAGGAAGATGTTTCATTGTGATTCTATTTTAATTGAAGCAAGTATTTAAAAAGAACTAAGTGTGAGAAGAAATCATTGTTCTTATTAAAAATGTTTCGAAAGACCATTTACTACGTTTTAGAGATAATAGGGAGATGTAAAGAGGAACTTAACGAGAATATTGTGAAACTTCTGCACTCCATTCTATGTCAACAGTGGTAGGCTTTTATTGTTTTATTTTTTGAATAGTGTTTAACGCCCGTTTTTACTACTGAGGCACCACAGGCGGTGGACACTGATGATACATGAGATGAAATGATATATTGGGAAAGTTTATGGTACCTTCCCGTCATTAATGAGAACTGAGGAAAATCTGGAAAAAAACCCCAGTCAAAGAAGACTATCCTGGAGGGATTCGAACCCCAAGTCTCCCGCTTACGAATCTGCGCCTTAACAACCTCGGCCACCCACGGCCGTGCTGTGGTAGATAACAAATGACTTGACTACACATCACCAATTTATAATGGATAAAAATAACGGTTACTTGTTTATTACTATACCACAAAAATGAGTGAAATTGACATGATTTCATTTGTTCAGCCATTGTGGAATTAATGTTATATAGTTCACTACGACAACAGTCACAATTAAACTGTGTATGCTATTAAATAAATAGTTGCGTCACATTTGAGACAGTCAGCTGTTTTAACTTAATTTTGCGGGGGAACGACATGCTTTGCAGCATCCTCGTGTATTGTAAAGGACTCTGATGATGTCATTAATTTTCCTTCGTATTTTTCGTCCAATTCCGTGCATTTTTGCCAGGTGAGTGATAGAGGAACGAACATAGATATTTTATATGGGAAAATGTCTAGCTATGGCATCGTGGCATCACAATATTTCTAGTACTAACGGCCAGGCATTGTAATATTTCAACAAACATATCAATCTCGATTTTTGTATTTAAGATAAGTCGAAGTTCCAAAATAATGCACAGGGTTAGGTTAGGTTTAGTTTATTTTAGGATGCCATTTAACATCTTTAGTCAGTAGCGTCTCCTTCAATTTAGGGCGTAAAATAACCGAATTTTTGCTCAGAGGCCATATTTCTGTCATGTTTTATGACTTAAAAAATCCATCTACCCTGGCCGAGTTTAAACCCTCTTCCTTAGGTCTACAAAACAAGTTCAGTTTCCATTAGACTACCTAGCATTCCTGTGGCCTAGGAGTGACTAGGCCACAGGAATGCCAACATTATAATTACACGTGTTGTCAGATGGTGCTTGTGGCATCGAAAAGCTTATTCTTTCACAGGCGCACAATAAACTCCTTTTAGGCTGGCACAGTTCAAATGTCGCCCCTAACTCATCCTTATTACGAATTCAACTATGAGAGTAAGTTTTAAAAGAAAGATTAAATAAACAATTTCTGTGGCCACGTTGGTGGTAAAACTTTTTTCCCAGCCTCGTTCATGTTCTTTAGGCAAAAACAAAACACGTCTGCCTGCATTTTGTCTACAATTTAGGAAACTTATCATTATCAACAGAATGTTACATTTTGAATATGTGTCGGAACATCTCTCAGCATACACAGTATAAGAAACAATGCATTCTTCCTACATCTCCTTATACATAGGGATCGTGTCGGCTTTTTCGGCATTAGTAAACAACACCATCTTCTCTGGCGCATGCAACATGCCCTACTAATATTACATCATGACGTACTGCAGTGACTTGACACTTCAGTTCGAGTAAAGGAAATACATAAAATGCGAACACATATGGTAGGCAGGAACATGCGGTGTGCATTTCAAGTTTAATACCTAGAAGTCAAATGAGACCGACAACTTAGTAGTTTTTGCATGACTAGAGCTTGAAACTTAATAGCCTTACAGTATAAACTGTAGTATACGTTGCTAATTTTCCGAAATGTGGACAAAATGAAAACAAACCTACACTGTTTTTGAGTAATAATTAGGGAAATGTTGCTTTTTGCCTAGTAAGCATAAGGATCCTCTTAGAGGTGAGGGGGTCTGAAAGGCGAGCCCTACATATGATATCTTATAAATAACTTGGCTTAGGATCGTGCAAAAGAAACACCATTGACTTTCCAATGTAGTCTATTTTCCCTATATGTGCGAAGAAATAACATAATCTGGGGCACTGCAAGGGGACGACAGAATGGAGCAAGAGATATCTACCGGCTTGTTAACAGGGGGAGAGGGCAGCGGCAGTGCTGGAATTTGCTGGAAGATAGGAAGGAGGAGGAGGGAGTAGGTAATTTTTTTAAACAAAGTGAGACAGCTCAGAACTGAAGAGGCAGACAACCGGGAAAGGGAGGAGGGAACAATATTTTTTCTTGTAATTATTTGTACAAATATGTGGGAGTATAAGTTATTTTCTTTTCTGTTTATTTCATTATATATATTATCTCTTAAGAGTTAAATATTGTCTTATGCCAATTATAAATACAATTGTATGTATTTCATAATGAGAAAGTACGTAGGTCCTAGGACCCATGCGACATGACTGAGTTAGGTTTGTAACAAAAATAAATATGCTATTACTAATATAATCTTGTTAAATCTTCTTGAAGTTAATAGGCATTACCCCCTTGGAAAGAATTAAACTTCGTATTAGAACCATACTTTCAAATAATTACATTTATAAGTTTTTGTCTGAATTAATGCGATGAAAACAGCTTTAGTTTCGAAATATTCGTGGTGGTTGTTTTAGGTGATTCGCCCTTTGTGTACGTATGTATACACACAAGGTGAAGCACTTAAAATTACTTAATTCCACCTTTTACGCAAGTGGAGGTAAATTTCAGCTAATTTCCCATAAGGTGTATTGTCACCCTCAATATGCACCTTTGGTGTACTACGTTATAGGCAAAGAAGAAAGGGAGCAAAGCAAAAGAGAGGTGAGGAATTCAATAGGGAACATGCAGGTAAGGGAAAATAAAGTTCATGTTGGCTGAATGCCTCTGGTGACGAAAATTGCAAATTGAAAACCGGTGGAGAATAATAGCTGGTTTCCTCTGAAGTAAATGTAGAGATAAAAGGTCTTGCCCCGTGGGGATAATAATAAAAGTACTGTTACACATTTTTATACTACACAAAGTTATCCGTAACTAATATAAAATTTCCTACGGAAGGAGTATTCCCCTAGGGCTCTGCTGAGCCCAACTATAAGAAAAAACGACACGCATTAAAACAAAACGGTCCACAAAGAACAGGATTGTGCAGATCGGAGCCGTACATAATATGAAAGGATAAATTCCAACTCAAACATTGTTTGGAGACGGAACGAGCTAGAAGTGTCATATAAGTTTTTATCATTCTAAAACCATGATATGTAGATAATATATCGATTTCTCTTTCTAGGCTGAGCAACGCGCATGCGCTAATTCCCTGGACCACCGCGAAGAACTACTATACGGCGTTAAAACAAATGACGAGATACTGCCAGTGTAGCAGATGTTTTAGCCACTAGAGCGTAGAAAAACATGACGAGCGGTGCCTAACGTAAACAGCTGAAACACTGCAGTCGTGTCACTTGCTCCCAAGCTGTTTTAAGGCTCACAATCTTTTTGAATGAGTAAGTCAGTGACAACCTTATCTTCCAAATGGTAATGTAGTACTTCTTTTGGATGTTACTTCGTTTAGAAATTGGTTTATTTACATCATCACAACTTAAGGACAACAAGATATAAAAACCACTGTTTTAGCCGATAGTGTTTGAGCGCATCTAAAATCTGTAAAATTTCCAATATTAAAGTTTTGTGAAAATTGTAGACCGTGATGAAATATATGTTAATGTATAGTATAAAATATTTCTTTCTTTATATTTTACTTACACTTATCCAAATTTACCACTGTTTGTGACTGCACTATATGACGAACGGCTGTTATAGGGAATGGGTTGGGGGTACTGCAGTTTCTAATAAAGCAACGTTATTAAAGGACATGTACAATTCATAGTCACGCTTGCTTCTTAACTAACCACTTGTTATTGCAATGAAGTTCGTTTAAGTTAAATGTAATATAGATGTTAAAGGTTTAAAATGCGGAAGAAAATATGAAAGTAAAAGAGCTTAGACATTCAAAATTGCGTAATAATATCTAACAAGTATCTGTAGAATCATTACATAAAATGGTTTCAGTATATTTCCCGTTCGTCACCGCAACAGAACTGAAGTTGTTATCTCAATATGCCGGGTGGAAGAGGTATTGATTTCATCCTTTGGCCAGAAAGACATTTCGATGATTGCAATAAAAAAGGTAATGTACATTTTTCTTCGAACTTTCATAGGTATGTAGAAAAATGTTTCGGAAAACAAATGCTTGTTAACTGCGCCTTCATCTTGTAGCTTCCGAAATGCGCTACTGTGCAGTTGAGGAAGGCTTGCGGTGACATGTGACCGCTGCACCTCTGTACCACTTTGTTACGCACTAAATGTGGAAAGCGGCAGCGATTGCAAAACGGAAAGTGCAGCATCGCTGAAATGTATTGACCTTAATGCTGATTATGCTGAAAAATTACTTTAAAATCTTAAAAAGCTTTTCAAACCGCTCTCGTGTATCAACTCTAGAAAATGAATTACTTCATATTTACATTTTGATCCTAATTGTACCTTCTTTTGAAATTAAATCACTGCTAAACACCATGTATAACTAATGACTAAGGAATCGATCAACAATATTAAACTCGGGCGCCGCAAATATACTTGTTTTAAAATTAAAAGTACTTATTTCTTAAAAGGAAACTATGAAGTCAAAAATGCTAAATACAGGATGATTAAAAATGATTGATACATTTTTTGAAAAAACCGCTGGTTGTGTGTTTCTTTTATGAACGATCTGAAAGATGCTATCCACTGAAGAGAGAAGTGCTCTGGTAAGGGTGCGTTTGTGGAGATTCGCTTATCAGGAGGTTCTAATGGACTTTGAACGAAAATCCATAAACCCGCTCCCACCAGGGCAAATATCAAACCACTGGTTCAAAAAGTGAAGATCATGGATAGTGTGTAGGATGTGAAACTTTTCGATAGGCCAATATGCCAGCTGAAATTGTGCAACAGGTAGAGGATGCAATTATCAGAATCCCAAAAGCATGAACCAGGAGAGTAAGTCGGGAGTTGGGTGTACCATAACCGACAGTGTGGAAAATTCTCCACTACACCTTGAAAACGATCATACCACCTCCAAATCCGACATAAGCTGGAAAGGGCTGACAACATTGGTCGGAAGCAAAGTGTGGCGACTTGTTGCAGGCAGGCGAAGAGGTTAATTTGCTGCAAAGTGTGCTCTTTAGCGATGAAGCCACCTTCAACATATGTGGCATGGTCAGAGTGTGGGGCAGATGAACAGGCAAATGAACAGCCAAGGTATGGTTGGGGATCACAACATCTAAGGTGCAGGGATCATTCTTCTTTGCAGAAATCAGTTGTTTTAAGTGTTTAATGCCCGTTTTAACTACTATGGCATCACAAGCGATGGACACTGATGATGCATGAGATGAAATGATAAACTGGGAAAGGATTTTTTTTTTTTAAAGGAAACCTACAAGGCCCAAGTTTCGGATATCTCTCCGGCATTTATCATTTATGAGAACTGAGGAAAACCCGGAAAAAATCTTCTGGTGGGGTCCTGGTGTAAATCGAATACCAGTCCTCCCTCTCACGCACCTTAATGGCCTCAGCCATCCGTGGCGATGAACCCACAGTGACAGACTCTTCGTATCTGGAAATGCTGCAGCTCTTCGCTCAACAACAATTGCAACAGGGTGGTATCTAGGAAACGGTGGTTTTCCAACAGGATGGAGCACCCCCTCATTTCACACGGGTCTTTCGTGAGTACCTGAAAGCCACATTTCCACGTGGGTGAATTGGTACGGCTTCACACCGCACTTGGTCTCCACTTCTCCTGATCTCACTTTTTTTTTTTTTTTTTTCCCTTGAGGATACGTCAAGTCACAAGTGTACAAAGTCAAAATCAACTCCATTGACCATTTAAAGGAGCGTATCAAGTATGAGGTGCTCATCATTCTGCAATGCTAAAAATCGTGAAGCGGGGCGGAAATGCAGGGTGATCATGTGGAATAGACTTGAATGGATCATGTGTTACTGTGTGTTAGGGTTTACATTCACTATATTGTATGAATCTAATATCTACTGTTAAAAAAATGGATTGAGATATTATATTAACCCTGTATTTCCTTTTTGTTGCAGTATTGGACGTAGACCCGTCTTCTTCATTTATCTCTTCATTGAATTTTTCTTCGGCATCGCGACAGCCTTCGCTCAAGACTTCTGGACATGGTGCTTTCTTCGTTTCGGAGTGGGATTCACGGTTCCAGCGATTCTTGGCACTCCATATGTTCTTGGTGAGTGAGTACTAGAGAAAATATTTAGAACCAATCAGTTCTCCAAATGACTCACCGTTTTCCTCTCACTTAACACAAATTCCTTTGGCCACTCGTCTACATATATCGGTCCTGATGGCGTAGTGGCAACCATACTTCCCCCCAAACCCAAGATCGTGCGTTCAATCTCTGTCAGGATGGAATTTTTCGAACATAAAAATCCTAAGTATGGATGGCTTCCTTCGGAAGGGAAGTAACGCCGTGAGTCCCTTGTCGTACATTTATGGTATGTAACAGAAAGAAGAGGCCTCTGAGCTAAATTTATTGGCTGTCTCACGTCCTTAATAGAATGAGACGCTGATGACCTGAGATGTTAAAGATCAGCCATAAATAAACCAAATCAACAACCATTCATTTATAACACTTGAAACTTTCATTGGAATTTTGAATTCGTCCATATAGACACTTAGCCAGCAGGCTCAGATCTGTTCTGAATAATGGTTTTATTACTTCACATACTGCATAAGACAATGAATGATTGCAATGATATTCCACCCCTGTTACTAATGAGCGGCTATATATGCACCATGAATGTTCGCTTTTTTATATAAAGGATGACTGTCTATTGATGCCTTGTGAAAAAATATAACCATATTGCCTGTTTCATTTTGTTTATGTCATTTAGCCATATCATATAGTTGCAAATTATTAATTTCCTTATCTGTGAGCCTTCCTTTTCCAGATATTAGTTTTCCATCTTCCAGTTTTTTTCAGAAATTTTTTTTTAAGATTCCTTAGTCTGATTTCCATTCGTTTCTGCACGTGTCCCATGCATTCTAATGTTTGTATCTCACAGTCACTATAGGATCGACAACAAACTACTTTTATAAAACCCTAGAACTACGTGCATTTCCCAAATATTTTAAATATCTCACTCCATGTACATGCACCAAGCAATGAAATCAAGGCTGGAAAAGGGATCATAATTCGAGTGCAATATGCCATTGAAACTGATTTTAAGACCTTTAGAGGCAAGGTACAAGCAATGTAATTATATATTTTGAAATTTCACAAAATACTGAAAACACAGGGGCACTATTTAAAATGGAAAGGGTTGGTGTGAGAGGGTGAGTCTTGAGAGAGTTCTGAAATATTGATTTAAGATGCAACAGATGTCGAAGGTTTCTTTGTTAAATGCTATAATGAGGTAAAAGTGATAGATTACATTATTAAATAAAATAAAGTTGGTGAGAGAGGAATTGGCGTGGTTTAGATTTGTAACCTGGAGCTTGAGGGGTTTCAGAAGTAATTGTGAGCATGGAGTTTGCTCACAAAATGTACAACTAATTTGTTTGAATGCTCAGGAACAAGTTAATAGAGACAACAAGCAATATATGGTAAGTTAAACAAGAAAATTACTGCAAAGTGTTAGTGGTCAAAGTAAAATTAGGAATCTTGGGGAATATTTGATACAGTTTAGAATAAATGTTTATAGTCCGTGAGGAGAAAGGGTCTGTATATTTGATTGTATTGCTTTATGTAGTTGGCTGGTAGTGGTATTGTCTTTATATTTATAGTAGATTAACAGTTTTAATATGTATGGATGTAAGCTAGTTAAGTTTATAAATAAGAACTGATTTATTGCTAATTTTGGGTTATTAATGTTTATAGCGATTAGTGTTTGTTTAGTAGAAGGGGCTTTGCCAAAGTCTCCTGGATAACCGAGGACTGGGGCTTATCAAACACTGTTAAATAGTTGAATGGGGAAAATTAGTGTGCTAATTAAAATTTTTGTATCGTAGTGTTTTAAATATTGGCCTGGATAGAACCTGGGTTAGAATCAGACCGTGTTGTAATATTTGTGAACTTGGTGCTATTTCAATGAATAAGTTCAAATTATAATAAACGATAATAATCTGAAAGTTGCTATTTTTGGCCAAATTTAACTACAGTCTCCAAGCATCTACAGGGTGATTTTTCAACCTTATTCATTCAAGTAATGAGAGCGATAGAAACTGCTACCTGGTCACACCAGAACACCTGACACTATTCCCGTCAGACGTGTGTAACAGTGTTTATGCCAAGACTTAAGTATAGTTCTGACCCGCATTGCTTTTATAATTTTGTTTTGAGACAAAAGCAATCTCTTTCTCTAGTAGTAGCATCAATTTCTTACCAATTACTTTATTTCGAGTAACAATTCAAAGTAAAATGCTAGGAAATAATATTGACGGACATTAAATTAAAAATTAATCGCATATTTTAGTATCCAATGCCCAGGCAGTTAAATGTCTACCTATTACTCCTATATCAATAGGATCTACGCTTTTCATAAACATACACACCATTACATTGTTATGCGTATGGAGTTTATTCATATGAAATTTCCACGACCACGTTAAGGGGATAATCCCTAAGAGATTATCAGACATTGAGTCATAGAATTACGCGCATATTTGCCATTGTAGTTGTAGGATTTACTTAGCACTTACGATTGATTTATACTTGTGCGGTCGTGTGGACGTTTTCATTGCACACCTGAGTCCAGAGTTTTGTAGCATTTGAAACGCGTATGCCATATAGAATCATTCCTAACCCCCTGTCCAACAAAAAAGTGCCAATTTTCATTTTACACTGTATATGCTCAAATTTTTCTGGGCTTTATTTGTAAGCCTGGTCCGTTCTTGCGGTGTTTTACGTCTCGGCTACCAAGTGGGACGTTTCCCTTACTTGCTTTAGAAAATACTGAAATTATCATCTATCGCTAAAACAGGCATTTTATCCGTAAAACACACGAATGCCTAGAAAAAGGTAACGAAAGCACTATTGAGCTGTAATAAATGTCAGAATATTCTTTAATTCAAATAATTCTTGTAAAATATACCCTCATTGGGTAGAGAATCTGAGGGAATCAAATGCTGTGTATTGTCACGCTCCACGACTACACGGCGACTCTCGTCGGTATAATGCCACGACGAATCGATTTTTTATCTACAAATATTACATTAGTGACATCGTAAAAACATGGCCCTGCGAAATTTAACATAATAGAACATTATATATCGTTTGGTAAGTTTAGAGAAATATTTTGTTAAATTATAACTCTGGTTTTTACACTATAATGTAATATAAGATTTACTACATTTCTCCAGATTATCAAAGAGTGTGTGCTAACAATTTCTACAATATTAAATTAAGTTTCCTATTGGCAACAGCCGCTGCTTTGATATTATTCTTGCACCTATATCCTGTGTATAGCCCAATCCGCTCAGAAAAAATGTGACTGCACATGCGGCCTGTTTCATTGTGGTATGCATGGCAAAGGTAGGTAAACGCTTGCTTTATGCATCGAGATAGGAAGTACAGTCAAAACTGAGAATCGGACAGTAGGCAGCATCTAGGGCGGTGAGAAATGGTGTCTTTGATTGAATGCCCCGCTACTATAACAACTTAAAAAGATGCGCGAGCCGGAAAACATTGCCAGCTTGCTAAATATAATTTTTAAAACTTCGTTTATGTACAACAATTTAGTTCCGGCTATATAAAATTGTTGGTATGCTACTACTATTTGTAGCTTCAGTTTTTATGGCGTCATTCCGGTGCAAAACATGCATTTGTTTAAAGTGAATCTTGTGTAAGTACCTGAACATACCTTTGTAAAGTTTAATTTCCTATTGTACCCATTGCTGTAGTACAGCTTGTTCAATGAATGCGTTTCCACCCGTCAGCCTTTGAAGGAAGAATTTATACGCACTATTGAGTTCTCGCCTCCGTTTCAGATTAGGTATTGTCACGTCTTATTACGTAGGTGAACACAAGATTCCCGGTCAAGAACTTATTGCTCTGAAATACAAATATGTACGCCACAAGTATCCTGCAGATTTCAATTGAAATTTATTGAAAGTGTTAAGAAAAATACAAACTACAACGGGTTTCAACCTATCTGGCCCAGGCCATTTGAAGTTTACCTCCTCGCGATTACAGAAATTTTAATACAATTATGATTTTATGCTAGCCCTTTATTTAAACTCTAAATAATTAAATAAAATACAAAATTTCTACCTTAATTGCATCAGACCCCGGTCTCCGCTTCATCAGCAGTAGCCTACTGGAATTCCAGGGGACCAGGCTCCGACCCAACCTAGGAGACTAAAATAAAATCTTTCAATTGCTGACCTATACCGTTATTTTATCACCTAGCTACAGTCTCTACAAACTATTAATTCTTTCATATCTCGAACATCTACTTTAATAATTTGAAACTTATAAACAGCTAAGAAAAATTCGAAAACAAAATACAGCCGGACCTCCATCTATCTTAAAGTCTATTATAATTGTTGAAACAACAACACATTTATACTAACATCTTTACCTACATTCTAGATAGTTAAAAGTACAAAATGTCTACATCGATTGCGTCAATTCCCATTCTACGGTTCATCATATTGCAATTGATTCATTCTCTGTAAATATTATACCTACAAAGCATTACTGGAAGTGATTCCATGATAATACGTCTTTTATTAACTGTACGAAAGCGAAACCCAGTTTTTGTATGACGCGCCATTTTGTATTGGAATTGTGGAGGTTTTCTTTGCCTATAGATGCTGTAAATTTCTCGCCAAACTCTTTCACATTCGAATCCATCAAATTTCCAATGGTTTTGATTTTTCTCCTGCCTTTTTTGGGTGTTACTGGCCCTCCCCTGGTGATTTTTCTGGCTGTTGGATACTCAGTCCTAAAATTTAGCCTTCTCGTTTATGGGTTCTTTACTTACTTTGTTCTTCTGGACCATTTTCTGGCACTTCTTGTTTAGAGCTGTTTTGTGTTTAGACTTGCTAATAGGTCCGGGCACAAATTCTGCAGTATCGGAATAATGATCAGCTTCAATATCTTGCATTTCGTTCATTTGCAGCTTAATATCATTCACTGGCACACTTAACCAAGGACGGCGCATATTTAACTTAATAGATACTGCCCCGATAAACATTCCTGAACAGTAATGACATAACTTCGCAAGAAAAAAATTTAAATCTACATTTGGCAACGCGCTCCTCCTTTTCACTCCACATGGAGTTGATTGAGAGTTTTCAGTAGGTAAAACCAGCACGTAATTGGCTACTGCAGAGCAAGTAAGGCGAGCTATGTGGAAAAAAAAAAAGACATAAGCGAATGCGGCCCACCTTCGACAGCGAGTGGAAATGCATTCAGGGATGGGTTTTACCTCTGATGTGTTGAATGTTGTGTTGAAATATATTACTCTTTACTTTATGAGCCTTCTGTTGTGTGATGTATAAAAGTTTGTGTTTAACGCCTATTTTTACTGCTGAGGCACCCACAGGCAGTGGACACTGATGATACATGAGATGAAATGATAAATTTATAAAGGATTTTTAAGGAAGGAAACATTCCAGGTCTAAGTTTAGGGTACCCCTCCAGCATTTGCCATTTATGAGGGGTGAGAAAAACCTGGGAAAAATCTCAGGCCGGGAGGACGGTCCTGGCGGAATTCGAACTCCAGACCTCCCACTCACTAATCCGCACCTATTAAAATAGTGAATATACATAATTGCGTATACCATGTTTTATATTGACAATGATACTCAACATTATTTTCAAATTGGAACACTTTATGTGGAGATAGAGCTGCTCCAAAATTTTGTTGCGATCCGCCACTGCATTAACATCCAGGATGAAGGTATGGCAATGGATGGAGATGCAAAAAAAAAAAAAAAAAAAAGTGTTGGGTAACAACTAAGACAATGCGAGGAAGCTTAAGATTGTATAGAAAAGGAGGAAAATATGAGAATTAAAGTTACCTATTACTTTTGAAATAGTTATGAAATTAGAATTAAGGGAATTTATAATTATACTTGCTATACTTAAATTACTTTTAGCTCAATCTAGACCAGCATTTCCCAAACTATGGTTTGCAAGTCCTCCAAGGGGTACAAAAATATTTTTCTCTAATAGTGGATTTTGAGTTTTTTTTTTATTGTATTGTAATTATTAGAATTAGTTCTGGAATATCGAATTGAGACCGCTGCGTAATAGACATTGTTTTCAGTTTTTTTGAAATGAAGTATGCGTTTAAATATTTAGTGACAAGGAATTTTTTCCTTAGTCTGCTATAAGGAAAATACTTTTGATTATTGACGCCATGGGAAGGAAGAATGGGATGGATACGAAGAGTGAATGGTATTCTGTTACAACATAAAATATTTCAGTAATATCAAAAACAGTAATTCTCAGTGTCTGAAACGTGTAAGATATAAAACTGTAGCTTTTAAAGTATAGAAATCTACTATAGCTACTATATAATTTCAAGTTTAATGTTTAATGCATAATTATTGCCCTTGTGTAATTTCAAATTTTAAGCACTGTTGAGTCATTAAAGGTAATCCTAAGATACGCCTATTTACTGTGACTAAGCCATTTTAGGCAAAAGGCTGTTAAACATTGTGTACATTAATAAGGTATTCGCTTCGGCTCAGATCTTTATGAAGGGGGTTCGTAAGCCGTAAACGTTTGGGAACCACTAGATCTTGCAATTAGCTGGGATTGCTGGCCAGCTCGTTTGAAGCGAACAGCGATGAAAGTCACATCTGCCGATAATAATCAGATTTATAAGAGGTTTCGTGATCTCTTAGTCGTCTAATTAAAAGTTTTTATTTGAGAGTCAAAGGCGTATCGAAACTTTTTAAAACTTTCACTGAGCATATAGCAGAACGTTGAGAATTATAAAATATAGAAAATATATGTATTACATAGCCCACAAGCAAAATATTTTGAGGAAAATTACAACATTTTTCATATAAACATAGCCATTTAGTTTATCTGAAAAAGTAAATCACAAAATAAACCTGCCTAGCTATCGATTGCAATTATGTCGATCAAGAAGCGAACAAATATTGTTACACTTTTTAACGAAAGTTTTCTAACCACTAAATCATTTACTTGGCTTTTATTTTGCCTCCAGTTAATTATTACCTACCCAAATACAACATCCATTATAATTAATTGTCACTTATGACAAGGATTATTAAAACTTTTAGGCAAGAAATATACCTATTTTCCCAACCGTGTTCCGTATTTCTTCCATGCAGATGTAATATCTGAAATCGTGCAGCTGAGCTTTCTCATTTTCCGCCCTACAGCGCCATCTCTCATACGGTGGGACATCCAGAGGCTGACCGCGTACCCCACCATGCTCATAAAACTGCGTCACGGTGTAAAATTAATAGTCTACCATCTGAAACCAGCGCCAAAAAATACATGTCGCTTTTGGGTCCAGGTTCTATAAATCCTCTCCCGTTCAAACATTAGGTAATTGGCCTGTCACAAGTTTCATAGAATTTTTTTTTCTAAGCGGATCAGTCGATATGTATACAAACCAAACAACGAGAGGCTTATCTGACATAATCTGGACGGAATAAAATGCACAGAACGCTGGCAGTATACTGGAACGCGTTAATGAAATAAAGGAAAACAATTTTCCATCGACACTTTGACAAAAATTACATTTGCACCAAGTATTCAAGTTGTAAATTGCAATATTTGACTCCAGTTTAGTCTAGAGATGTTATTCATTTGATTTGTAACCGTTTGGTAGCCACTGATTGCTGAAACACGTAGAAGTTAATTGCCCATTCATTTTTGTATCAACTTTGAAATCGGGCACTAAAGAATAGAGGGGAAGTTAATGCCGAATCGTTAGGAACTGGGCTTATTCAGTGTTTGACAATTACATGTACAAAGTCTTTTGGAAAATTGGAATCTGTCATTAAAATATTACAAATATGGGAGGGAACATCAACAGTTTAGTTTAAATAAATAGTTGCTCATTTAAATTAATTTTATTAAACAATACGTGGATAACACATTAAGTAAGTTACAAATGGATGTGAGGTACTACATATTTGAATGTGAAATCTGAGAGTATTTCAACTAGATGGCAGCATTAGTTCGGTAGCATATTTACAACAGCTAAACAGTACTTACAAAATGGCAGCGCCTCTGAGTGAGTGAATAACCTTCTAGGAGCGCTAAATTGTGCGATTTTTGTGAGCAAAAGGTGTGGAATCATAAAAGATGCTTCCCATTTATGGTGAGAATTGCCTGTAAGGTCAAGCTGTTTGTGGGGAAGTTTTCTAAAGCAAATACCGCATCGGCCGGCCAATGTAAATTGCAATAAAGGTGAAATTTCAACAACTTGAGAACTTAATCCGAGCAGAGAGGACACTATTTCTATTAGTTATGCACACGGCAGGGCCTATTTCATAATTAATGTGGTACAACGCGATGAAATGCATTTTTTATTAAAGGACGCTCTTTAACATCTCAGGTCATCAGCGTAAAATGCAAAATTGACTACACTAATATGTAAATGCGAAATTCATTTTTTTCTTCAAATAAAACTTTTTCTTAATTTTCTCTTGGAAACTTCCAATGAACCGTTTGTATATGTTTGGAATATTTAAGACTCACTTGACCACCACCGTCCTGGAATGGGGAAAGTAACCTCTCCTGCGAAGTGAAAACCCTTCAAAACCTCATTGTTCGACGGTCACATATTTTACCGAGTTTTGTATCTTTCATTTCCTTCATCAGCAAGTGTTAAGATGGTGCGGTCTAAAATATTGATAAAATACCGGGTAGGAAAGTCTAAACAGGAAAGTTTTTATATCAGTGATGGTGAAATTTTAATGTGTAAACTGTGTAATCACTTCTTGGATTGACAAAAGTAAGGCGTTTTAGACAGGTATATCAAAAGTCGAGTGCAAAAGATAGTTTCAACAATAAATCACAAGAGGAACAATGTGGAATAAAGGAGCAAGCCACCACCCAAATGATACATGATAAATTGAAAAGTGTAAAATTTGGAAAAAGTTTTTTTTTCTTCCCCCCCCCCAAGACATACTGAAGATGTTTTGGAGACTAACACCTCTCTCACAAAGTAGATCATCCAGCTTTTCGGGATAAATAAGTACCTTATTTTAAAGTTGTATGCTACAATTTAATTTTGTCTGGTTCTTAAAAAGGAAGAGAGAGCCATAAATTTACGTCATTTCCGCGTTTACACTTTACCACAAAGACATTAAACAATTAACTTAAATGCAATGAGAACTAAAAAAGTAATTAAATTTAGGGGTGTAAAATATATTAATATTATTAATTATTGATAATTTTGTTTCACATTAATGTTATTTCAAAACATAATTGTTTATCAGAATTAGCTTAAATTATATTCTAGAATCTTTCTAAATATTTTCATAAAGACAGACGTTAAATTGTTGACGCAAGATGTTTTTGTTTTGTCTGTTTTTTTGTTTAATTTTTCTGAAACCGTTGAAGAAGGGAAATAATTATTAGACCTTTTATCATATTATCTGAGAAGGAATATATTAGGTTTCTCTTCATTCTATATAATTTCCCTTTGGGTGTTCACATTGAAAATCTTGAGCTTCAGACACAAAACATATAAAAAGATGTTAATTCAGCCATCACCTCTGGTCTTGAGATAGTAAACAGCATGTTAAAATGATATAAAATAATATACCGAGAGTGTCAGAAAATGTATACACACTTTCACAGTAGATATCTATTTAATATGTTTCAAATTTCGACCGAAAAACAACATAATGTGTAGTATGATGTTCTGTAAACAGATGTGACTCACATACATTATGATAGCGTTGCTATGTGATAGGTAAATCAACAATGATCAAATGAAGTCATTCTTTTTTGAAGGAACAGTAACTGGCCCGTTGTATCTGAACATGATACGCACATCCGTCTTACCCGTCATTCATACACTCGATGGAAATGAGGGAATTTACTTCCAATAGAATGGTGCATCAGCACATTATCACCTAGATGTACGTACATATCTTGAATTTCCACAGCGTTCTCCGGATCAAACTCCGTTGGACTACTACCTATGGGGAACTCTTAAGGGTGTTATATACCGTAGAAAACAAGCTATACTGCTAGCTTCGGGAAGAAATTGAAACATGTGCTGCAATAGGTGAGGACACTTTCGCAAACGTTGCTCAATCAGTAGTTCAACGTACTCAGAAGTGTATCGACGCCGATGGTGGGCATTTTGAGCAATTGTTGTAACTGTAAAAGTCCAACATGATTAGTGCTCATCATTTTTTGTTTGTGTGAATTCAGTTTTGTTATGTTAACACAATTTCTTTGCTTGAAGTGTGTGTACATTTTTGGCGCCTTCTGTATAATCACTTATAGCAATCCTAAGCAATAATAGATTAATCTGAACGTTCAATTTTTGGCAGAGTCCAAAGTAAGAAAACAAAATTGCACTTACTGTGTGTTTAGAGTCTACAGAAAACAGCGTCTCGGAAGTCTTTTGTTTCTAAGCATGGTATACTTGGAAGGAGAACTGATGGTGAGTTTTTTCAACAAGGCAATTTACATTCCTTAGAGAATAACACAGGAAAGGTGAGAGGTTGATCAACAACTTTTCCATTATTGGATTCTTTACGTTTCGGCACCTCGCAATATTTGGTTGAAGGAAAATTTCGCTCTTAAAATAACGAAGGCGGCAGTCACAAAGTATGTGATGAAAGCGCTATGCTTCTTACTTTCGTGTAGCTTTAATAAGCAATGTGCTCGGAGCGTCGTACGAAACATTTTTACAGCGCTAATAACATTTTAAAGAGAAAAGTTAATAATACTCTTTTCTTATAAAAATATTTATTTTCGTGTTAATTTCCTTTGAAATAAACAACCCTAAACGAACAAGAATGCATATTTCTTGATGTTAAATACATGCGTAGGCTTTTTGACCGTTATCTAATGGTCAAACTATATTTGCAGAACCTGACGTTTCGTCCGACACTATGAGCTAAGCCACTGATTCTATGAACGAGACTTCACCCTCAATAACCGAGGTGAGAGTGGTGCTGTAATGCTGTGATGTGGGGAGAGGTCATGATCATGGTCATGGTCGTTGTGGTATTGACTGCTTCTTAAGAGCAGGAATCATATTCTGTTCCAGTTTTACACTTTTTTCATTTTTTTATATATTATTGGGATGTTTAACATTTCAATTGCTTCCCTGTGTATCTGTTATGATAATTTCTGTCAAAAGCAAGGGTCTTGCTGTTTTCGTAAACCATGTGACGGTCTTCCAAATTAATTACATGTTCAACAACAGCTGATTTTCTCCATTGTCCTACACGGCAGCTTCTTTTATGTCCCGAGAAATGTGTTTTTATGCTGCGTTTGGTAGATCACGGCCAAAATGCCCGGAAAAACATGCTAAGATTCATTTATTAAGTATTGATACCTAGCCGTCATTCCACTACGCAATCGTGCTTGTATACACTAGTGGATACCGGTTGATCTGTGTAAGCGCGATTCGCGGTAGAACTGGAGTTAAAAGTTGCGCTGATGCAGAAAATTAAGTTTAATCACTTACCACGCCGACTGTTTCAATTCACTTCTGCAGGAATTGCTTGTTTGACTTTTACTGTATATTTGTTTATTGTGTAGTATGCCATGAGTTTTATTTATTTATTTTATTTACGAATGCTCATTAACATCTCATATTATCAATATATACACCTCTTTACCCCAAGTTAGTTTAATTCATTCCATAGGCTTAAGGATTCCCTGCCTACTGATGTTCTGTAACCTTGTTCTAACCTCGTTGCCATATTGAACCCGGGACAATTCCACCTCTGCAGCCCAAAACGATGGTGTTATATTTGGTATCTGGCGTCTATAGCATTTAGCGCGAAGTGTGGACTGGTCTCCTGCATAGTCTAAGCCGGTATTTCACCGTCCTTGTTTTACTATTAACCGTATCTTCATAGCAACACACCTCCCGCATGACCCCACAAATTCATGTTCCTTTGAAGACCCCGAGAACCCTTTCCAGAAATCCACTTCAGTTTTGTTTACATGTTCAGCTTTCCCCCATCCCCATATTTCACTTCCAGACTTAATCATAGCAGTGTATATCCCCTCTAGTGTATCTACTGGTATATCTGGAATGTGAGTCAGAACACATAACTCATTTAGTGCACCTCGTGTTTTATAATTAACAGACAAGTGCTTGTTCCATTTCACACTCATATTATGGGTTAATCCCAAATTATTTTAAAAAAAAAAATCTTGGTAACATTTAACACCATACCCCATTTCAGGTAATAACCTCCTAGGATGTTAATGTTGCTCCTGGTGGTGTAGTGGTAACCATACTTGCCTCGTAGAACCAAGATCGTGGGTTCAAACTCGGCCAGGACCGATGGATTTTTCAAGAGTAAAAATCCTAAGTATGGCTTCCTTCGAAAGAGAAATAAAGCCATGGGTTCCGTGTCGTAGATTTATGGTACATAAAAGAACCTCAAACCTGAAAGAAGAGGCCTCTGAGCAAAATTTGTCGGCCGTTTCACACCCTGAATTGAAAGAGGCGCTGGTGACCTGAGCTGTAAAAGAGTTTCCGTAAATAAATCAAATCAAGAACGGACGGATAATTCTGTATAAGAAGCTTGGGTGATTGTTGACAAACTGTTGAGTCGCGTGTCGACCGAGACGGCCAATTGCAATTTCGCTGTCCTCGGCAGTATTTCGACGTATGTGACTGTGCTCTTATTACGGATTTAACAATTATCATGTCTTTATGTTACCAGCAATATAGTATGTACAGTTCATTTTATTGTGTTTTTGTTTTATTGAAACATATGAACATCTTCTTAAATACGTAATATAATTCGAAACTTTCTATTATTTCACTCTATTTTAGTGAATGTAAAGATATCAGAGCTCAGTCCATAACCTTAGTTACATTGAAAAATGCATAAATATACCTACTCAGGTATATTTAAACTAATTGTCTATCAACGGTCATACGTTTCATTTAATTAATAGTATATTTTTAGTTTTGTGGTTTAATCTCAACAACAATAATAAAAATAAGATAATAATAATAATAATAATAATAATAATAATAATAATAATAATAATAATAATTCTAAAAATGTTGTTTCTCTTTTATGATACTCATAGGTTGCAAGAATTCTAATTTTGTATCACTAGTACCACACAGTAATGCCATAGCTTATTTCCATTTCATTAATTAACAAAACCATAATTTGTATTTTATATTCATTTTAAAAGTTATTCAAGTTACTGATGAATTCGTTTAGTTTACACAGCCATGAAGGACTTATTGATTTATTGAATACATTTTGTGTTCCCCATTTTTAAGTTTTTCAGAAAAATAAATGGAATTAGCTTCATACTGAACTAAACATCCGCAAAAACATCAGCACTTCGTAAAATATCCGTAGACAGTTTTTTCAAGTTCTTACATTTTCAGATCGAGTGAGGATATCGCTAAAGACCCACAAAGTCGGGAAGAAAAATGTTTGGGGATATTTGTAGATACGCGAGATGTCTGTAAAGCCCCCTAGAGACCAACGGCTGAACTCCGCAACGATCAATCAGCTGTCGGTGACGCGAGGCAAATGAAAGTTCTCCAAGAGCGTTGCAACCACCTGTACCGAAGACAAATCTTTGCAAATAACTGTTGTTTATGAAGATTCTGACGTGAATGTATGCCCTGGCAGTTAACTTTCTTTATATACATCAACTCGTTGCTATTGTCATAGACGACGGTAGGAAAAGTGGATCGCAGGAAACTCAGCGTGAAAAAAGTGAGTTTAAAAGTAGGAATAATATTGTTTATAGTTTTAGCATTGGACCAAAATTAACGAAGTTCAGCTTGAGTAGAGATTTAATGGAACTATGAGGGTAGATGGGAAGGAGGAAGCCCTTAGGAGCAATCTATAGGCAGATGTGATTACTTAAGTTTTCAAAAATATAACTGCAAAAAGTTTCAAGTACTGGAGATGTTTTGTGTGTGTGTGTGTGTGTGTGTGTGTGTGTGTGTGTGTGTGTAATAAAGTATATTTTTTATTAATCTAGTTTAGGTGAAGGAAATGTTTTTGCATGTGACAGTAACAGTTTAACAATTGATAGGTATAGTGCCTAATTATTCTCAAAAACTCACCCCACTAGTACTGAGGTCTAAGACACGTACTAGTGATCTGGATGTCTGCAATTCGATCCACGCCAGGCAGGTCCTCTCTGACAGATATTTTACAGATTTTTCTCAGTACTTATCAATGGCACATGCTGGAGAGGTCCCTAAACTTGAGCCTGAAACGCTTTGTTCCTTTTAAAAAAAAATCCTTTTCCAATTTCTCTTTTCATCTCATGTATAATCAGTTTCCACCTCTTGTCGGTCCTGGTGGTGTAGGGGAGACAAACTGGCCTTCTAAATCCAAGACGGCGGGTTCAATTCCGGCCAGGGTCGATAATTTTTTTAAAATCCTAAGTATGGCTTCCTTCGGAAGGGAAGTAAAGCTGTGAATCTCATGTAGTACATTTGCGGCACGAAATAGAACCTCAAGCCTGAAAGAGAGGCCTCTGAGTAAAATTTGTCGGCCATTTCACTCCCTGAATTGAATGGGACGCTGAAGACCTGAGGTGTTAAAGAGCGTCCGTAAATAAATCAAATCACAAAAGTGTTCATCTCAGAAGAAAAAAACGGGAAATTTTGTTTTAATGGTGTTTAAAGCCCGTTTTTACTACTGAGGCACCATAGGTGGTAGATACTGATGATACATGAAATGATAAATTGGGAAAGAATTTTTGTTTGGGAAGAAAACATTCCAGACCTAAGTTTAGGGTACCTCCCCTGCATTTGTCATTTATGAGGACTGATGGAAACCTGGAAACAACCTCAGTTAAGGAGCACGGTCCCTTTGGGATTCGAACCCCAAACCTTCCGCTCACGAGTCCTCGCCTTAACGATCTCGCCCACCCGTGGTAATGGAGAAAATATGTAACTTTTTATTCTTCAGGTGATTCGATTTAAAGACTGTGCACTACAAATGAATTATCTGTAAGGGCTCTGTTTGAGACGTTAAGACATTTTTTTAATATAAGGTATGTTGAAGAATTTTTCACTCTCAAAGTAAATATAAAAAATGACCCTGTAGACACTTTCGCACCTTTGGTGATGAGACGAAAACCTGTTTTCAGCATTGGGCTGGTTTATTCTGGGTACTCCGGTTTCCTTTGCCACTCACTCCGCCGTTGCTCCATCTCATTCTCATCTTCACCTTCATCATTCAGTGTAATGTCATCGTTTTGAATGGATTATGCTACTGCCTTCTGCCACCCAATTACGGAACTCAATGCCTGGCCGGCAAATGAGTTGGTATTAGAATTCATCCATACCTGTCGCCTGTATTTCCGGCAGTGACCTTGGTCAATACTTTGACTTTAAAGGTACAGGACATTGCTAACTGTTTTTGACTAATTTCGATAAATCCATCTTTAAGGTTTAGAATTGGATTATATTTTTATGGCCGGAGATATTTAGATACAACAGTCTTGCTCAAAGGCTATACATTTTGTTGTGACACCTCTTGGAGGACCGCCTGTGGTCCCTCAGTAGTAAAAACGGGCGTTAAACACTATTCAAAAAGAACTCTCTTGGAAGAAAAAATGAAATGCGCGAGACACCGGGACGGTGAGGCAGGAGCATAAAACATGTCTTTAACAATTTTCGACCCTCTCCTTACCTGACCCAGAGCACAACTCTTACCAAAGCGCAAGCCACCGTCACGACGCACCAACCCGCCTTTTCGGTACTACCAGAAACTAATGAATTAAATTATATGAAATGGGAACGGGAAATTCGTAGAAATCAAATATCTGTCCCAAAAGTCACATTGGCAATCAAGAAAAAGTGCCTGATCCTTGATCCGTCTTTAAGATAACCTGATAATAAATAACTACGCTTTCTTAGAAATGCTTCGTCAATGAAACTTTTGATTAAGGCGAGAGACTCTGCTATCTTATAAGTTTCACTGTCTTGTTAAAAATAACCTTGAATCAGTTCGGTGTCTTCGAAGTGCTCATGTAATCCTAAAAAATGCGTTTGTTACCTTTACATTTAATGTCCTGGAACTACACATCAAAAGTAAATTCTCTACGGGACGCACGGTTAGTTCATGATCAGTGTGGTGCTATGCGAGACCCAAATGCGTATATTTTGGATTCACATTTACAGATAGGCGGAACTAGTCCCGTGTAAACCTCGTGAATGTCCGGTAGACGTGTAATGAAAATCGAAAATCGAGTCATGAAAATGTGCAGTAACAAACTCATTTCTTCTGCAACTAGCAAAAATTTTTGAAGATATTACCGTAGTGTTCTGCCACATTTTTCCAACAAGTGTCTTGTTTCAAATCCCACTGAACAAAGACGCTGTTCATTATGACCTTTTGGTTCAAGTTGATATAACTCAAGCTTACGGGCATCTGCAGCTCTATAGCTATCATCAGGAATCCAGATACCTGAAAAATTGAATTTTATCAACTTGAATCAGCTGAACATCCTAGAAGCAATAATTAAAAAGCAATGCCGTGAAAGTTTCAAGCTCTACAAGACCTATTTCACTAACAAGGAAATATTGCAGACCGATGTCGCGAATGAAAGGGCAAATTTTTGTGGTGAAGTGTGCTGAAAATGGAAGTATCTATGCGTTGACGCTTTCTTCCACAGGCCCTGGATCATCTGCAAAAAGAGTTTGAATTTTAACTTATTTCACAAAGGACGTGTCTCTCTCCTTCTCCCCACTCGTTGTTTACCCGAACATTACTCTCTTTGAAGGATTGGAACTTTTCAGTTACTTCCTCTGATTCCCTCTCATGAGCATTGAACTCCCCTCTCTAATAAAAGTTGTTCAATTTCTTAACACCTGAATGTGAAGTCGGCTGTTTCCTTGAATATAGTAAGTTGCTTCCTCATTATTGTGGCCTTCGATGATTTGCAACTTTAGGAGACTATCTAGAAAATATGGACAAGTTATTAAAGTATAGATAGTTCATTATTTAAAAACATTTATACTATATTGCTAACTTAGACGATGAAGTTCGTTTATTTTATTGACTAAAATTTTTAGTTTTTATTTTACTGTCTCTTTTATCAATAATTGTTAACAGTACAAAACATAAGCATTTTAAAAATATACATTGTTCCTATTGCACATTTTCTTTTCCAGTTTGTACTGTCAGTTAAAGGCTCGTTCCCTTGTTTGCAAGGTACTGCGATTACATTACTGTCATCATCTTGTGTAATATTAAGAATTATGTTTATAACTACCAAGACTTAAAAATCCAAAAACAAACAGGAAAATGCCAGTACATAAATATATTATCACATCCAAATAACTCATTTTGGAATTAGATTTCGATTGGTAGGGACGGAAGAGGAATGTTCGATACTTTAAACTTGCTCAAGCGCCTGCGCCGCCAGTGGGGGGCAACTCTAGGAGGAAGGGATGAATTGAGGGAGACACCAAGTGATCAGGATCAAGAGTGATGAGTCATGGGCGTAAACGGATATCTAGCAACCTTTACAGATAGAACGAAGCCCCTCAGACGGGCCGCTTGCACACTAGACGCCTAAGCAATAACTTTCCAAAGCGCAAATGACCGTCACACCGCACACAGCATCAACACCCTAGCCTGGCACTATTGACTCTGGAACAGAACCAACGGAATAAAATAAGGTGAGGAGCAAGAGAGTAAAAATATTTGAAAGAAAAGATCCATCTCAGCATTCGCTTAAGCACCTAGGAAAAACTACGAAAACCCTAAGGTCAAAATGGGTTGGCCTCAGGCACTTTGTCCAGAGACTGGTCGACAACGAATCGTGGAGCTGCAGTTAGCATGATCTGTGCGGAAGTGTGTGCTAAATAACACTGGTGTGCCAAGACCTATATAATACAGCGTGATCGAAATTCGTCCGTTTTAAGAAGGTTTTTCCTTTCATACTGAGGGCATCTAGAACAAAAACTCAAGAGAGAATGGTCGCGTTATTTTACACAATTTTTATCCTAAAATATTTGAAACAGCTGGACTGATGGAATCTGCTACTGTGAACAAATTGTTCAAAATTAGAAAATAAGTGTTTCCGGTCGATACAGGGTCTATGAAAGAGAAAGTTCACATAAGAATATTTGTATTTTCAGTGCATCTTTGTTCGATCTGGAGCATCGGTCTGACTATGCTACCGAGTAAGGCGAGTATTGAGAAAAACGCAAGTATTATTCTCACTTGCATTGCAAAGATGGAGTTTCGACATTAAGTACGGCATCTTCACCTGTAATGACTGACACCCTTACAAATGTAACCTATAAAACAACTTTCACACTTTTCATGTCGTTTAAGCGAAATATCATCCGAAACTACATATAAAGTTGTGCATTTTGTATGAAAATAAAAATTCATTTTGTTATTTTTAAGTTAAGTATGTTTGTATCGTAAAACGAAGCAACAAACAAATTAGGAAACAATGACATTTATAGCGAAAGTCTAGCTTCATGCTAGAACTTCCGGTCTACCAGATGTTAAAAAGTATTTTCATTTCTGGCATTCCAACGCACTCTCTGTGCAATTACAAATCCGTTGGAAATATTTTTTTTAAAGTTGTGGATGGCAGTTCCAGACCTCTCTAAAGTCTACCAACGTTGACGGAGTGATGAAAACAGAAGAGCTCTTGTGCGACTGCATGCAACATGAAACTGGCGGTTTTTTTCCCCCTTATTCCTGTAACTGCTTCGCTCAACAATTAACTTAATTAAAGTGGTGTACAAGTTCGGTACTTCGGTGTTTTATTGTGTGTACACCAGGTTCGTTAATAGCCAACAGGATATGGAATTAGTTTTCTAACAGACGTATATTGTGACAACATTAACCATATTACCATGTGAATGTCTATTATAGTACATGTTAATTCCTGGAAATGAAATCAAGATACTGCATACCAGCAACTTTTTTTCATTGCTTGCAAACCTTATACTTTTACAACATAAATATGTTTTTGGGCAATATATGATGTATATATTTTTTGAGTTTAATGTATATTTTATACCACATGCATATATTTGCATATTTTGTTATTTTCCAGCGAAATAAAAAACGCAACTATAATTAAATTATTATAAATAATATAAAATAAAAATTCAGAAAATTATTTATGTTCGAAAATCTGGACATTCTTCAGCAAGAAAATGTCTTTAAGTAAATTTAGCCTTATCCAAATATAATTTGCTGTATACTTAACACATATAATTCATAAAAAGTTTCTTGAGTGACCTTATAAATTTGCTGTACTTATAACTTTTTTAAGAAAAACGAACTAAGGGCACTATCATATGCAGGAGCAATTTTGTAGTATTTGAAATGTCTTGGACTCCAAAAACGACCCATATAGGCGTAATATCTATCATACCAGTTCTGCAAAAACAACCTTTGTTATCCCCGATTACAATAAAATTTCCATTGTCAGCTGAAATCTATTCTTATGTTAAATATTTTTAGCATTGAAATGCTTAGGCGCGGTGCCGGAAGGAAAAAGAAGTAAGGGAAGATCAAGATTGGAATGGAAACAATACAGAAAGAGGAGAGTGTAGAAACACGAAGCCTAGGAGGCGTAAGGAATGGAGAAAGAAGAAGAATAACTACTTAGATGCTTAGTGCTTTATATACGAGTACAACAAATTTGTTCAACATTAGAGAACGCCGATGTTCTGTAAAGGTTGTCCGTATATTAACAAACAAAAAAAAAAAAAACATCAGAGCAACTGTAGAAGCTATTTTGTTCCTCTTCTAGATGTCACCTGAAGCTAAAGGAATTGAGTTGCAGATAGTCGTCTCACGCGCGCGCACGCAGACACACAAATACAGAGTTTCGGGCGTAAAATTCTTAAGTATAGCTCCCTTCGGAACAGAAGTAAAGCCGTGGGTCCCGTGTCGTACATTTACGGCATGTAAAAAAACCTCCAACCTGGAAGAAGAAACCTCTAAGCAAACTTTTATCGCCTGTTTCACGCCCTGAATTGAATGTGACGCTAATGACCTGAAAAGTTAAAGAGCATCCATAAATAAACCAAATCACCAATACATACAGAGGATTTGGAAAGAATTACTTAGCACGATGGAGATCAGTAATTGCTTTTAATATCTAATGAATCAGATTACATCAACGGAGAAAAAAGCTTTCAGTGTAATTTCTTACTAATTTACTAAGTTTATTTGCATTATTTTAGTGACACACAATCTCACATTTAACAATTATTTACCTTTTGTAATATGTAAAATGTAAATCTGATTTTAATAGTCTAAAGAATTTGCCAATTTTTTTTTATCAAAATGTTATAATTTACTTTGGCTGGAGTTGCTTTTTTTTTATCTCCTGAAAAAACCGCAATTTTGGACTACAGCTGTTTTTGAAAATACTTTATTTAAAGGGAACAAATCGATTACCTATTATCTATCGTAACGTTAATATAATCATTTGGTGCAGCTCTTTTCTCGTTGGTTCTAAGACGATTACATCCCTGGTGTTATGCAAAGAAAATTGCAGTTTAATTTGTAATATAGGCTAGTTTTCATTTAGAAAACTATATTAGTAAGTACCATAATGATCTTAAGAGATACCGGTCGTTATGGAAAACCTTTATGTATTTTAATTGTTAGTGTTTTATACGTAGTTGCTCTTTGTACACCGCAATCAGTTTCAATGCATATTCCAATAAAAACTAAATTCATTCCCTTCACTGCCAAAGACCTTCCAATTGCCCCTTCTAACTTTATATCTAATTTTGATGCCGTGGCTCTCATCTCAGATATGAGTAAAACAGACACTCCCGGGCCATCTCCCTATCCTACCTCTTGTTTCCCTCCCTTAGCTAAAACTAAGAAAATTGTTCTACTCTACATTTTCACCATTCCTCAACCAAGTCTTAGTTAAAGAAACACCATGCAGGTCGCTAAAGAATGCAAGGAATGTATCACTGCCCATTCGCTTCCTAAAGCTATCAATATTCCAAGCTGCAATCCTCAGAGGAAGGAATGGGACGTACTGTATCGCACCGTCACATCTTGTTATCTGCCCCTTTCGTGAATGTTCAGCCGTGGACCGTCTGAGAGCCCTCCTTCACGATCCCCTTACCCCAGAGCTTCTTGCTGCTCGCTGCTTTCTGCTGCTGCGAGGAAAATCCCCCTGCCTCTTCCTGGCTCGACGTTTGCCGAGTTCATTGTTCTTGGGTATGGCGCCTCTGCTGCCGCTCGTAGGGGTGGGTCCATTGTTCTGACCCCTGGGCACTGCTGACATCCACCGTGAGGTCCCGTCCATTTCCTGGACTCGATGCCCTGCCTGCTGCTTTCTGCAGCTTGCTCCTGAGAAGTGTGCTTTGCTTGTACAATGTAGACTTCCTGGGTTCGAAGTTCAGCTGGTACATATTCTGCTGTCTTTCTGTCAATTTCTTCCATCTCTATCATCTTACGCGACCGTTGAATCTGATTACCGCATGGCAGCCCGTTTTCTCGCGTTGTCCATGTGGCAATACAGGAACTCACGCTCTCGACTAATTCTCTCTTTTATGAAGATGCCGGTTCTCCGTAAGTGCCTACTTGCTTGAAGAATTTCTTCTTTCTATTTGTAAGACAAGAGCTTGCACACTATCGGTCGCATAGTGCCATGTCTGCCGACCCTATGAGTCAGTCCAGTTCTCTTACTCCTTCTCCGGTATCCCGTAGATCACAGTGCTATTTCTTCTACTTTGATTTTCGATGTAGTTCAGTTTTGCCTAACTTTACAGGCCGTGCCTCGAACTCGCGCCTCTATCTGCTTAATAGAGAGCACCGTATTCTGTAAGGTCGCCAACAGTTCGGCATGTCTCGATCTGTTATCCGCGAAACCACTACCAACTGCATTCCTCCAACACTTTCTGTACATTCGCCATACTAATCGGTGACAGCCTACAAAACACGTCCGCACCGTGTCCTAGTAGGTAGCAATGGACAAGGGGCATGCTGGGCTCTGAAGAATGAGGAGCAGGGTCATATCGAAGGTGGGGCAGCTCAGGTCTGAAAAAGTTGAAAAACGGGGGGGGGGAGAGCTAAAAATGTATGTATAGATGATATAGTGTTTACTTATTACACTCAAGATCGCGGGTTCGAACCCGGCCAGGACCGATGGATTTTTTTCGGGCGTAAAAATCCTAAGTATGACTTCCTTCGGAAGGGAAGTAAAGCCGTGGGTCCCGTGTCGTACATTTACGGCACTAAAAAGAACCTCAAGCCTGAAAGAGAGGCCTCTGAGCAAAATTAGTCGGACGTTTCACGCCCTGATTTGAATGGGACGCTGATGACCTGAGATGTTAAAGAGCGTCCATAAATAAAATCAATCAAATACTTATTGCACTGACAAGGGGAAAGGGTTCTGGATATCTATATTGAGTTATTATAATTATTTTAACTGAGTTAAGCAATGGAGGTATAACTTATTTATTTATTTATTCATTTATTTATTTATGTAATGTATTATTTTATATTTTATAAAAGGCAAAAGGGTGGACCGTGCGAAGGTTGCAAAGTTAGTATGTATGTTATTTTTAATGAATACATACATACATTCATTCAGTTTCAATGAAAAGAGGCGCCATGGCGGAAGCATGCGCTGGTCCTGCTAATATTATAAAACAGTGTTAATGAAATTTGGTGAAAAGCGGAAACAAAGGAGCAAAAATTTTATTAATCAATTTTGGATTACTGGATCTATAATGTAAAATGTTACATCAGCTGTTTGTAGTAATAATAGTACTGCTTAATCAATCGGAGTGATGTACTGCGGAGTGATACATTCGCATTTATTTACGTTGTGATACAAGTATCGGGAAACCCATTATAGTTGTAGAGAGATTAACAGAGGTCGCTAGCAGTATTGTAGGATGTGATATTGTTAATTGAGACGTTATACGCCTAAAAATATACCTCAGAGTGTAGTTAGTAAAAAGTCAAACTTATAAAAGCATAAAATATAATGAAATGCCACTAAACTTGTCAAATAATATCGTTAGTTCTTGTAAACTGAAGGACAAAAACACATTTTAGACAAACAAAGAAGGACTTTTTCTCTTTTGCTTGGAAATTTCAGTATTATTGTGTATCAGTATATTAGGATCCGTATGTACACATTCTGGTGCAACATTTTCAATAATGGAATAGTTCTCACTTGCTCCGTATGAAACATCAATCTGTAAATGAAATTGGCAGTCTTTAAATTACGCCTTGAAGTAAGCAATTTTGATACAGATAAAATTTTTCTAATTATATTATTTCATAAAAAATATAATATAGGCATTAATTTAGTAAAAACTTATGTTCTTAGTTTAAACATTAAAATGGTGTTTTATTCGATTATCAAAAAGGTTCCCAATGTATAAAACGCAGCATACATTCCATTTGTACATTATTTATATAAACTTTTTATATGCATTTAATTTTACAAAACTGTCTCCGTAATATAAGTACAAGTTTAATAATCGGCAAATTATTTTGATGTGGTTACCTAAACTTCTGTAACAGAAATTAAAGGTTCCATAGAGATATATAGATCATATTCTCTCTATATATATTTAGAAAACTAAATATTTTGCAATTTAAAATAGTGTCTATTGCACCATAATTCACATAGCTGTTTTCTAAAAATAACCCTCCATACTGCTGGTTAAAAATATAAATAAATTTTCAAATATATTCTCCACTAGTTTATCTTTTGTAACTTGATTCTTGTATATAACGGTACGATTTAAGCTATATTACATCATGAATTAACCTACCTTTCATATACATCGGTATATTTCACTTTAATCGGTATTTTGAAATATTTCAAAGTTTTTAACCAAGTGCAACGTCTATCTAATAAATAAACCTTAATGTATACCTCAGCAAGCGGTATGAATAAATGGCAATTATAAGTTAGAGGACGGCAGTATCGACGATAAATTATTCACTAGCACACTTTGGCATGGTTCACAAAACTGGAAACTTTCTCGTATCTAAATTTTTGTCATCTCAGCGTTTTGTGCTCCAGATCAGATAGATTTACGATCTCTATGGCGATGAATATGCGACTTGATTTTATTAAGCACCATCTCACTGTTTGCTGTTTCCTTACTCTATCGAGAAAATTTTACCTCACTTGTTTTATGTTAGCTCAGCTTTACCACTAATTAAGGCTGCTCTGTTGTTTTCACAGCATTCAAAACTGGAAATCTAAGGAAAATGTCTGTTTATGTTTTTCTAGTAAACATATAAACATTTAATTAAAATGTCTCCTGATATTATACATAAGATTGTTGTTTCAGAGTTAGGTAACCAAATATTCATTCTTCTGTGAAAACTTTGCGTGCTGTAGAAATATTTTTATTTTTCTTCTTAAATTTTTGTACCTATATTTTTGTTGCTGTGTAGGTTATATGCAGCATGAATTTGATTGATTGATTTATTTATGGACGCTCTTTAACATCGCAGGTCATCAGCGTCCTATTCAACTCAGGGCGTGAAACGGCCGACAAATTTTGCTCAGAGGCCTCTCTTTCAGGCTTGAGGTTCTTTTTCGTGCCGTAAATGTACGACACGGGACCCACGGCTTTACTTCCCTTCCGAAGGAAGCCATACTTACGATTTTTACGCCCGAAAAAATCCATCGGTCCTGGCCGGGTTCGAACCCACGTTCTTGGGTGTAGGAGGCAAGTATGGTAACCACTACACCACCAGGACCGACATGCAGCATGAAGAAAGGGTAAAATTTAAATACAGAGTGATTATAAAGTCCTTCCCTTGTTTCGGGAGTCTATAGAAGAGTAACCATGGCATAGAGGAAACGCTTATATCAATGGATAGAATATTTCTCAAAGTTTACAAGTGTTCCATATATCCTCCTGAGTGACGTGGCAGACACCAATTCTTTAGTCCAACTCTTGCTATATACATCCCAACATTTGACGGTCGATAACAGCGACTGAATGCATGATTCTCTCTCGCAGCTGTGCTAAATCATGTGGCAAAGGCGGTACGAACACGCAATTTTTTACATAACCCCATATGAAAAAATCATATGGAATTAGGTCAGGTGACCGTGGAGGCCACAGAAGAAGAGTCCTCTCGAGCATCACGTCCAATACAACAACAGGAATTTCAGCATCGAGATACTCTAGAACATCATGTTAAAATGAGGTGCAGCCCCATCTTGCTGATAAATAAAGTCCTGCCTGTCTGCATGTAATTGTAGCATTAGTCGCCGTTGAAGGATGCTCAAGCACACTGGACCAGTAACAGTTCTTTCTGCAAAGAATAATGGGCCGTACACTTTTGACGAAGAAACAGCACAAAAAACGTTGATTTTAGGTGAATGACTGACGCGTCTAATACAACACCAGATTTCTCCCTACCCCAAATAATACAATGTGATGGTTGACTTTGTCGGACACATGAAGCGAGGCCTCGTCACTAAAAATCAGCTTTTCAGCAAAATTGTGTTCTTTTAGCCATTCTTGAAAATCAACACAGAATTGAAAACGATTATTGTGATGCTCGGTACTCAGCACCTGCAACAGTTGTAACTGGTATGATTTCACTTAAAGTCATTGGCGTTAAATACGCATGATCTGCAATTCCTAGTTCGCGCGACTTTTCGAGATGTTTAGGGCTCCTGACGAATGCTTCTCGCACACACTCACCGGTCTCAACCGACACTCTTGGCATGCCTGTTCGTTGTCCATCACACAACTAGCCAGTCGCTTCAAAATTTTTGTACTATGCATGAATTGTTTTGACTTTAGGTGACTTTTATTGATGTTTCGTACGAAATCGTCATTGTATATCGTCGCAACGGACTCACATTTAGCCAATTGTGACACGCAGAAAGCTTTATGTGCACCAATGAACGCCGTGTTTTCGCTATGACTGCCCTCCAGCGACTAAATTTACAACTACACTATAGTGCCTATTACAACTGCAAACTTGGAGAAATACTCTTTCCATTATTTAAGCGTTTTCGCTATGTCTGTCAAGGTTTCTGCTCTTTCGACCCCCGAAACCAGGGAAAGACTTTACATTCATTCTTTATAGGTATATGTATTGAAGCAGAGGAAGAAGAAGAAAAGGAGAGGTGTTTCTTTTGGTAGTAGCAACGTAAGAAGCAGAATAAAAGGAGAGGTGTTGTTGGTGATACTAAACAGTAGAAGAATGCAGATAAGACAGTATAAATAAATAAATGGATCGTTCAAACGAAACAAAAAACTTATTTACATGGCAAAATGTATATTATTATTAGCTTGCCCATACAGTGCAAAATACATTCATCCTCTATATAACGACGCACCTAAAAGCAGTCCTCTCACTATTTACGAAGCGGTTATTGTGGATAGCAAAATTTTCACTTCCCATCGCAAAGTTGACCAACCTCTTGATCCAAGGAAAGTGCGACCCCCTTTAGAAAATTTCCCACCAAAGGGCGAGATAACTGGACTCTAGTGAGGGTTGTCAAGAGGCATCAGTTGAAGTGTTGAAGGATGTGCCGTTACATACCCCACTAGAGCATAAAAGCTCCAAGAGACAAGTCGACCAGGAGAGATCGTCTGTTTTTGATGGGTTTACAAAGCGACTGTAGGCTTTCACAATATCGTGCTGCGTTGAACGTGTTAACATTTTGCAAAGACTTTCTCATCAAACAGTGTCAGCAAAGAATGTCACCACCACATACTCATCCGCTTTATTGCTAGGGTCGAAGTGGACGGCACAAAGGTTTCGCCACCAACAATTTGGCGTGCCTCCATCATCATGTGAAATGTTACAGAAAGGTCTCTTTTACAGCGCTTTTTGTTCTCTCGTTGGGTGATTTGGAATACATGTGCAGAAAATGTTCGGTATTTCAGGGATTTTGTGCAAGTTTCAGCAAATTCCAGTATGGTGGCCTGGCATTTCCTTCCATTACTAGCCTGTTTGTGATGACGAGTCACTTGTTCAAGTTTCGGGAGGGCCTCCTTGCTATGACCTACCGTTCCTGTCCTAGTTTTTGCGTATAACTTGAACACTATACTACGTTTGTAATATTTGTCTCCTAAACACTTTCCATAAGAAGAATTCTGAAAGATTTTTTGCACACAAGATATGAAAATCAGCACATTTTTCCGCTTGCAGGACTCCATTGCACACTGCAATTGAAATACGTTCTCTTCAGTTTGCAAATTATGTTAAAATCTTCCAAATTAGTTCTCCATTGTACACGTAATATTTCAGAACTTAATTTATCAGTACAAACGACTTATTTTTTCAGATTCATTAGAATATAGTCCAATGAAATTCTGACAACTTGTTCAGCTATATATGATAGTAACGCTGTAAAAAATCCTTATTGCAATTATTCTGTTTTTTTTTTGTTTGTTTTTTTTTTCAAAATTAGGAAGTTTCAGAAAAAATATAGACCCTCTCATAATGAAATGTTTGGTCTTATTCTAGTACAGTAATTAAATAATATTATATTTGCCCAACACAACAATTGGATAACTTGCATACTTTCTGAGGTAAATGGTCCCAAAAATCAATAGTGTAACTTTGGTAACATATAACATACGATCTTCCCTTAACTACTGAAAGGGAAAAACAAACCTTTAAACCCCGCGTGCGACAAAGAAATTCCATTTCTTCAAAACCTTTTACAAGCTTATAAAAAGACATGTTTGGAAATTGAAACGGGAGAAAAGATGTTTTTAGTAATACCCGCTTTAACTACTGAGACACCACAGACGTAATCGCCAGGGAAAGCCCAGGTCGTTAAAGCGGAGGGTCTGGAGTCCATTCCCACCAGGACCATCCTCCCTGAATTTTCACGCTAAAGAAAAAATTGAAAGCACTCAAAAGTGATTTATTTGAGTTATAAATATGATATATGGACTTTTGCTGGGAGCTAGTTAAATTTATAAAAGCCGGGTTCATCAAATAATAATTACATTATTGTAAGCTCTGTTCGTAGTGAGCAAAGCATCACAAAATGTACCAGATATTATAAAAAAACACAAATTAATGCACTGCATATAAAAACGTGTTTTAAACTATGCGGACAGCTCTTTTAATGAGAATAGAAAACAACTAGAGCATATTAAACATGAAATGATTACCATCTGAATAAAAAAGAAACAAAGATAATGCACGATTTATGTTGACTTTCACTTTACGTCAAAACAGACGCACAACAATCCAGGTGAAATCTAAAATAGGTCAACATTTAGTTACATTGCCTAAGAATTATATTTCAGAAAAACAAATTAATTTCTCCCCACCTTTCAATTTTTACATTTTTTATTCTCAATTAAAGAAGTTAACGGCCAAAAGTATCTGCAGATATAAAATAGTTTTACGTTTAGGTCTATTTTATTTAAGGACGCTCTTTAAAATATTTGGTCATTAACGTCTCATTCAAATCAGGGCGTGAAACGCCCAATAAATTTTGATCTGAGATCCATTCAATCAGTTGTAGTTCTTTTATGTGCCGTAATGTATGACGGGGACCAACCGATTTACTTCCCTTCCGAAAGGAGCCATACTTGGGATTTTAAGCCCTAAAATCCATTCGACCAGCTACTTTGGGTGCATAGTTATCACTAGATCACCAGGGCCAACAGTTTCACAATAGCATTGGGCCTTACAATTTACTTATTATATCGTTAGCTATATTTTGTAGAATATATTATTTTATGTTACCACAGTAAAGTCGCTTGAATATCTTCAGCGAGAAGCAAAACAATCTCAAAATATGGAGAGGGCATTGCCTCACCCGCCCTCTCTGTACCTATAGTACCAAGCTCTTGTGATCATATTGACCGATCTTAGTTTATCTATGCTGAATTTGCCTACTCTTGATTCCCTAGTATTTTAATTAGTGTGTTTACAGTGAAGTTATTTGATTTAAGGGCCGACAGAACGCAACTGCGTAATGGAAGAAGTAGTCATCAGTTCCTGTACTTCATCTAAATTTTCTTTCGCAAGAACAGGGAGTTTCCGATTACGTTTCTTGTCATTGAGAGGTCCTGTCTTTCGTAACCTTTTAACAAGTTGACAGCAACAATTTACACACATTCTAATTGAAGTTACAGATTCACCGAAACGTTTGTACAGCTTTGCTGCTGTTGCTTCTTTCAAAAAGCAATGTTTTATTAATACACGAAAGTCGTGTTTCTCCATTTTGAAACCTGTTTACAAATTTAAGCAATAAAACAACTTTCAAACGCAGATTCAGGTTTGTAATCGTTTATAACCATGTATATCATATCTTAACAGGCACCACGTTGTCTGAAAACAATTAAATGCTATCATCTTTTGGGTTTTCACAAACTTATCAAACAGCCCTAATAAGTGAATGAAATACAAATTAAATTTAATAAAAGTTAAAACACGTTCTTGTTATTCAACAAAATCCTTGGAACAGTATATATAGCGAAGCTAGGTATATAAACGTTACAAGTTCGTAATTAATTTATGTTGTAAAAATTCCTTCAAAAGCTATTAAAAATGTTCTTTTTATTCCAATAATAGGCTCTTTTTCTGCAAACAATTACAAATTGTTATAAAGATTGTATTATGAAAAAATATTTTAAATTATTAATCACCACTTGCCAAAAGTGTTAAAAGGTATGAGGAAAGGTAATATTTAATAATGGATAGATATGTACCGTTTGATGTTTAAAGTCGATTTATTAGTTTAAATTAAAAGCAGTAAACAAAGTATAGACATACGAGAAACATAGGTCAAAGTCCCTTCGACGTTAGTAAATTGAAAATCAAAATTAGTAAATTTAAAAAACAAATGATTTGTTTTCATCATAAAGTTTCAGCTGTCTGAAGCACTTTTACGCTCTGGCAGATTTCCCCAATTGCTCACAAAGTGTGAGGTTGCTTGTTTTATTGTGTCTTTCAATTCTGCTTCAGGAAGAATTTTTTTTATAATTGGATCAATGGTAGCTGATTTAATTAGTGAGAAACAAGAGAATGTCTTTATACAAGTCAGAAAGGTATGGCATTTCTCTTCAGACAAGAGTCTGGTGCCTTCTCGTTGCTCTCGCTTGCTTTGAGCTCACCTGAAGTGGTAACTTTTTGATTCAAAAGATTTTCTGCACTGGACTTCCAATTAACATAAGACAATCATCAACAAACTTCATCGTACTTCCATTGTGTGCCTTATGCCCCTATTATGAACAACACAATGCAGCCAAGTTGATAAGGCACTGATTCATGAAGGATTACCAGTTTTTTCTCAGTTCTCATCATTGGCAAATATCGAGCATGGAGATCTTCCTCCCCCCCCCCCCAAAGAACCAAAAATAAACCCTTTTTTCCCAATTTTTCGTTTCATCTCGTGTATTATCAGTGTCCACCTTTTGTTATAGGTAAGTATTTTAATGGGGTGTAACATCCGTTTTTACTACTGAGGCACTAAATGCGATGGGCACTAGTGATATATGAAATGAAATTATAAACTGGAACAGGATTTTTTAAGGAAGGAAGCGTTTTAGGCCTATGTTTACGGTACCTCCACGGCATTTGCCAATTATGAGGACTGAGGAAAACCTGAAAAAAAAAACTTAATCAGGGAGAACAGTCTTGGTGAGAATCGAACCCCAGACCCCCCTGGCTTGACTACCTCGGCCACAGTAAAGGCATCTCAGTAATTAAAACAAGAATTAAGTGTCATTTAAAAAACTAAACTAATGATCACTCTTAAGGCAAATAACACGCATACACTACAAAAACGCTTGATAATATTAATTTACTAACTTTGTTTTATCTGTTTTAGGCCAAATTAACACGTAATTTTATATTCTTCTCAATGATTAACAGGTTTAATCATTGTTCGGAAAAGTTCTAACCCAAACAGCAGTGAATCGATAAAGTGTTGTATATGTATGTATGGAACGGTCAAGAATTTTTGTAAAATTTAATACTTTTAAAATTTCTTACTATACGATGCTATAAAATTAAATTACAAAAGTGTTTTACTGTATTGAGAGTTAACAAGTTTGAAATTTTAATTTCAATTATTGTTTAAACTTTAGAAAGTTTCTCTTTTTCTAGTTTCAATAAAATCCGGTAATACTTTTTGTTATTTCAACAAGCCATAACAAACATAATGCAGCCAAAAGAGCATAATAATGTGTTCTACATTCCTTAAGCAATTCATCTTTTCGTTATAGAATCATGATATGAAAATAAAGTAATGTTTAACTAACTCCAATAGGAGATTCACAGATCAGAATAAAATGTGATTCACAGACACTATTCTGTAATTTTTCCATCGAATAATCTTGAATCAAACCCTTAAATTTGTATTGAAAGTATTTTATATTCTTATATTATATTTTAAATTTCTTGGATTTGTTAGATATTGTCAAAATCATAGGATTGAAGCAGTATTAATATTAACATTACTCAATATAACCATTGATATCACTATAATTATTTTCATCATCATTATCATTGGTGATATATCTTTAAATGGCGTGTGGTAGTCATGAGCGATGGATATTAGTCAAGTTGTATTGCTGTGCGCATGTATATATGAAATTGTTATAACAAAGGAAAAGTGCCTGATGCCGTTTGTAGAGAGTAAACCCTCTGGACAATAGCAAGGCTGTGAAAGCCCGTTCCCTTTGTAGAATCAAGGTCGCAGTACTTTTTATTTGTCCCTTTGTTGTGTAGGAAATAACTATCGCTTTCTAGAAGTTTGGTAAACACGTGGGTGTTTAAAGTCCCTCTAGAGGTGAACCACCCCAACTGCCTACACCTTGTCGAATCGCAAGAGAAGTTTTTATAGAATAAGTAAAAAACGAATCAGACCAGCCGATGCTAACTCAAGTTTAGCCAGTAAGAAAGCTGGATTTAAAATTACGCGACGATTTTGTAAGCGTCCCAACGATACAGATTCGAATTCTGTATAAATTGGAAGACTCGGAGGCCGGGAGACACTCCACTCAACATTAAGTTTTCATTCTTCATGAGCACTTGACACAAAGATTCACTCAGTCCCTCGGCATTAAGACACACGCTCATTCTTCAGGAGCGCTTCACATTCAGATTCAGACACAGACGTTCATTCGTAATCTTAGTCTACGGGCATCCAGTATTCATATGACACACGGCAGAGTATTTAGGCATTTTGAAGTGAGTTATTCAGTAAATTATCATCAGAACTTGCTCCTCGACACATATTTATTTGCATCAGCGACACCTCTTTCTAACCCAGTGATTCAGCATAAAACAGCAAATCCCCGTAGATTTTCGTTCCTTTTAAATAGGACGGGAGTAGTAAAGAAAAGTTATCAGCAGCCGAGGCAACACGCCGCTACGTGAATCTACATTGCAATGCCATCTACTGCTGGCCCAAATAACATCGGCCCCCTTACAGTCTCATATTTTAGTACATCAATATAAGGCATTAATCAAACCAGGCCTGCGCACTCCTATATTGTAATAATTTATTAAGGTATATTTATTTTTTCTAAAATAAGTGGAGATGTACATAGTTTAATTTCCTGTTATGTAGATGACCAAAAATTTTATCGGCGCGATGCTCAAATTTCAAGCATTGGCTATAATTAAATGCATAACATATAAAGTTGTGGCGGGAACTAGTGTTAGCCTGTTTAACTTGTACCCTTAGCCAATATACAATTATGGTTCACGATGTTCCATGAAGGAAACTCGATGGTGAGCCACGGACAGGAAGACTAACAACAATGCATAACCAGACTCTCTTTGCGACAATCAGACTTGTGAGGACACAACAATTAATGTCAGCGCAGAACTATGGAAAAGGTAAAAATTGTCGCTGGGTTCCACACGATTTGACAATGGCTTAGAAGTCGGTACTAGATGTCGCTTGTTTTGCATTATTGTCATGTCAGCAGAAGGATCCTGTGTTATTAGACTGTTGACATGCGATGAGAAGGGGATTCTTTTCTGCCGCTTCAAGACGTCATCATTAGCAGTCCATGAATCTATCCCCAACAATCGAAACCACCACTGCATAAAAGAAAGTTATATTCCATGTTTGGTGGGCTGTGCATCATGAAAACAGCCAGCCGAATAATCAACGTTATTGTGCACTTAAACTAACTGAAACACGTTCATGAAAAGCTGGAAAACTAAGGAAAATGTATTGCAAAGGTGTTATTCATTTGCATGACAATGCTAAACCACATGCAGCTAAAGTGGCTGTTCTTCTTTCTAATTCTTTTATGCTATTAGGCGTCCGGCTTCTTCAATTACTTTCTAAACTCTCCTCTCTTCCACCGTGCTGGCAGAAAGTTCTTGAATAGTGACGGTGACTATATTTAATGCTAAAGATATTATTTTGTCCAAATATGATGCTTTGAAACGTCGATCTAAAACAAAAAGAATAGTTTTGTTTTAGCTATATCTGTTAAAACTTAATATATCATAAAAACATAAGTACATCAATACATTTTATGGTTTTTTTTTTTTTTTAAGCCTAGCCCGATAGGGTAAAACTGAAAATACATTTGAATTCAGGGCATTTATATTACTATATCCAGTGGAAAATTAAAAACAGGAAAAAGATTGCCAGTGTAATAAATGTGTTTAAATTAAATTATCTTTTAACGAAAATCGATCGATAATCTTAATAATTATAAAAATTAATGATATTCCCTAAATTGCAAACATTCGCTTTGATCGACGACGAATGCTTTTCTTGTTCAAATTCTATTAAAGTTTGAGAGAAAATTTATTTAAAAAAAGTCTATGAAAAATTCTCTTTTTAAAGTCTTAGCATCCTTAATTATTTCATCTAGGATATTCCTTTTCTTTGCAGTAATCTCCCACCCCATGCGTTTACACAAACTCTACCTAGAAGCTATATAAAGTAACAAGCGTTCCCCAGCTACTTCCTGCTTGTATGATGCCAAATTTGCTTTTGCGTTCCCTGAACTTTCTTTAGCTTTTTTATATATAAAAAAAAAAAGCTTGGTAAGGTTCATTAAGAAAACACGAACACGCTTCACTTGATACTGAAGTAAAAGTTCTGAGGCGCGCTTAAAAGTTGCTATGAGTTGTCAGTTCGTGTACAGGTAAAACTTCTCTCACAACCGATCATTTGCCTGAGATCCCAAGCACCTGCATTGCCTTTTCAGATTTAAAACAAATGTAGGCATAGTTACTGTGTATTATGTTTTGTTAGCAAATTGTACTACAGTACTAAATAAATTTAATAGTTTAATGTAAATATACATAATAGTTTATCACTAATTTATCAATTAAAAGTATTGCTTTTGAAAGATAATATGGAATATCAGTGAAAGTGAACAGTTTGACTATTCGTTACATATTTTCTTTCAAATCTGTCATACAGTGTATTGAAGGGACGAACTTACACCACCTGTCGCCTTCACAGAACCCTTATCTGATGTCATACCTTATCTGTTAAGTAAATAAATTGCAGCTGTAACTTCCACTCCACTGTGTTCAGTTGTTCATTTTGTTATTTGCATAAAGAAGGCTATGTGTAGAAGATTGTGACATGTTCAAAATGGAGTATCGAGCTGTTATTAAGTTCTTAACAAAAGAAGAATTTACTGCAAATGAAATTGAACAGTGATTGGGAGGTGTATATGGGGAAGAATCCCCCTCATATTCTATCGTAAAAGAATGGGCCAAACTTTTTGGAATGGGTCGAGAAAGCATTGAAGACGAACAGAGTGCAAGTCAGTACTTGGTGTACTCACTCCTGAAAACAACCCTTTTGTGGAAGACCGGCGGCTCAAAGTTACAGAAATAGCAGCAAGTTTGAGCCTTTTTAAAACAATAGTCCTTCGAATTATTCATGAGCATTTAAACATGAATAAGGTTAGTGCAAGATGAGTGCCTAGACTTCTTTCCTCAGTCCAAAAGCAGCAACGAGTCATCTGTTGTCAGGCATTTTTGGAGCTCTGCTGTGGCAACGGGAGAGAAGTTCTACAAACCATTGTTACAGGAGATGAAACTATGGAGCTCAACTATGATCCTTTGTCCAAAAGAGAATCAATGGAGTGGCAGGCGTAAACCTGCCTAAGCACCTCCTCTAAAGGCCAAGGCCACTCAGTCAACCAAGAAGATCGTGGCCACAATATTTTGGAACTGTGAAGGAATACTCTCCATTGACTTCATGGAGAGGAACAACACAGTAAATGGAGAGTACTATACTGGCGTACTGCACATACTACGTTCTTCCTTTAAAGAGGAATAAGGAAAGTTCCTTCTTCACAACGTGCCTGTGCACACAGCTCTTATTGCAAAGGAATCTGTGAAGAAATGTGGCTTCAAGAAGATTGAGCATCCACCCTACAGCCCAGAGCCAGCTCTCGTTGACTGTTTCCTCTTCTCAAAACTCAAGAAGGGCCTTTGAGGAAGGAAATTTAAATGTGACGAAGAAGTGATGGATACTGATTATGCCCCTTTTGCAGATAAAAGTTCTATTTTGGGTGGAGGGGGGATTAAAACGTTAATTCAAAGATGTGAGAAGTGATTGCAATAAAGTGTAATATATTGAAAAGTGAAATACATTTTTTAGTCTTTATCATACACAGAAAATGGTTAGGCCCGAAACTTATGGACCTACCCTGGTATGTATAAAACGAAAGTAAATTTAAAAATAAGAGCAATTAAATACTGGTTAAGGATAATACGGGGGAAGTGTGGGATACGAGATGGGCATCAAAAATAAGGAAAGGCTTAGACAAAATTTGATTGGGGTATATTTGGTTAAGGGGGAAGGACATCACACGAAATAGTTAGAAAATAGTTAACAGAGATATAGACGGACAAAATAGTTTGTCTCAATGCGCTGAAAAAGTATCGCTTAACCTGCAGGCACAAATACATCAGGGGTGGCGGAAGGGACCTGATTATCTAAGAGGTTAAAGAGCGTTCATAAATAAACCGAATAAAAAAGAAGTGTATAAACTGTGACATAAAGTAGGAGTTTAAACTTCTGCTTAAACACAAATTAAAACGAATGTAATTTGTGCAATCATTTTTTAAAATTATTTTAGAAAAGGCATGTTCCTCATTATACCGGGAAGCAATAATATCCCTGTCATTCGGCTTTTACCCGCCTTAACTTTTCTATTATTGCAAAGGTACGAATAGGGATCGAGAAATGTGTCGGGAAATTAGATCTTTGAATTGTTACAAGTAATAACGCATCGATTGTCTATCAGTGACTTATAATTAAATGGTCAAAATACAAATACGACGCAAATACTTAACAACATAATAGCTTTAGTAGCTACAATCAAATACAACACAAATGCCCCTGTCAATAAGATATTAGCTTATGTAGCCACAATACATTTAATCGTGACAAATGTGCCTGAAATTACTTTACAAAACTCTAGTCCATCGTCAAAAAAGTTACGTGCCATTTTTATTAAACTCGGTTGCAACAGCCTTCTACACCAGGGAATACGGTAGATAAAATAAAGAATAAAAGGCAAACAATTCTAGAGAGACAACAAATTAATCTAAACGTCATTGCCCTGAACCATTTAGGCTATGACCTTGTCCTGTTTATTTGGCAAAACGAAAAGATTAAACTACTAACCCTGAAACTGCGGATAAAATTTAAAGCAGAAATGTGTTTTAAGTTTAATCTTAACTCACTCCTAAAATTTGAAGGGTGGAAAAGAAAATTCTCGCAGCGACGGAAATAAAGAAAAGGTGTATCCTAAGCCTTGCTCTCCCTTCGCCCTCCGTGTGATGTTTACTTTCTTCCAAGCGCCGAGCGCTAAGCGCAAGCCTCCCTGGCGTAAAGATATGACGTCATAGTAATAGAAATGATTGTGCAGGTGTCAATAGGATGTGTGTGCTGTGTAGTTCCGTCGCATTGTAGGAATATGGCACTACTCCACGCGTGCAAGAACGGCATTATGTATGCTTTTTGTAGGCAATGAGATCCAGTGAAGATTTAACAAAAATACGCATTGACTCTGAACAACATTTGAACATTTTGCAATGAATGCAGAAATAGTGGAATAAAATCAAATCGACAAGCTAAGATTTTCATTAAACAATTTAAGAGCAATAAAAGACAATGGGAATTCCTGAATTTGGACCAAGAATGCATTAATGTATTAATTAATTTATTTATTAATTTATTAATTTATTTAAAATATTTCTCAAATTAGGTTTTTACTATTTATGTTCCTTTCTCTCACAAATTATTCATGCTAAGAAGATAAATGTGGTGGAAGTAATGGAAGAGATAATTTTGAAAAATATGTATGATTTTTTTTGACTTGCATACACTTTTTTTAAATGGGTATAGTTTATATGATTACATACTCATAAAAAATAAAAATGAACACAGTTTTATAAAAAAATGCCCATTAAGTTTTACATATTAAACATTGCGAGGAGAGAGTACATATTTCCCCCCTTACTGGTTCATTTTACATATAGTTGAACTTAATCCATTAATCTCTTTATGCTAATGTTTAACCTTCCTTTGTTTATGCACACGCTTTAAGCACGATGAGCATTTTTCCCTTTCAGTTACAGTATGCTTGGATTCCTAATATGAATTGACTCGGAACAAACTACTCAATGCTTATTTTAATCTTCTAAATGACTAATTTTATATAATAGCATAAAATTCAATTCAACACTGTATCTCTCCCCGCATCACAATAGCGCGTATCGCTTATTTCTACTGAAATTAGCTTTATTGTACTTTTTCCCCTTTATTTCACGATTATTTAATTATATTTTCAATGGACGCTTGTCCTTTGTCATCAAAGCTGCTAAAAACTTTGATTTAAATAATTATCTGTGCTGTTAATTTAAGTAAAAACAAAAGAAAAGCTGTAAACATTTTAACTGTGAATCAATTTTATAATTACTGCATGGTAATAAATGTTGTTTTAAAAAACTTGATTATTTCCTTGTGAATATTGACAAATTAATCAATTACCTGTACCAGTATATCTCTTTCCTTTCAACGTCCTGTCCATCTCTGATAAAATACGAAAAGTAGAGAATAGAAAAACTCTACAGTACAAATGAACAAAGGTCTTGAATGGAATACTATTTTTTGTTTTCCGAAAATTGTAATAGTACACCCTCTAAATTTCCCATTTCAAAATCTTGATTTGCAAGTATTTCTGATTTTGGATGCTATATATGTACAGCTTGTTTGTTATAATATAAAAATGGTTTGATTTATTTTTATTGTCAGAAAGTAATAGCGTACTATAATCGAAAGCTTCTAGAGAAATTTGTCGTTCTCAGAGATCTTTCTATAACTGCATTTTCTATCCATTTGTTTAAACAAGTGTTTATAAAATATTCTAGGAGTAGATGTAATATAAGGGCCATACTGTGACATAATTCCCGTAATTCCGTAGATGGAGTAGACGGTAATTCCCTAACTTTCTTCACAAGGTCTCTTGAGACGGCCAAACTATAGTAGGCTCCACAGTTGAAGGCAAATCAAGGTCAATGCAGAAACGTACTGGCGTGAAACGTTAGCTAATAGAATCGCTACACCACCTTACAGTGTCTCAAATTTCCCGTCACCCATGAAGAAACACTTTCCTGTATCACTTGCGCGCAAAAAAAAAAAAAAAAAAGAAGAATGTACATCATGAATAGCTCCTGCATGTAGAGTTTACTTTTTCATCCATGCCAGTGGACATTCCATGTTTTTATCCCTAATGATTGTTAATATTCTGGCACCTTTGGTTAAAAAGTTGGAGACGTTTTATTCTCAAAACGCAGGAGACCGCAAATTGCCTGAAAAATAAACAGTGTAAAGAAGCGAATACCGGCGTGGTCATCAAAATAATAGATCAAAATGTCTGAAGAGACTAAACTGCTACCTTCCACGTGCCAAAGAGCAGCAAAAAATCAGCTGTTTGTCATGTGTCCAAGAACTGAACTTGAATCACGAAAAATGTGTTTAGTTTTGATTATGGTTTAGAGATAATCTTATTCAAAATCCTGTAATTTTAAAGGTCACTTGTACATAGAATGAAGCATTTCATCTGGGCGGATGCTTAAATTCTCAAAACACACGTATATGGACAACAGAAAAGTCTCATATTATGCATGAAGAGTCATTGCATTCACAGAAAACTGGAGAGTGCTGTGGCGTGTCATTATAAGCTCCGTTTTTTTTTTTATAGCAAACACGTTGCTCGGAAATATACTTACAAATACGAGTCAATAAGTTAACGGAAAAAGAATTAACTGATGAACTTTACCAATAAGATGGTGTCACAAGTCAAACTTCATATAGATCATGGAGTGTAAACGATCTCCGCCACGTCAGCCTATTGTGTAATACCATTGGAAAAGACGTCTTCATTGTTTTCCAAAAGCTGTTTCTTGAATAAGTTGCAGTATTTTATTTCCAATGTTAGCGTTCGTTCCTAGGTCTTCCCTGGTTACAGAAGCAGTAAACCTCTTTCTTACCAGGATTGGACACTCAAACAGGATATGCGAGGCAGATTCCTCATCCTGTTTGCACATTCTACCAGTGGATTCTCTTTATAAAGACCCACTTTTCATAGGTGTTTCCTGAAGTAACTATGTACAGTAATTAACGCAACTACTTTCCTGATTCCTCTTCTGTCCGATTTTTTCAAGAAGTGTGAGAAAAGTGTTGATAGGACCTAGGACCAATTTCCTATTTTGCCTACATCTAGGTTAGGTTTGTCACCTTAGTTAATGTCTGTCCCTAATCGACGTTTTAACCGCAGTGTTACCAGTACATGTACTGATTCCAACCGCGGGCTCAGGGCCAGTTTTTCGCCAACTGATCAAATGTTCATTTCCATAAATGCCCTGGTGCCCCGGCTCCCACCGCAATTCAAACCAGTTACTAGATGCCAGGGCAAACAGGGCATTTAAGCACTTCCATACCAGTTTAGATTTTACCTGATCGGAATAAAGAGCTTTTTAAGCACATTGGCTATCTGAGAGGATGAGGATTCGTTTACCGTGGTAAATCTTCTCATGGCCTCTAAAGACGCATTTCAGGATAGCAAGTATTTCTCCTAAAAACTGTGCAGTGTTTATCAAGGCTTTTACTGATGTTGGTCCTTGTAGATAGGCCATATATGCATGTACATTATTGTATCCCTATATGGGATACTTCAACTTCAAAGAGAATTTTTAAAAAAATAGCACATAAATATCTCAAATTATTTGGCTCCCACATTTCCGTCTTTCTTTCTTTAGGGTCTATTGAAGAAAAAAGTGTACAAAAATAAAACACAGAGTCAAATAAATTGAAGTGTTATATGTCAAGATAATGAGTTCGTTTAGGAGAATTATGCCAGAGTTTGGAGAAACGCGTACAAATGCGCATTTTCACCGTAGATTATGAGCAGGCCCTATTTGCCATTGTTGAAAGTATGTGTACATAATTTTTCAAACCAATATCTAAATAACATAAAGTTTTACAGACAATAGTTTGGGGCCTCTAGCGAGAGAATCGCCCTGTATGTAATCTCACTGTATACAGTATCTAAAAAACCGAAAGGCCTAATCGAACATCGCAGGTAGCTCAGTACAGCCCATTCTTACTTGTAAGTAATTCATGAACGTTCGCCAAAAAGCCCTTTTTATGGCAAATTCGCGCGCGACTAAAATACTAAGACATTTTTAGATGTCAACAGAATGGCCTCTGCTTGCACTGTGCTCGACTTGAGCAAACAGAAGCCAGCACGATATAAACATCAAGCTTACGTGGCTGGCATATTGCACTTTCTCTGCGGACAGCGGTCTTGAGTAAATGAATCTTTGATGAGCACCGTCCATTCTATACTGATATAGACCTGTCTTGGTGTTCCTTCAGGTTTAAGCCTGAAAATTGCAGGGAAGTAACATCCTCTAAAAGTGGCACGAAGGTAAAGTGTTCAACAAGACATTTAATTCTATTGATTAGCTGAAACGGTCCAAATTAGTACTTCTCAAACTCTGTCAAGCTGTGGGCAATAGTCATGGGCAAGTGATTTACCCCCAGCTGGTTTTTAATTCTTTATAATCTTATGAAAATAACTTAAGTCATGCACAACACTAGATATTTTAGCTTTTGTATTCAATATGCTTTATTACAATTAAATATTATAATAAACGTTAATGAATTACCCTTTAAGTGTTATTAAATGTTTTCTTCATTATTTGCAAATAATAAGCTTTCCTAAAAACATTTACATTATATCATATCTAAAAATAAATAGCGATATTGATCGTAATGTATCAAATAGATACCTGAGTTATAACTGTCGCAGTAGTGATAGTAGTATTGTTGTTGGTAATAGTAGTAATAATAGTACTACAATAAGTCTCAGCAGACATAATTGTACTTATAATACAGTAGATCTATTTGATTTAATATAAATATTGTATACATTTCATAATAAAATTAATATAAATATATACAGGAGTCCCGCTTCTAGGTTTAACATTAAAAACGTATCTTTCTTTGCATTTATTTCCGAACGGAAATCCTTCTATAAATGACTATTATATCTGTGGCAATTTATGAAAAATGTGATCATAATATGCAAAGATGGCTAAAAGTAAAAATGTTAACTTCAATTTAATATGATCACTAACAGAAAAACAAAAGAACAAATTTCAAATATGCCAAAGAAAAGCAATGCAATATCCTGAAGTACAAAATACCTATAGTATTAATAAACCAGTTATCTCAAACAACAGACATCGCACAAATAGCTACCAGAAGCAAATGACAATGAAGCGGTCACGTCGCAGGAATGCAGGATGGACCTACAAGATTTCCACATGGGACCCTCGGGTAAGAAAAAGGACACAAGGCAGACCCAGAAGAGATGGACATGCCTCTTCAAGGAACATGTAGGTCTAATAGGTCAAGAGTGGCAAGAGGAAGAGAAAAATCGAAATCTCTCGAGAAGCAACTAGTGCATTGAATAAACAGTTCCGTGAGAAATGTCTTACTCAAAGAAAAATCAGATAGAATATCTTAAACAGCATACGGACAACTAGCGAGAAATGGCTGACGCGTTAGGAAATAACGAGCTCCCCCTTCTTGTTAGAGGGCCTTTGCCCCTCAAGAAACACAATAGGCTATCTTTATCTTTGTTTTACAAACAGTTACGAGAAATGGGTAGTCTTGTGTCTTGTCAGGGAAGAATAGGAAATGGAAAATATCTGAGGAATTCGTGGAAAGGATTCATTCACAAGGTCTTTGAAAGAAATCTGAAGTAGTCAATTCGACACGCTAGTTAAAGAGTTCCACATTTCTCCATCTACTGTCCACATGTTTTCTCAAAAGATTGATTTACGGGCCTACAAGAGGATGAACATCAGATTATGTTATTTAATATGTTGCACCTAAGCTTTAAAATGGTGGAGTGCTTGATTTCTGCAGGTCTATGCAAGGAAATACCGGTGGCAACACGAGGTCTAACCGCCGACCTCTGAACTTGTTTCGGGAGTTCTAAATTGCTCTGTGTATAAAGCGATTTCTGGAAACATTGCCCATTTTTCATGAAACACTGTCCACATATTATTAAAAATTGTCACTGACACAAAGATGTTCCCATGGCATGCAACAACGAACCCGCAAATTCCTATTCGTCATGAAGTTAAGTCCATTAGTGATGGGAACATTGAAAAATACTAAACTAACCTTCATACCTAGAGGAACTTAAAACAAAATTCGAAACGAAGTTAACATTTTTCAACAAACAAAGCATGCAATTAACATTAAGGTATATAAATCAATCATACGATTGCATGAATGAAACGTGAAACACCCTGAAGTGAGTTAGTACACAAAATGTGCAGCATCTCATTGAGGAATTTTGTTATACCGATAAGTTTTGGAAACTGAATGATAATTTTCTAGGGCTAACAACAACAGCTCATCTTGTTTCAACCATTTTGCATTCCAAAATAAAACAAATTATCCTATGAACTGGGCCTATTAGAAACAAATGTGTTTCTTGTGTTGATATATTTAATCTAATTGTATGTAGTTACTGGTATTCTTTAGCAATATCATTGTTCAAGTGAAAACATTGTCTTCAAATAAGTCATCGATTACTACCTTTGAAAATTAATTAAATTAACACTGGATTTATTTAGGCTATAAGGCATGATATTTGTGTAGAGGAATGATGGAAGATTTTTGGAACAAATTCTTAAAATCAGGGAAAAGTTTGAAACAGATCTTAAAACGTATCACCATCTAGATGTTCGTATATACATTTGCTTGTTGTTTTCCACCTAAAAAGTTTTGAAGATATGAACTGCTTGTTAGTATTCTGAATGTATACCCTTGCTGCAATATCATATCTCGGAGTTATTCCACTAACGAACTCTCAGTTGCTTGCTTTGGCTTCTTCGCTTCACATTGAGTACAACTTCCTATTCCTGCTATTATTTATTGTTTATTAAATGTGCCTTACATGTTGGCCTTTCATGGTATACATTTACGCGTGTTTACATTTTGCTGTCTTTTCCTTACAGTTGGTAATATTTTTCATAACCCATACGCAACTCTATTATCGAGCTTCGAGAAACAGTAATCATCTTTGTGATTGTGAGGGGCATTTCATTTTTTGTTTTTCTTTTCGGTTAGTTAGTTTGTTAGCAAAGGAATGAAGGAAAAAAGATTCATTTCTAACTCTATTCATGCTCCTATTCATGAGTTAGAGGATAAAGGAATTAAAATAATGCTTAATGGCCTAAATAAAAAGAGGATTTTAGTTGAATTGTTGCGCATCGGAAAAGATAAAAGGATCTGTGTGAATGAGGTATGAACCCAAATAAATATATCAGTTGAATGAAAACACAATTTTCCACCATCTGAATATATATATATATTCTTTATTTAGTGGTAACATACGCATATTCACTTTTATTTACATGTAGGGATGGGGGATAGGGGGTAGGGGGAAAGGACTAGAGGTTGTGGGAAGTGTTCCTTTATTTACAGAGGGGTTGTATTGCAATTTACTATTGAGTAAAGCAGTTCATCTTTGTGATTGTGGGGAGCATATATTTTTTTGTGAATTTGGGCCCTAAGTTTAAATCGTTAGACCAAACACTAACTAAGAAAATCAAATTCCAGACGCTCGAAACCTAAATATACCCTTTATTCCTATATGGGTACCAGACATGGTCAATAACAGAAAAACAAGAGAACAAAATGCAAATATGACAAAAAAAAATACAACGCAAGATCCTGGGAATAACTTTGGGAACAAAATATCTATAGAATTAGTAAATCAGTTATTTCAGACAACAGACATGGCACAAATAGCTACCAGAAGCAAATGGCAATGAGGCGGCCACGTTTCAAGAATGCAGGACAATAGGTGGACCTACAAGATCTCCATGTGGGATCCCTGGATAGGAAAAAGGATACAAGGCAGACCCAGAAGAAGATGAACAGACCTCTTAAAGGAACATGCACATCCATATTATTGTTCAAGAGTAGCAAGAGGAAGAGGAAAATGGAAATCTCTCGAGAAGCAACTAGTGCAGTGAGAAATGGAGTAACCAAAGAACAAATCAGTCAGAGTGTCTTAAACAGCATACGAACAACTAGCGTGGAATAGCTCACCACGTTAGGAAAAAATGAGCTTTCCCTACTTGTTAGGAGTCCTTTGTCCTTAATGTGCTAATGATTTTTGTATAAGTGCTTAGCATATATTAATATCTATTTACATGTTGGGGTGGGGGATAGGTGAACAGGGCCAGGGTGTGGTGGTTTGCCTTTATTTATGGAGGGATTGTGTTGCTATTTACACACACACACACACACACACACACACACACATATATATATATATATATATATATATATATATATATATATTATTCTTTTGATCCGTCTGTCAATGTTTCTAATTACCCTGATTGGGTGAAACGGAATTTTTGCCCAGAGCTTTTGAATTTTATGCTTAATAAAATCTTCTACGGGCTTGATTCCTGTCTCTCGATATCTGGAAACATTTCTGGTGACAAGAGGAATGCAATAGAGCTTTCCCAAACATATTTTTCACTGTTTGCATGTACGCCATTGTTAATTTTGGGATGTGCGCCCAGGCTGCACTGCTATGTGTAAAGTAACTTTTTTTTTTTTTTGAGTAGTGTTTAACGCCCGTTTTTACTACTGAGGCACCACAGGCGGTGGACACTGATGATACATGAAATGAAATGATATATTGGGAAAGGATTTTTTTTTTAAGGAAGGAAGCGTTCCAGGCCTAAGTTTAGGTACCTCCCCGGCATTTGCCAGTTATGAAGACTGAGGAAAACCTGGAAAAAACCCCAGTCAGGGAGGACGGTCCTGGCGGGATTCGAACCGCAGACCTCCCACTCACGATTCCATGCCTTAACGACCTCGGCCACCCGTGGCGGTGTTAAGTAACTTAAAATGAATGCTTCGTATAAGGTGAGATTTGCTTCTAAATATGGGGATCACATAACTTCGGCTCTATTTTTAATGTGCTATCCAAAAGTACTCTCAGATGTCGTGTATGCCGACGAAACAAAGTAGCATAGTATTGAAAATGTATCAATAGAGTTTATTGTTGTACTCTCAAGAAGTATTGCTTTTAATTGTTTGTTCAAATCATTATTTCAGGTAACTGTAGACAGCATGTGTTCAACCCCCCTGAACATGCCGACCCTACAACGCCCAAGAGTACAGGGAAAAAAAAAGAATGAGCACAGATGACAAGAAAGTGAACATGTCTAAAAAAATCACAGACTAGATCGTGAAGTGGAAGGGAAATTGAGAAAATTATGAAGGTATGAGCATAGCAAGAGAAAAAGGGAAAGTCGGAAAAACGCGGCAGCAACACGTGAAAGACGATAACGACTTGAGAAAGAATGAGGGAGAACGAAACAGAAGAAAAAAGAAGAGCATAAATTTTCTCAAGAAAGAAACGAGGAGAGAGCGGAAAAGGAAAAACAGCGTCATATCCAGGTTTTGTAGTGGTACTAGCTTGCTCCTTTATCATCGCGTGTACCACAGAATAAAGAAACAGAACGAAAATAATTAACGAAAAGATGTTGCAAAGTGATCCCAGAGTCTGTAGTAAGAAAAAAAAATAATAATAAAACTTCGTCGCTGACGAACAGGTGGTACTCAGGAATGCTTGAAATCCTCCATTAGGAAAGCACGTTTCATATTGATAAAGAAAATGTGATATAGTAAATACAAAGTAGAGCAAGCATATCTGTTTTTATATAGGTATATGTCATTAGGGAATATTGTTGCAGATTTACAACTAGTTATGACGTATTACAGTTGGTCAAAATATTGGATCTCATTGCTAGACTATATTACTATAATTATTATTATAATCGGCACTTAAACAACGGATATTCTGCTTATCTTGCCGAAGCTCTTACCATCTGAGACACCGTGCCCTGCCCGACCATATTATACCTTGGAGACATCTAAGATATTTTATCCCTGACAGGCGGTTCGAATCTTGGAGTACTTTTCGCCCAGGATTCATTGTCAACAATAGCATTAGGGTTGATTTATATTAAATATGATTCTTTTCCTCTAATTCCCAGCCTTGGCCTGGCACAAGATTTGTTTTAAAAACCCATATTCATTATTAGAAGTAGTTATTACCGTCTTCCCCTAAATGTTAATGTCGGCATGCTTTTGGTTCTCGGATCCGATAGCAAGATGTTTATTTATCCACTGTATCGCCATTTGGTTCTTGTTTTAACCAAAGAAGTTTAGGATTACTCCATAGGGAGTGTTTAGAATATTACAATACTCACAAAATTCAGAAACAAAACTATGATACTGTCTCATAAGTAATGCCGGTATTTAAGCAAAACTTTATTTGAAGTGCTTTTAGCAAGAAATTAAACTGATCTTCAAAATAAAGAACATTACATTCTATAATTTTGAGCCACCTTTCAACGAGGTTTGCTACCCCGCAACGGTACCCGTTTCTGGATTTTGATGTGAAGAATTTCACGGCTTTAGTATTTTCGAAATTTCTTCCGCGCCATGGCTGGAAACAGATGGTAATCTGAAGGCACAAGATCAGAGCTGTTATATGGTAGCAGTTCGATCACTCTCAACTCCTGACTTTTTTCCATAATTGCTCGAGTTTTATGGGGTCTCCCGTGTCCTACTGCAAGAGAATTCTATTTCGATCAACTAATGCTGGGTATCTCTGTCTCTGAACTTCAAGAAGTCGTTCCAGTCGTTGAGAATAAAGATTCGTGTCGGCTGATACCCGTTTGGAACGAACTTTTAGTGAATTCCACTAGAAACATAACTTTACTTTGGAGCCAAACCAATTTTGTTTAGCAATGTCTTTGGCAAATTGAGTCACTGTTTCAAATGTCAGGATTGCAGTAATATATCCATGTTTCATCACACGTGACTATTCTCGGTATAATTCTATCATCCATCGGATTTGCGATAAACTGACGACAGATACCCACTCTACATTGGGCCTGCTAAGTAGTCAATTCATGAGGTACACATCTACAACTTCTGTATGATTAAGTATCTTAATGTGCCTGTTTAAGGTATCTTTTCATCCGTCAAGATCTGATGACAACGCACAAATACTATTCTTCGGATTTTCTTTCAAAACTCTGAATGAATTCTCTATATTCCGTACCCAAAGTCTTCCAGTACATGGTAAATCTTTGGTGATCCCTTCTCCATTACTGAAATGCGATAACCTTGTCCCTCCACTTCACATATTCTTCGATCCTCGGCACTACTTTATAATCTTGTTTCCATTAGTGCTTTAGAAGGGGTCTAATCTCAACCTTTACCTCCATTTTGTGATTATGTATTAACAGCTGACGATTAACACTACGCCCATAATATACACAATAATAAACATGGAATCCTGTAAATAGCATTGCCAAACTAAAGAAAACCATTAAAAATTTACCCCTTTTTACAATACAATCCTAATATTATAAATAAGTGACCAGGGTGAAGGAAATAAATGTATCAACAGTACCTTTGATAAAGGCTGCGCATATAGTCTTTTGATTGGGCCATGTTAACCTATATACTTCATTTGTGAGAGAAAATAGTACCACTAAATATATATAATAAAAGAAAAATAAAAATAGCTATATTTCGAACTCGCTTCTATAATTACTGTTAATTTGTTATATATATATATATATATATATATATATATATATAACGTGTGTGTGTGTGTGTATGTGTGTGCGCGCGCACGCGTGTGCGTATTGTACAGAGAATATGAAGCGTTTTAAAATGTGATCGAGTATCTAGAAAAAAAATTTAGAAGAAGGAGCAATTTCGAAAACGGATAAACTTTTAAAGCCAGACAAATAACTTTGATTTTGTTGGCATCACCTGAAGGCAAGAAACGGTGGCTTAGTTAGAGAACGTTTTTATTTTAGAGAGGGTAACGATGGTATATGTAAATGTACTTTGTAGTCGCTATTAGGGCGTTGAAAATGCATAATGGTACTCCATAATGGAAACAGCGACATCTCGTGCCAGCTAAGAACGTTTTGGAGCTCAAAACTGACAGCTAAAATAAAATTACGGTACATTCACAGATGCACTCCCAGAAATTCCATTACAGGATCTCTGTACTTCATCTTGTTCCCAGATTATGATGTTCAAAATGAAATGCACTATACAACTGCTAATCAAAAACTGATTTCATGATTTCATCGGGAGACTAAGAAGACTGTTATGAAAGACTGTCAAAAAATTACATTCACACAGTTTTTAATTTGACTGACATCATCTATTTCATGATTTAGAACCTAAATCCCGCTGTTGCTCATTAGAACTGATCTTTCCGCCGCTTCTGGATCTACCCGAGTCTGCTTTTCCTCCAGATATAACGTTTAAAATAAAATTTGGAACTCTCGAGGCATGGGTTTGATATGCTCTAGCCAGTTTTCTTTATACGTTTTTATTTTATTGTTTAAACTTTTTACTTTTATATTCCTTTCTTTTAGTTTAATTTCTTTTACTCTCCTAGACAAAAAAAGAAATTAAGAAATTCAAAAACGGGTAAATATATATAATCTAAATTAAATAATTAACGAAATTATTATTATTATTATTATTATTATTATTATTATTATTATTATTATTATTATTATTATTATTATTATTATTATTATATTTGTAATACGTCGTCCTGAGAACTAGATACCTATACCAGGACTTATAGTACAAGTTCTATAGTTTATTATATTTTTTCTTCTCTCTTACATTTTTTAACATATTGATATGTTAAAACTAGTGATATAAATCAAGTGTATTAGAATAAATATGTATAATTTAATAAAATTGATAAAGGGAATGTATAGATTAAGTATAAATTTAGCTTAGGAATGCTAGTTACCAGCACTGTAACCGTCTGTTTCCAACGGACGGTATTTCAGTTTCAGTTTTTAGTTTTGAATTTAGTTAAATTATAGCTGGCTACCAGTTATAGGTTTGTTTTGTTAACTGCCCTCCAGTTAAAGAATTGTTTTAATGTTTTAATTTGAGGTTGTTTTATTCATTTGTGCTTTTGTTAATTACATTTGTTTAGTTAGACAGAAATATAATCTGTACAAATAATGTTAAAAATATACAAGAGAAGAAAAAAATATAATAATATAATATAATAAACTGTAATATATGTCCTGGTATAGGCATCTAGTTACCAGGATAGTGTATTTCAGATATTATTATTATTATTATTATTATTAAATTTACGTAATTATAAGCCTAGAGGATATCGTCATGTAGAAAACCTAGAACAAGATGGAGTGATGTGTTTAATTGTGAATGGAACAGGTCAATAGGCCTACCGTGAAATAAAAAGAAAAAGAAAACAATGGCGGTTCCCGTCTTAATTTATGATTCCAATACACGAGTCCGTACAAAGAAAATTCAAATCAGGATACAGATTTCCGAAATGAATTTTCTAGGAAAAACTAAATCCTGTGCAAAACTAGATCACATGCCCAATGAAGGAATCAGGAAAGAATTAAATGTAACTTCTACTAATGACGAAAGATAAACATTTAGAAATAATTGGATACATCATATTGAGAGAATGCATAAAAATAGATTTCCAAATCGGATATTAGAATAAAAATCTCCAGGAGAAAAAAATATTAGGGTGGGCTCTATAGTGCTGGACAGATTGAATGTTAAAGACGAAACAGGCAGATTCCTAATTCTTGGGGAGGAGAAGGAGAAGGAGATAGTGGCCAATGATAAGCAATGGTCTTCAACAGAAAAGCATAAGGCGTGTATTTGTAATATGTAACATACAGCTTCCACTGTTTTCTTCAGGCTTCCTTTTTGCTTTCTATTTTTTCTATTTAAATATATTCTTATTTTATACATTCCAATTTCTTCTTTTGTGTAAATTAATGTTTTGCTACAAATACTTTTCTAATAAAAATATGTTGAAACGTCGCTTCCTCAGCATACATCTTCCTATAAGAAAGACAGAGATAGATAAAGGGGGGAGGGGCGAGCAAGGAAACGATCCGTGGAAATTCTCATCACGTTGGTAAAACTTGCCCCATTGGGGATAATTTTCGAGACGAGATTGACTACAGCGGGAGGTGTTGCAAACTCTGAACTGTTTAGCATACTACAACAACGTAGGAAGCACTTAAATCTACCGAGTTATCAGCGTTAGATTTCTCACCGACAGGCATACGGTTCAAGTAAATTAATCTGCAAATGGTTTCCACAAGTTAAAATAATAAAGCTGGGCTGGAACGGAGAGATCATACTCTGAGAGGAGAAACTATTGCGACGCCTTGAAAGTTTTATAACCACACGTTCCGTTGGGCTCTCCCCCAACCGGAAATCTTCCCTTTTCGAGGAAGTACCGTGCTGCTGCTATAAATTTTCCTTGGATACTCGTTGTTTAGCCGTAAAGTTTCCCTTTTTATGTCTGTGTGCCCCAGTTTGTACAAACACGGCGGCAACAATTTGTATTTTCTCTGCCTGCCACTGTTTGTGCCTGGCACAATAGGACAAAAGCTTAATGTCATAAATCTTTCTCGGTATAACATTAGTTTATATGTACCATTATGCATGTATCCGTATGTGCTTCTCACAATGTGGCTGCTATGTCTGATGTATGTCGGCACATCTTTGTTAAATTAGATTCGACAATGCTTTACAGTTTTCTGAAGTCCTCTGACGGCAAAAATACATAAACAAAGAGAAAATTACAGCAGGGCCGCATTCCCAAGTGCAGCATTTACAGCTTGGCTGTATATCTTATATCCAGTTTATACATAATTGTTAATTTCATGGTATTCCCTTTTCAACTCAAATTTAAATTATTTATGAGTGCTGACATACGAATTTGTTGCTAACAGCGTGCTACTTTGGCATGATTCTTACACTTATGTCCTCTGGTACAGCTCAATCCCGTCAGAACGAATTTGACTGTATTTGCGATATTTCATAGTGGTTGCCATGGCAAAGGTGAACGCTTACTTTATGCCACGAGATAGCAAGTACATCCAAAATTGAGAATCTAACAATGGGCAGCATCTAAAGCGGAAAGAAATATGTGTCGTTGATTGGATGTCGTGCTTCCATATTAACTCAGAAGGATGCGCGAGCCAGCGAGCTTTGCCAGCTTGTTAAATATAATTTTTAGGCTTCATTTACCTGCATCAATTTCTAAATTTTACATGTGCTGTTACAGTGATTTAACTATTTGTTTCATAGTCTGTAGCTACAAATTGAAAACATTTTAGATTGTTAACTTATTACTTTAATTGCTATTGCATTTACCTAAGGCTAAATTGCAGCGTTTGGTATAGTACTATTGTTTGCAGCTTTGGTTTTCTATGACGCCATTCCCTGCTTAAGGTACATTATTACATTACGAACTTCTGTTTCCTATTATACACCTGCTGTAGAACTTTTGATGTGTTGTATTTTATGTTCTTAATTTATCCGCTTTCTTTTGTGTAATCAGTAGTCTAAAACAGTGAGTGGATTTTTTTTTATTTGGCTTATTTACGACGCTCTTTAACATCTCAGGTCGTCAGCGTCCCATTCTATTCGGGGCCGACAAATTTTGCTCAGAGGCCTCTTCTTACAGGCTTGAGGTTCTTTATCGTGCCGCAAATGTACGACACAGGACCCACGGCTTTACTTCCCTTCCTAAGGAAGCCATGCTTAGGATTTTTACGCCCCAAAAAAATCCATCGATCCTGGCCGGGTTCGAACCCGCTATCTTGGGTTTAGGAGGCAAGTATGTAACCACTACACCACCAGGACGGTGAGTAGTTATGATTGTGCGAACTTTATGAGGATAGGTCGCCTTATTAATTTTTTTCCACCCAGAAAGCATGAGGGTTGCAGGAGGGTTTTTGGCAGTGAAACTGCTGGAGTCAAATCACAGTTTATGTTCCTGTAAGGTATAGGTAAGCGCTGCCAATGTTGCCCATGATTTCGCGAAGTTAACTAAAACGTTTGTGCTTGTGATGTTGGAGCTTGTGTGTTTTGCAGCTATCCACATTCACGACATCAATAATTACGTGACGTTGTTCCTTGGTGCTCGCTCAGTATTGAATCCGCTTCCCCATAATGGCAGCTCTGGGCAAAAAAAAAAAAAAAAAAAAAAAAAAAAAAAACCAAAGTAATAAGGCAACAGATTATCATACATTACATGTGTATATAAATATATTTTTATGTTCAAACTGTATAACACATATTCAACATTATTTTCTCCTTACGTGAAATGTAGGGCTGCACCAACTTTTTAGGTCACGAGCCGCCACTGAGTTACAAAGGAAAGCTTATGTGCTTCTATCACACCGAAGGTTATGGATCGTTACTATAATTTAAAAAAATGATATACTATAGTGCAAGAAATTCCCCACCTGTATGCTATAAGTGAATTAGCCAGCCATTCTACCGTTTTAACTTCCGCCGGCCTAGCCTTTGCTTCATCAAAGTAAACAATTAAAGATTTCTCATTTTATTATTATGAGTTCGTTTAGGCTGACTGTAGACCACGTTTAATTCGATTTCGTGTGCTCCTGGGCTTTGATCCTCGCCCAGTACTCTCTCATTCTTTCATTCTGCGTTCTCCTTCCACGGTGCTTGGGTAAGAGATCTAATTTTTTCTTTGAAACTCTTGATGAGTCCTTGTTGTTGCTTTCCGTTCCTTGTGTTCCTATTTCTTCCAGTTCTTTTTTCACCTCCTGATGCCAACACACCGTAGCTTTCCTAATCCCAAAAAATCTCATTATCTGGTTGATTAATCTTCCCGAGTCCATTCTCTAGATGTAGCCGAAGAACTTGCCTCTTCTTTACCGGAATCGTTTGCACCTTGAGATGTAATTCTTGGTTTCCTTTCTTTCTGTATGATTCATTTATGTTCCTTGGGGTTCCAGTAGCTTTGTCAGAATTTTTCTCTTCCTTAGTTCCAACTTCTGACTAATTCTGTTTTTGTCAGGTTCAGACATTCATCTGAGTATAAAGCTTCGGTTGCGTTGATCGATATATTTTTATTGTAAGTGTGCATGGTTCGTTTGTATGCCAAGTTCATCTTGCTGACTCTCGATGTCTGTGTCTCCTATACTTATTAATTCTTCTTTGGCATTTACATTTCTCCACTTTATGAATCATTTCCCCCTCTACTGTCATGCATCTGGGGTATAGTTTTGGTGTTGGTCATGTATTGTGTCTTCTCAAACGGGATCGCTTGATCCTGGAGCTGGCCAATCTGATTCAAAAGCTGATTTGTCTGTGTATCTCTGATTTGTGTTTTATTTATATGTAAAATGTAAATAAAAATAAATATTTTGTAACGATTATTATCTTTCGGTTATCCTCTGTGGAAAACTTGCTTAATTTATATTACAGCAGCCTTGCGTGCTACGTGCTTATCAAAGTGCCCTCAAGAGTTAGTTAGTTAACGAGTAAATAACGGATATTCACTCGTTATATTAGCTATAACAACACTCCCTTTAATCTTTAACTGAGAGGTATCAGACACAAGCAATCTTTTCGCACTATTTGAACTGTGCTGCAGTTTAGTGTATTTCTTGCTATTGGCAACGACAGTGACGTCACCACCATCCTCGCCATTCTAATGCCAATATTCCTTCCTACTGCCGAAATCTGCTACATTGGGAATTGGAAGCGTGATTTAAAAGCTTCCGACGAGCTCACAACTCCTACTAATTGACTTCTGCTACAGTTTTCTAAACGTATCGTTCACTTTTTAATTCTATTGATGGACTACGAGTTTTAAAATAGAAAATGGGAAAATGGTCCAGTTCAGTAGACCTTTGGTGAGAGAGAGGGGGGAAATGAGTGAGAGGAAGAATGTAAATATTTCACATATAACAAAAGGATGCATTACATAATTAAATTTGTGTTAATTCATATATTTCAGTTAAGGATGGGCACCAACAAATTAAATTTCTAAATCTTACAATTGTCAGTCATATTTCCTGAAATGTATACCACAAACTTCTGTACCAATATAAAAGGCATGGTCAAATTTCCATGTTGACATCTCTATTTTTTTTAAATAATAACAATTTTATTTCGTTTGTATGCTAATAGGCTAAATGTTTCACACAATGCCAAATTTAAAATGTTTGCAAAATAAAAATACAAGGTTTTGTCAAAAAGAATCCTTAATATTTTTATGTTCATAAAATATACACATTGGGATTGAAAACACTTCGTTATTTTTTGATATAACCTCCACCACTTTCAATTCTTGTGTTCCAGCTCGAATTCCACAAGGAAATATTCTTGTGACTGACTGTGTAACCACCCCATGCACTGTGTTTTTAACCTCGTCGTCAGAGCGAAGCTTCTTGCCAGCAACTTCCTCTTTGAGTGGTACAAAGACATGATAATCGGAAGGTGCCAAATCCGGTGATTAAACAGGATGTGGTATACACTCAAAATGTAGAGTGTGAAGTCTTGCATTACCATGCTGTAAGAGTACACCAGTTGTGAGCAAACCTCAACGTTTCGAACGGCTCTCAAGCAGACCACTCTCTTCCTCTGGGTATATAACGTTCCATAGTTGAACCTTTAGAGTCCCAGAAGAGCATGTTTATCATTTGCATTGCTGGGCTGTCTCAGAACAAATTTCTGAACTTTTTAGTACTATGTTTTTAATTTCTGTTATAATTGATTAATCATTAATTAAAATTAATTATTTTGTACCTTGGTAATATAAAAGTAATCTGAAAAGTATATGACAATGTAATTCTTCCGAACAGATGACTGAAAATTGAAGAAAACTGGATAAAGTGCAACATGTGCAACATTTTTATGCAAAAAATGTACAAAAATTAATTTAAAAAACAGTCATTTTAAAAATATAACTGGAAGTTTTACAATATTCTTACTTCTCAATATGCGAAATCTTCTGAGGTGAAAAAGTGATAACACTTATTATGAAAGTAAGTAGTTTTAAGTCTTTATAAGCTTTGAAACCAAAAACGGCATTGCTCGAAGATGTTGACCAATTTTCACCTGTAGATACTCGTAATTGTAGTATGCCGTTATTTCCTGAGAAAATTCTCTTGATAGTAAAAGCATTCTCATCGTGAAAAATAAATTATAAGACATAAGTATTAGAGCAATTATCTGTGAGTCTTACGCAGAAGTTATATTTTCTATCTAGAAACAATGTTTGGGACTTCTATATCCGCTCCTCACATATACATATAATAGGATTTCATATAAAAATAAAAATTGATATATAAAAAATTTACAAACGGGAACTTTTAGCACTAAGCGAAACAAAATTAATCAGCAACTATAACAATTTTAAAGAGTTTATTATAATTGTATCAAATTTGGAGAGTTGTTACCGTGTCAGAGGTGCTGCAGGCGGCCTAACCTGAAAATCTAGTTTCTACATTCGGTGACGCTTCTGAGCGCACAACACTCCTGGCGTCTATCAGTCAAACACCAACGAGACACAGAGTCCTACCTGACGGAACATGTCTTGTCTTGGAATTCTTAGAGGGGTCTGAGGATTACAGTATCATCCTTACAATATATGGTGGGTTACACCCTAATTTTGATATTAAAGGACAGAGGAGACAAGCATAGTCAAGATGTGATTTAGCGGAAGCTTGAACTCGTGGTAAAGTTCTCAGTGCATGGTAACATCAAATGAAACAGATGTGAGCTAAACTTTTAACGAAATAGCACAATACAGTTCCTAATAAAGAAATCTAATCATTGACTGTTCCCAATTATTTACGCACCAAGCCTGTGTATATATTGTACTCTCGAAAAGATTTTGTGGACAATAATTATATGTGTAATTAAGAAAATATTCCTACATTTTTATTAATTTTGATAGTGTACATACTTATGTTAGTTGTTATTACAACTTGACCAGTCCTACATTCATAAGAGTATGTAACAATTGACGGTTAAGCTAAGTGAACAATGTTTCTCGTTACAGCAATTGAACTGGTGGGCCCTGCTAGACGCACAGCTTGTACTCTTCTCACAAACGTGGCCTACTCTGTTGGGTTGATCATTCTCTCAGCCGTCGTATACTTCGTGCGGGACTGGAGACAGCTCGCATTGGCCACGTCGATACCGTTCCTCTCCTTCTTCCTCTATTGGTGGTAAGTGTAATCCACTTACATTCAATCCCTTAGAATGATAGATGTCGTGGATCGAGCACTCCCGCAGCCAGAATTGTAATGATAAATTATTACATCTTCTTTCTGTAGGGCTGCTTGATACTTTGTCATTCTTAGCTTCTGACATCCGCAGTCAGCAATTTGCTTCCGAAAAGGAGCATAGAATTATGTCAAAAACAGATGCAAGCCTGAAAAATTCCAACCGTATATCATAGAAAGACAAATGTGTGAAATAAAGGGTGTGAGTAAAGTAACAATACCATTTATTATTTTTATTTATTTTATTTATTTGAAATCTTCAGCCTATTCAAAACACTAATTGAAACATTAAATCATAAAATGTTTCTTTTGTTTGTTTTATACGGGCTGAAGTAAAATTTAACACTCTTAAATGTGTCTAAATACGCTCAAGTGAAAATTTATGTGCATAGTCTTGCAGGGAAATTATTTGAGTTATGGGCCGACAGCGGCTGCTTATTGGAAAAGTACAATCCCCACAACGAAAAAAAAAAAACGAGATAAGAGTGGCCACATATAAAGGCTGTATTATTATTTTATGGAAGTATAAAATAAATTGTATTCAAAACGAATAACAATAATATTAAACGCTAATCTGTTTCGTAAGAGATGTTGAAAATGGTGCTCCTCAGCGGCAATTTATTGCCGGCATCTACGCAGGAAATTCTTGTATTTCATCTGACTTTTCTTCCGTAATAGCACGGGCTGTTCGGAACATTTTCCTTTTCAACAAGTTGACAACAGTTTTTCTACCTAAAACATGATATTTTTTTGCGAATCATCATATTACTTCTCTGCAAGAATTCGTTTTTACATACGAGAGGTGCTCAATATATGTTTTCCTGTGCTGATATATTGAAACACATAGGCTTAAACGTCTGAATTTTGGTTAGAATCTAGCGTTAACTTTCCTCTATAGATGCCAGTGCCTAGCATCGGCATGACGTGACCACTGGCGCATGTGTATTGATATCATGAAACACGTAGAGCAGTGACAAAACTTGCCCTTAAAGCACGAGGAGATACAGCTGGAGCTCGAGTCCCGAGCGACAACGGGGAGAGCCGAGCTCCTCAAGTGACGAACCGCAACCAAAATGAAAAAGGCATCTGCTTGTAACAGTGTAAATGATACATGTGTTATTTTTTTGTTAAACTTAAGGTAACTTATGCCTTATCCTCCATAACTTTCTGGTTGCAATATATTGTTCCTTATTACAAAACTAAGTTTTTCAGATATATTTCAACTTCAAATTATCACTTCGTTGTCTTATTGAAATTTGCAATTAATGCACACAAACACTAACATTAACCCAACCTGGGCTAAATCAGAGAAACCGGTGGACCTAGTGGTTTGCTCCGGCGAGCTACGGCCTGACGGCCTGCGCTCGCCTCCTTTTCGTAAATAAAAATTGATAGGGCATTGTGTGCTACTAAGTAGGTGGGTAAAGCATTGTAATGTTGGAAAATCTCCTTTGACTCCGGCAGGAAAAAAAATAGCAAATATCATATTAGCAAATCATTGTATCTCAATAATCTCCTATAATTCCAACAGGAAAAAAAGCCTTGCGCCACGAGTATTTGAACCCACTGCCTTCAAATTTATAACACGACGCTATAACCATCTGAGCTGATTTGCCTTTGTGTTGGGGTGCGTTATTATCTCATATCGTTTCTCCCGTTCGGGACTGAGTAGTTCGGCTCTCTGCGCTGTCGCTCGGGACTGCAGCCCCAGAAGAATTTCCTTGAGCTTTAAGGATGCGTATGACGAAGGCTCGAGCGGCGCATTAGGTTAGTCAAGTGAACGCAAGTGAGCACCATGGCAGGAATAGCCTAAGAAAGAGGGGAGGGCAGTCATCCATTACGGGCATGCACGTGGTCTATCGAGAGGCAACATTCACAGCAACATTCGTTGTCCGGTCGCCGGTTCCGATGTCAACAAGAAATGGTGGATGCAATGATTAGAGAAGACAGGTGGAATAAGGTGCGAGATGTAGCGAAAGCACTGAACAATGTCCATTGGCGCAGCGTACCACATTATCCATGATGTTCTGGAATACCGAAAAGTGTGATCGGCCGTGCAATGTTAGCTAACTCCTGACCATCTGAAGCAACGAATGGGTGGCAGCTTGCAACATTTTCATCAGTTTTACGCAGAGGAAAATTCTTTTCTCGATGGACTCGTTACGGGTGATGAAGGTTGGGTGCACCATTACTCTCCTGAGGCGAAAGTGACGTCCTGGAATGGAAGCATTGCACTTCTCCAGTACGAAAGAAGTACAAGACCATTCCTTCTGCAGAAAAATGTGTTCTGGATTTCTTCTTGCTGACTTTCTCGAACCACCAGAAGCAGTAAATGCTGATTCTTAACTGTACAAGTCGGACCTGGTGGTGTAGTGGTAACCATACTTGCCTCCTAAATCCAAGATCATTGGTTCAAACCCAGCCAGGATCGATTGATTTTTTCGGGTGTAAAAATCCTAAGTATGGCTTCCTTCGGAAGGAAAGTAAAGCCGTGGGTCCCGTGTCGTACATTTACGGCACGAAAAAGAACCTCAAGCCTGAAAGAAGAGTACTCTGAGCAAAATTTGTCGGCCGTTTCACGCAGTGAATAGAATGGGACGCTGATGACCTGTGATGTTAAAGAGCGTCCGTAAATAAACAAATAAAAAAATTAACTGTACAACCTTACGACGTCTCATATCTGCAATCCGTCACAAGCGCCCTGAACTGCATACATCAAACTAAACACTGAATTGCACTATATCATTGGAAGAGCCTTCAATACCCACCTTACAGCCCTGATTTGGCGCCTAGTGACTTCCATCTGTTTCCAATACTGAAAAAGGATTTTGAAAGTCAGAGTTTGCAGGACAATGGTCAGATGAAAATAATGGTGTGGCATTTTTGTACAGCGAGAGCCATAGCTTCTCTGAAGAGGGCATTCAGAAGTTGGGACAAATCCTCAACATCGAAGGTGCTTATATGGAGAAATAGGACATGAATGGAGGTAAATTATGTGTAAAGTAGGTGAATGTAATGTAATAACAACAAAGTATACAGCTAAGGGAAGCTTAGTTTTGAGCATGCCTCTTATATAATGTACATAAGAACCACTTCTTCAAGACTATGTTTATGTAGTGGTGCTGTCGAAATCTGCTATCTAACATCGAGGTCTAATCGATAAGATTCTCGATAAGAACCCTCAAAAAATACTAAATGTGTTATTATGTCTTAATTGATTTTGGATCAAATCAATCAAAATTCTTCTTGCACCGCAGAGTGCGAGGGCGTCTGGTTATTGCAACCCAATACTGAAGCAAATGCTTTTATCGATTCTGCGGTTTAGGGGAACCGGTAACCAGAGGGTAATACACGGATGAAATATGTCCGTAGGTCATGGTGCAGAAAATTCCCAGACGCTCATAACTGGAACATTAGCCTTCACGCAACGTCGATGATCGATAGAGCTTCCGCCCTCTGAAGGCGTTACATTAAAGACTGCCATAGCTGAGTAGTAAATTGAGCATTTGAGCGCTTTGGCTTTCTGATAGGATGCTAAGCGCTCAGGAAAATATTACTTTCCGCGCAAAAACAATGAAATGCTCACAATCTTTATACCTAAACGTATGCAGGTTTCGCAGAGAGTGTTGAAATGTTGTGTATACGTTGTGCTGTTAAGAGAACGTGTAATCCTTGTAAAATTTCGCAAATTTCTCAGAAAAAGTTAAATTTGGGCTATGAAATTTAACAGGATTAAATAAAGTTTCTTTTTCAACCATCTATTCTTAATAGATATTGGATTAAAATTGTATATTTTATAAACTTAATAAACTTTCCCATTGTTATTAAAAATTATAACTTGTAAGTTCAATGTTTTAAATACTTTTAAAATAAAGTCATAGGTAGGTAAAATCACAAAATAAAGTTTAATTAAGAAAATACTGAGGAAAATATGAATAATTCAAATGAAAAGTAAGTTTCAGAAAACATTATAATAAACTAGTCTCAAAATATTCGTAGAACGTATTCAACAGTTATTTGCTTTTCTACTTCCCTAGCTCTTGTTAGTTTTTTTTTTTGTGCCACTAATTTAATTTTCTCAAACCTTAATCATTTCAAGGTCACATTTATTCATCTTCTCCCTTTTTACCCACGTCGCATTTATTGACGAATTACAAAAATGCATTGCCCATAATGGCTACTTTATTTATTTCAAACACTTAAGTCAGCTTTGGCAGCATCATTGTCGTCATTAGCAATTTGTTTCTTGAAATATAAGTACCAATCACATATGAGGGCTGTTCAATTAAGAATGATAATATTTTTACAGGCATAATTTCTCAGTTTAAAATGTTATTTTACAGTATTTTGTTAGCTTAATGTGTAATGTACACGTGATACTAGCTTCATATTTAGCTCTTCCAGTTTCCGCCTCTGAGAGGTGTGGAAGTTGAGACATGTTCTGTTCCGTCTGGAGCAAAAAGGAGGCAACTCGGACGAACAACATGCTGCTCTGAAATTCAAGAAATCTTCTTCCGAGGTCGGTGGAAGTTACGGGATGCGTATGGAGAGTTTGTTATTCTCTATAACACAACTCGAAGATGTTTTAAATATTTAATGAGAGGAGGAAATAAGTTTTAAAGGAAGATGAACCCGAAACTACATTTTTGCTCTAAGGGAAGAAAATATTAACACTCCTGCTGTCATTATGAGCAAGGATCGTCGAATAACATTAAGAAAGCTTTCAGAAATACTGAAAAATTCTCTGCGTGATATTAGTAATTGAAGAGTAGCACATAAGATGGTGGGTTTCAAGACTTCTGATTCTAGAACAAAAGGACATTTGCGTGCAGGTGTGCATGCAGTTAAAAAGCATATTACAGCAAGATGCGCAGTTTCTTTCAAAGGTGATGCTGATGAAACTTGACTACATCATATCCATCCTGAGAGCAAACAACAAAGTTCTGTGTGAAAATCTTCATCGTCACCAACACCAAAACGAGAGTTATGGTTATCTCATTTTACGATATTTAAGGAATGGTTTATCAGCATGTCGTACCTGCAGAGACTACTGTAATTGGGCAATACAGAGATATCCTGAAAACTCTGTAATACCAGATCACATGCAAAAAGTCACGTTTCTGTGCAATAAACTGGATGCTGTATCACGATAACGCACCAGCCGCATATCGCAAATGTTGTTGCTGAATATCTCACAAAAATCAATGTGAAGTGTGTTCCTCACCCTCCCTGTAGTCCGGAATCAGCCCCGTGTTACGTTTCGCCTTTCTTGAAATTGAAGAAACGTCTTTGTGGGAGGCATTTATCATCGGAACAAGTGATGAAGGTTGCGGAGGCGGTTCTGAACAGCTGCATTGCTGCCAATTGCGAACTACTTTGAGAAAGAGCATCAAAATTATGAGGATGAGTTAAGGTAAGTTGTCAAAAACAAATTATGATCATTCTTTATTGAACGGCCCTCGTAATTACAGCAAGAGGAATGCTTTAAAGTTAAAGTTTTTCAGTTCTTATTTCGAAGCTATCATAAGTTGTATGTAATACTCCTAGGAATTTATTCAACATTATTTATGTATAAGAAATTTCAAAATTAAGATGTGTCGTTAATTTCTCGTATTTTCTTCATTTTCCACACAATTTGTATTATTTTGCATCACTACTCATTGTCGTAGCTTCATTCTAAACGTTGTATTGTTCATTTTTTTTAATATCAGTATGTGCGATGGAGTCCTTCAATTCATCAACTGTAAATTTTTACAAGAGCACTCTTTCCTTCAAATAAACTGCTGAGTTAGTACCTGACAACCTTGCTGGAAAGCGTCTACTAGTAACAAGACTAACAAAAATGTCTAAAATTCTTCTACCGAGCTAAAAATCAGAGTAGGTTCATTGACCTGCGTGAATAAGATAGTTTCATAATTTCAATTTTAAGGGTATTTTGAAAATGACAATTGTTTGAATTTTGACATGTTTAAAAAAATAATTATCATAAATTTTCGACTTTTCTAAATTATGTGATATAACTTTTATAGTGATATGTGGCCTAAAAGTAATGTTTTAACTTTAAAAATACATCTATATTATTAAAAACTCCTGCTTTTGACACCATTCATTTCAAACATATATAGAAGCTAGAATATTAAGCTAAAAGATTCTGGTTTTCATCACTAGAGGAAATTTTGCTATTCTGCTGACTATTCCTACAAAAACAGTTTTGAGCAGAGCCTGGCTATGGCTTAGGCATGCCTTAGGTTCCCGGTTGGAGTTAACAGCGAATTTTTAACAATCTTTGAACTCAGTTTTCTCAAAACTACTTTTTTTCTACTTGTTTGTGCCTCTAGAGAAAAAAAAACACCGAATCAATTAACTTGAAATGTTCGGTGGTGTTCCCAAACGTAAGATTAAAGCTACCGAAGCAGAATTATTAAAACAAATTTTGTAACCTTGTAATTATGTATAATATTTTTGACAAAATGTAGGTTTCAAATAAAACGAATGTAATTCTGTTTATTCTACTTCAGCATACAGAAAAAAGTGTAAAGATAGATATAACTGTCTAAATTTCAATGTTATATCAATAATTTAGGTAATATAACATTAGTAAGAAAGAGCATTCCAACTCCACTTAATAAGGTATGGCATACTTTTGAAGCATGTTCAAATATCGTGGACAATGTACTTTAATCCTTTAACAAATACCGTATCCCCATTTTCAACTTCTTCAAAAATGTATGACCTTTATTATCACTGATTTGTAAAACTACACCAAATAGTAATTTGTAAATCGTGAAGGAATCATACACATAGACTTTTTATTCTTCATTACACCTAGCGGCATCTAGAAAAAAAAATATCACCTGGTCATTTTGGGAGATATGCGACCCATTTATGAACATATCTGATGAGCGCGTGTTTAGACACATCAGTCCTACAAAATTCTAAGCCCCTGCCAGCATGCGCGGTTGCAATACATGTTGATCCCAGTCGTTATGACTATTCTGGCTTGGAGTTCACAATATTCCAATGCCTAAGAGTTTGGTTAAATGAGCTTATAGCCGTCTTTGTGTAGCTTTTGAATGATTTGATGCCATTTTTTTTAATTTGACAGGGTATTGCCGGAATCCCCAAGATGGCTCCTCGCTCAAGGAAGATTCGAGGAAGCCGAGAAGATCCTGAAGAAAATGGCAAGGATAAACGGTAAAGCTCTTCCTGCCAACTACATGGTGCATCTCAAGGTAAGCACGTTTAAATATGAATATATAATAACTTATGTTTTTCGTGGATCAGTTATTCAAGGTGCTGCATGCTTCAGCAGTTTTATTTGCATCATTTGTGGTTTTGTATGATAATTATGGTCAATTATTAATAATTATTATTTTAAGATACTTTCCCATTGTCATACAGTTGCATATTATACCCCCGTTGCCATATTGGTGGAAGTTGCCGAACTCAACAGCATCGTTTCCCAGATAGAGCACAATGGCCATTCTATTGCTGCTGGAATGTCGTATCTAATTGGAAAGATTCGATCATCTCCCAGCGAGAGAATGTGGTGGATGTTCCAGTACCTCCCATCATCACACTTCCCTTGTAGAAGAGAAGCATCTGTAGCACCTGCGTGACAGCAATTTCGTGGAACACTGTAGGCTAACTTTTCAGTAGTTCGAGTCTCTGGCACCAAACATAAAATAAGATTCTGTAACAAACAACTTCAACAGTCACAGCATATTGACCAAAGTCTCATTACATTCATAGGCAACATTGAGCATCAGTTTCACATTGATGAGAGACTCCCGCAATTTTTCGAAAGTGGGTGCCCCCACTTGCTCGACTGGAATGTCCCAGCCGCCACAATCACTTTGTAATTTTAATGGCATCCCTATTTTTGATATTTACATTTTAAAGATGATATAATTGTTATGACATCTTTTGTTTTCTATTATTACCGGACAACCTAGAATGTTGGGTGAATTGAGATAGAAAAATAATAGGTCAGTTATTTGTAGGTTAAAAACTACTATTTGTGTTGGGTAAAATTAAAATTTTAATATCATAGTAATGCAAGTTATTTCGTAATGTCAGATTAATCCGCTTATACTACTGTTTTTTCTATAGGGTTTATACCACCTGAACAAAAACATTCAATGCTCAGCAGTTTTATAACATTGTGATAACAAGATAATTGGAAGCTTTCTCAAATTGAAGCATCAAGAGGTAGGGGATACCTTTCGAAATTTCAAAGTAGAGATGACTGGGGATGAGGAGATGAAACATAAAACTTACTCAACATTGATGCTAAACTTATCTAAATTGGGGTTTTTCTTTAAATTAAATTTATTTTAAATGGTTTGTTATTCAAATTGGGAAGTTTAGAAATTAAAACCCTCTATTGGAAATGTTATAGAAATCTTCTCAAAAGAATTAGTAAGTTTCAAATGTTAATAAAGTGATGTAAATTAATAAAGTGATGTAAATTAATATCTTGGTTAAATATAATTTATTTAGTAGCTTTATCTGCTAAGTGTCCATAACTTCGTAAGATTCTACAAAAATATTTTAAACAAAAGCTGCTTCGTTTATTGAAAGAAACTAGAGTATCTAAACAAATGTACCATCATACATTAAGAATTCGCCGTCTTATCGCTTCATGGATCCCAATGAAATATTGTCTATAGTGATATCCGAAGACCCTTTCCTCTAAAGGGATTTGACACATTCAGAATTTAGTTTTATTAAAGGGATATTAGCTCGCAACACCTGCATAGGTATTTCATTAACGAGCCAAATATAACACTACGTGATATTTTACAATTAAGTGCAAAATAGAATATAAATGTAAAAATGTAATAGAATTGATGACTAAATGATCCTTGAATAATAATAAAAAGTATTTCTCCTTCACTGACCTTGCGATACTAAGGGTCAGAAATGTACTTTTCGTTCACGCAGATTATTCAGAGTTTCAAATTTATCTTACGGATTCAGTAAATCATGTTGTCTAAATGTTTTAAGTATGCAGAAATATTTTCTGTCGAAATAGAAGTTAAGTGAAATATCTTATCGTACAGTAGTACTTGGGGCGTTCTTAAAGTTCTCGGCCTGGCCAAGAAAACATATGATTTATGTATATTAGTTTTAAACATAGTCACCCTATAAATCAATACAGTTAGTCCAACGATTTTCCAACTTTATCATTTCCCTAACTAAAATAAGATTTCTCCAGCTTTGATTAATAAGCATCTGTCTCAGCTTCAACCGCATCATTTGATGTGGATCTTGATCCCGCAGCTATATCTTCACATAAAGTAATCCCTAGGAGCCAAATACGGAGAATATGGCGGATGTGGAAGCGACGGTCATGTTGTCTAGATGTGTGTGAAGGTGCAACATCTTGATGAAAGAGAATTTTCTTTTTGGCAAGGCGTGGACGTTTGGCCTGAATAGCATCTTCAGTTGATTTAGTAACGAAGCTAATACTCCCCGATGATGGTTCTGCTCTTCTGCAGGTAATCTACGAGCACATGCCGTGTGAACTCCTCTTTTTACTCTGGCGTGTAGTGATGACTCCATGTTTCATCTACTGTTATGAAACGTCGGAGAAACTCACTAGATTTGTGTTTAAACAAGTCTAAACACTCTTCACAAATGTTAATTTAATTGTGTTTCATGTCCATTGTTACCAAACGTTGCACCCTCAAGCGGAGAGCTTTCTCATACCCAAAACTTCATGTAGAATGTAATGGATATGGCCTATGGATGTCTTTGCAAACTCGCCTACCTTCAAAAGGCGATTATTGAGTGTGGTATTGTGAATTTTTGTCACAATCTCGTAGGTCACAGAGTTTTGGGAGACCTGTGCGCCCATCATTTTGAATGGATGTATGACCACGCTTAAATTCAGCAGCCCATTTTATAACCATCGAAAACGAAGGGGAAGGGTCCTTTAATTTGGTATCTAATTCCTTTTGTATTTCTGTTGGGGTTAAGCCCTTCAAAACAAAATATTTTATTACCGCTCGTATTTCAGCATTGTCTATTTCGTAGAAAATGCTAACACTGGTTTGTTTAGACTATCATCACAAACGAGTGACTATACTTATAGCACGCCATCTAAATGTTTACTTAAAAACTATCATAGTAATTTGGCAATCTTCACGACATCTCTGAGTCACTTTTAGAACATTCTGTACCCGCAGCGCCTGCTCTCCAAGGAGTCCGAGCCCGTCAGAGGATCCTCTTTCATATCAGAAGCCGAGGCAGAAATCTTTCCAAAGCGCAAGCCACCGTCACACCGCACCAGTGTATCTTGCAACATATCAATGGAATGGGAGAGAGACAAATTCGTGGAAAGGAAACCTCCAGCCCATCATTTGCCTAAGCGAACAGGGGAATTCACGAAAAAAACGAATGACTGACCCCAAAGGGACTCCCTCTGAACCACCCTCTCGGTGAGAATCACTCTACTAACATTCTCGCACCATTATGTTAAACCCTTTATCTTCACTTTACTTTTCTTTTTCTTTCTTTTCCCTCCCCGCTCCGGTTCTTGTGAGACTAAACGGCAATATTTTTATTCAACAAGGGGTATTTCCAGGGAATATTTTTTCTCGTAGAAAGGAACTTCCTCGCATAATGTAGTGTGCGTTGTTAAATTAATCATTAGACATTTCTGTGATTAATTTATCACCAAAGTGAATTACATACTAAATAGCCAGCATAGCTTGATAAACACTTCAGAATACCGATAAATTAGCCTACAGTCGGTTCTCATGGGATGCATTTATCTACGATCATGCTAGCTGTTGAAATTCTGAGTGCCTTGTTCTTGCCAATTAAACGTAAATGCTCGGTGATTTACAGCATCATTCCCTAGAGCTAGTATGCGGTGTTGCTCGCTACCACAAAGTTGAAGGTCAGAAGACTATCCAATTGCATAGTGTCCTTATTGCAGAAAATTATTAAGCAATAAATAAGCAAGTGAATGATAGTTCTCTGGGTTTTTATATCACTTAAACGTTTTAGTCTCTTTCATACCCTCTGCACAAATAGGGAAAGTTTACAGCTAAGTTTATTATGGTGCTCGGTTAAGCATAGCGCATACAAACAATAATACAAACTGCAATTAAGTGGAAACGAACAAAGTTTAATTTAGTTGATTTCATCTTTACATTTATTATTTTTATTCAGGAGAAACCAGAAGCAGAATCTTCAGGACACAGTCGCCTTTACATAGTTTGCTGACAGGTGTCTTTATTTTAGTATTTTTAGAAGTTTAAAAGGCATTTGATACCATCCAAGCTCAAATTTTGCTGATACGAGGGGCATTCTGCCATCAGCCTATCTATGGTTGGACAATAATGTCAAAAATATCTACCCATCTGGCTACAATGAGCCTTAAACTGTCAAAATAATCACAAATGCAACTTTAAAATTGCATAGTGACTGTCAAACAGTCTGTTGAGTTCAGTCCTGTGTCAGTCTGGTGAAAAGTCATAAGTATTTCTAAAGAAATTTTAGGATTTTACATTTTCATAAGCTATAAGCTAGGTGAAAGAGCGGAAGAAAATCCATGGGGACTTGGAAGCTGTTCATGGTGATCAAGTGTGTTCATTTGACACCATTGCACGATGCATTCGATCATTTGAAGAACGAGAGACTTTGGAAAGACAACACACGCTCTAGCCTGCCTCGGAAACTGTGAACGTGAGAACAATTCAAAGAGTGAGGAACTTGGTGGAGGAAATTCGACATATTACTGTTGAAATTCTTTGGAAGTGGGTACCAGTGTTGGCAGCACTGACAGTTTACTCCATGAATATTTAAAGTTATGAAAAAATCTGTTTAAAACGGGCTCCACATTTCCTAACCAATGAAGAGGAGAAGGGAATATGCAAGGAAACTGCTAGCATGTTTCCACAAATGGTTCTAAACGTTTGACAGATATATGTACTGGTGATGAAAGTTGGTTTTATTCCTATACCACTCCGAATAAAAGTCAGAAATGCGTGTAGGTAAATGAGAATGACCCAAGATCAGTTGTTCTTCAACAAGAATTTCTTTCTCGGAAGAGAATGTTCACTGTTTTCTTTAACTATGAAGGATCATTAGTGGTTGACTGTATGTCAGCAGAAATTAAAATTAATGCAGAACTTCTACTCTACAATCCTGAAATTGCATCGTGCGACTTCTGCTCGTTTCCTCTAGTGAAATCTTGCATTGCTGGAAAACCTTTTAAACAAATGCAGAATCTTGCCCAAGCTATAAATTCAACTCTGTTGACAATATCTAGCCTGAATACCGTAGCGCTTTTGACAAGTAGCTGCAACGTCTACAACTGTGTGTGTGTGTGTGTGCGCGCGCGTGCGTGCGTGTGGAAGAGAGAGAGAAATGGAGAGTACTTGTAGGATAACTTTTCGAATTCACTCCTTACCTTGGACTTTAAGGTGGCACTTGTAAATCTTTTGTAATGCCCCTCGTAAAAGTAATATAAACAAGAATACCTAAGTTTTCATAAGAAATGAAATCTCAAATATATACCCCGAGGCCAGTGAAGCCGCTCTCCAAGGAAACCGAGCCCTTCAAAAGGGCTGCGTCCATACCTTAAGCCAGACCACCGCCACGCCGCACAGAGCATCATCCAGACTTTCCCAGCAATCAAAACCGGGAAAATCAAACAAGATGAAATGGGGGGAAAAGACTCATCTCAGCATTTTATGGGTACTAAGGACCAGAGGAAACCACGAAAAAACTCTTAAGTCAGGAAGGGTGACAGGATTTGAACCCGGAATATCGCAAAATTTACTGCCCAAGCCACCTCACTCTGTACTATAATAACAACAACAACAATAATAATAATAATAATAATAATAATAATAATAGAAATGAGAAGAAGAGGAACAGGAGGAGGAGGAGGAGGTACGTTATCTCTTTCTTGACACTCAACTAACTTGAAGTTCAGGAACGTGAGTTAACATTTCTCGTAAAACTCGCCATGAACGTAAAGTATACCATGACTTGGTAGAAATTAAATTTAAAAGGCACCTGTGCGTCAGCCACAATAAACCTCTTTAGTAATGTCAGCAATAAACTCCTTAAGTGCGGTGTATCCTGGGAAAACCTTCTCCTAAAGTATTATCGTAAGAAAGAGCGTATTTCGCGTTTAAGCACTACCATTAATGACACTTCGAAGGGCATTAATTTCACTTTGGCTTTAAATGAGATCATAAAACTGTTTCCACATTAACTGTTTACTATTGGTGTCATCTTCTTCGTATAAAAAGCAATAATAAAAAGTTTTCATAAAAGTAATTTTTAATGAAGTTATGAATTTAAGTGTTTATTATATAAAGGAAATATTTATGAGGATATTTCATATTAAGGCCGAAATTATTCTTAAATTGAAAAATTCTTCTTAATATTTTAAGGGTGTTCATTTTATTAATATATCAGAGGTTTTAATAAAGAAAACTTCGAGAGCAGTCGTATAATGGAACATAAAACCGTAAATAAACTAAAATAAAAAATATATAGAAAGCAAAGTAAAACTTTTTTGGAAAAAAGGATTTAAAATCTTCACAGCAATACACTACAGTGTAGAAAGTTCTTTTTGGCCGCGTTCGCAGATGAATCCACGCTTCCAATTAACAAGTTCCCCTCATATTTCTACTCGCACAACTTTGATCAATATTTGCATGACAAGTGCTAACCTCAACAAGTTTGGGGGAATTTCTGTCGCCTTTATGTTTTCTCTGCTTCGGTTTAAGCGTTGTAAAACAATACGTTACAGTAAAATTTACGTAATTAACACGCTGTAATTAATAACACTGGCGCACCACTTGTCTGTAATCGCACAACAGTTTTGATGATCTCTGCTAAATGATTTGAGTTGTAGTTCTGCAAAGGCAGAAACAATGCTTGCTCTCGTAACAGCAGGCTATGATTGATTGACCACGTCAACTATCACTGTCTGATATTAAGACAAACTGCACGAGAATTTTTTGTATTTTAGGATTATAGTTTAATTCATTTAAATGTAGTAACAGTATGGGAAGTATACTTTTTTATCCTATCATGATAATCCTTTATTTAATTTTTTTTGTGGGACTATAAATTGGATTGCAAATTGACCTTGGCCCAGTGCGCACTGCGCTTAGTTGTGATCGTAGGCCAGAAATAACTTCTTCAGTATTTTGAGCCACAATATAGGAATTAAAACAGGAGAGAATGATAATTTAGTCTTTATATTTAAGCATGGTCCCTGACACGGCGTGATAAACCACAGTAATAAGCACCGACTGGAGTGAAAAAACGGCACACTTTAATTAATATTTAAATCTGTCGAACTCTTCGACCAGGGCACTTTAGATCCAACAAACAAACCCAAAGAAATAAAATGAGGTGAAATGGGGAAAAAAATCCTGCTCAGTATTTCACAAGGTACTTTTTAAGTGTTCCCTCCGAATACTTCTAATTGAAAAATATATTGCTATTGCTAGAGCAGAAATAACAAAGTAATTTTTCTGGGAAACTGTTTTCTCCTCAGGGCACTACCATTAGGAAAAAATATAGCAGTACGTTATGTCCTACCGTATTGTAAAAAAAAATTATGTTTTGCCTACACTCCCCATCTCTTCCATTATGATTGATATTTTTAGGACGTCAAGATCCTAAGTATGGTTTCCTTCGGAAGTGAAATAAATCTTTGGCCTGAAGTCTAGATTTACGACACATAAAAGAAATTCAAGTCTGAAATAAGAAGCCTCTGAGCAAAATTTGTAAGTCCTTTTACACCCGGAATTAAATTGGTCGCTAATGAACAGAGATGTTTAAGAGCGTCTTTAGATTTATAAATCTAATTATAATAAATCTAACAATAATAATAATGATACATATTCATGGTGTTTTAACAACTGACTTTCTCTCATCTTACCCTTCGTTACATGCGTCATGTTTCTTGTTTTCTCTCTCCCAGCGTGGACTCAAGTTCGAGATGTCAGCATTCCGTTTAAACAATGTGTGCCAGAATATTGACAACCATTAGCGATAAAAATAAGAGATTTGCATTTGCATGATTATAAAAGCATACTCTGTACGCCCGACTATTCATGAGTTCCCCCCCACCCGCTCTCTCTCTCTTACGCCCAAGTCAAGTGATTGAAGTTCCAAACGCTGTACTAGGTAAAACTGTAGATGGTGCAACGACTCGAACCAGTACATTTCTGCAAATACCTTGATATGCCTTCAAGGGTGGTACTTAAAATGTTTTTGCTTTTGAAAACACTATTCATAGTTTACAGTAATCTCTCATACAATTTAATACTCAATTTAATTTAATTTACCATTTCTGCGCAATGTTACAGAAAAGTAAAAATAAAAATAAAATTTACAATTCAATAACTTTGACTCTCCATTAAGTACTTATAACTGATATAAGCCTTCTAATTTATATGTAAAATATTGAGTGATATGTGTCTAATAAATGCAGCATTTAACTTTTAGAAGCACTCAAATTATAAAGTCGTAAGTACCCTTTTAAATCTTTTATTCAGCATACAATTAATTGCTATATGTCTATTAATTTCTCTAATTTTCACGTGTAAAACATTAATAATATTTTGAAATACAACACACACAGTCGTTAAATTTAACTTTTTACATAGGAGTTCTACATTATATATATACTCATATTATACATTGCTCTATGTCAGTTTATATCGTTTTTATAATGCTTGTATACTCAGAATTTTTTTAAGACCTGCGCCTAGCGTTCATGTAATAATGCAGTTACGATGAAGCCTACCTCTTCTGTATTTCTGTATTTCATACAGAAAGAGTGAAAAATGTATTGGACTTCGCAATAGACCTTTTGTAAATCGAGAACAAAAATAGTTGTGCTTCTTTGTCAAAATAAAACAAAGCGTTTATTATAACAGCAGTTTGTTTGTTTGGCGTTTAAAGCTATAGATTGTACTTGCATTGTGCTCACAGTCACAAAAAGTGAACAAACATTTGAATTGCAGAGATGTCAAACAAAATAGTCTCAGAATTTCTGTTGCAATTAGCTTTCAAATTGTTTTCTTGGCAAAAGAATAATTTTCATAAAGAGAGGATGAGGTATCATTCTTATTTAAATTTTAACTACTGTGAGCGAAAGTTCCTGGGTTGGCAGCACTTGAAAACTAACTAAGCGAAAGAATCAATTCACAATAGATCCGCTGTTCAAAAGATTTATGCTAAAACCTTTCAGCCCGATTACCAAGGGAACGCGAACTTCATCCAAATCTCGACATTTATTAATGGAATTTCTAACACAGGTGAATGTATGTTTCAGCTGAGATATCTGAAGGAGACGTAACCCAGCGGCTGAACACACGTCATCATATTGTGTAACGTGTTATGTGCAACGGATGTGTGTTTCAGCGCAAGTATCACGTCGAGAGGTACATTCAACAGAAAGCGAGGAAGCATCAATATGGCGTCCTGGATCTGGTCCGAACCCCAAATTTAAGATGCAAAACTCTTATGATAACCTTCATCTGGTGAGTATGGGCAGCTACATTACTCAACTTCCCTTAATTGAACTTTGTGTGGCAGTGATGGATTTTACTGATGCATAGGAAGGAGGAGGAGGGAGTAGGTCAATTTTTACACAAAGTGAAACAGCTCAGATCGGAAGAGGCAAACAACTAGTAATGGGGGTTAGGGGATATGAGTTACATTTTATTTTAATTATTTCAACATTTATATAAGAGAGTGTAAGTAATTTATTTGTATTGTTTTCTTTTCTGTTTATTTTATTTAGGTATTTAAAATTTTCTATTACATATATTTTTTCTTTTTCCATTTATTTATTTAATGTTTGTTTGTGCATATATTTCCTATTGTATTGTAAAAGATCTACAGTCCCTGGATGACTTAGATTTGTAACATATATTTCAAATAAATGCACCACCTCTACTACTATTATTACTGCTGCTAATAATAATAGCAATAATAATAATAATAATAATAATAATAATTATTATTATTATTATTATAACAATTTATCATAAATAGCAAAGTTATTTACTTTTTGTCCTATATGATAAAATTTAAATAGTTGATACCGTCCAATAAATGAATTGCTAATTACTAGTTAACAAGAAAATTCTTTCAGTCTTAAAAAAGTAAATTCTTAATTTTTATCCAGAAAAAGTAATTTTACGTTTATACCTTTGGTTTACCACTCATTTTCAATACATAGGCACGTTTTACATAGGACATAATGAAATATTTGTATTTTGGTGCGAAAAAGTTAAATCTATACAGTTTTAATTGGCAATTTTGAGCCCAAACTATGAACAAGAAAAGCGAGACGTTCTAGCATGTAATATGAAATTTCCCCCTTCCCCGAGTGGGGTTAAGATCAAGAAAGGAATTTTTAATCAGACCATGGATTCGTGTTCTGTGTAAGAACTTCTTTAACGCGCTCCTTCATGGCAATGAGAGAACATTTCATATCTGTTGTACATAACTTCTGAGCAATTAAACAGGTGATAACTAGGTTGCAGGTATTAATGTATTTCCACAATCACTTTCTTTCGACTTCTTCGCTCAAAATGTTGGTACAGTAAGTGAAAACTTCAGAACGCTTCCACCCAGACATTTGAGCGCTGGAATGAAGGTATGATTTATTCTCGCCTCATTTCTTAACGAAAGGTGCAGTAAATGTTTTGTTCTCCGCTGTAGCTTACACGAACGACTGAAATGTATTGTCACATGTCTCTTTCATCGCATTTTCAGTGGATAAGTTGAAGAGGCCATGAAATTTCGTTACATGCTGTACCAGGCAAACGGAACGAATTTATACTTTCTGACTGTTATTGAAAGCTGATAAAAGAGCGGATAAATAAAAAAGTATTATCAGTTTGACCGTTCCTAGAAGAAAAATAACCAATAAATGTATACGTTTAGTGTCCATCTAAAAAAAGACTGCATACCTCACTTCACCGTATTATGTCACATACCAAATCAAACTTAGAGGGAATGAAACATATATTAGAATACAACTCATTTAGTTAATTAAACAATGCCAAATTTATTTAAGTATAAAGTTAATGAAGTCGAGACCACAAAGAGGTTCCCAAAACTCTAGCAGCCATCTCCAATAGTAACCATTCTACTTCCTAACAATGTGATGACTGTCAAAATGGACAAGAGGGAGGTTTGATAATGCTATGTTTAAACACAATGAGCCATTAAAGCAGAATTAAAGAGTTGAATATTGAATATTTATTTGCATCACATTCATATAGATTGATATGTCAAATTACATGATCAAACTAAAATTTAAAAAAAGAAAATAAAGTAGAAAGTTGTTCAGTCAAAATTTTAAAATCTTACATTAAAGAAGTGATCCCTACTAAAGAGAACATTTTGCAACATATTGCAACTCATGCGGTTGTTGACGCTCAATTTTCAAATTCTTCTCTCCATTTAGATGAAAAGTTAACATGAAACATTCGATGACAATGAAGAGGGGGGTTTTTACGTCTTCTTCTCTTACATCCATCTGCAGTTCCGCTTAGCTCATTCAAGAAAAGGCCGTGGTCACTGGTCCTAATTAGTCGTAATGCTACTCGAGTTAGCGGCGAATTAAAACAAACTTATTTGTCTGTAAGGCTTGCAAGTTACGGCCCCAATCGCATATATCCTATCTGACGAAACATTGCAGCTTTCAGGTGAGGGCGCTCGTGTGCCGTGAATGCGATCCGCTCCTTCTCTCTGCGCGGTGTCAGTTTGAGGAATGTAGAGTTCAGCCTGATCATGAGAATATCAACAACTTTTGGGAGTTAATAAATAACATTAGCCTTCTGCCCAACACTTTGGTTTAATGCACACTTTGCATGTCATCATGCCTCCAACACTTGTTTACAGTATAATGAATATGAACCCAGGTTTCCTCTGTATAAACAATTGGCTTCTTTGGCCCTTTTTAATTTTTTCTCAGCGTTCGCAAGTATTACATTAATGTCAGGCCGCTCCATTAAAATGTGTCGCAAGTTTTTACATTTCTTGAATTCTGTGCATTTCAGTATTCTTCAGGATGAATCTTTGTTCCCCTCAAATGATAATGTTTCCTTAACTGCATTCAGGAGTAACGTCGTAATTTCTCTACTCATAAAACTCCAAAAACGTTCTGCGCAAGACACATTTTGCAAAATCGTCAAGTTCAATTTTCTTTGGATGTGGGTGGCTTTTACCAGGAGTTGACAATATTTCTCCATTGAGCTTTAATTTCTCACCCTCCTTCCCCATACATATATTGTTCTTTCAATTTACCCCACTGCCGTCTCTACAAAATTGTAACACATTGTATATAATTTGTGTGCTTTGCGAGTGTATGACTTCGCATGATACTTTTTCGGCGGGGTTTCCACTTGCTCTCGTGTATGCACACTTTTGACACGACTTGCTGACTGCATGCACTGAACTGCTGCATTTCTTTACTGCAGCACTGTGCATAGTACGTCAGAGAAGCATGACGTGTTACACTATCGTAATCGGGTTGACTGTCAAGGATCCGCTACCTGCCATTCTGGGTGCAGTGCGTCAGTATAAACAAAGCAAAGTAAACGTATAGAGGAACAGCCTGTTTTGGTAGGAATCTCGAGCCTTAATTTTAACTGCTAAAGTTGATTTTTCTGGCTTTAGCACTTGATGCATTTTCTTATTAATTTTGTTCTTAGGCATTCTTTCACTAATACCACAGCAAAGAACTAATTAAACCGTATTGGAATAAAGAAAACCCCAAGATACGGCCATGAAAAGGTAGATTTGCCCAACATAGGGAAGAAAGAAAAAGTTTACCATACTATGGGTGAAATTTGTTTAAATAATATAAATATTTAAACTTATAAAATATAAAAAGACACTCCATCAAAATCCAACAAATAAATACCTATTAGATTGCAAACACATACAAACTGTCTCATTAGTTAATGTTGGTTTTTAAGCAGAATCTGATATGAAATGCTTTCTAACATGAAATTTAAACCAATTCAGAGTAAATGTCATTAGATTCTATAGCTTTGAGCCACCTTTCAGCAAAGTTTGTTATCCCACGATGAAGCAATTTCTTCTACGGCTCGAATTGTTTTTTTTTTCTGTCTCTCTCTCTCTCCACGCATGAAATGGGCTATGGATCGAAACAAATGGCAATCTTAAGGTGCAAGAATACGAAATATGCTGGGTGTGGTAGAAGTTCCATCCCTCCTAATTTCTGGATTTCGCCCATGTTTGTTCGAGTGATATGGAGTCTTGCATTGTTCTGCTGCAAGAGAGATCTATTTCAGTTAACTAATGCTGGGTGTTTCTGTCTCAAAGCTTTATGAACTGAGAGAATAAATATTCGCATGAACTACATGCCAGTTTGGAACAAATTCCTAGGAAGTATACCTTCAAAACTCCACCAAATACATAAAATTACTTTGGGACCGATTTTATTTAGCCCTGTCTTTGGCAGGCGATCTGTCAGGGTGTGGTATTTACCTCTTTTTTATCATATGTGACAATTCTGCTAATAAATCTATCATCCATGGCATTTACGATAAACTGACAACAGATATCCACTCTGCGTGAACCTTTTCAAGTGTCAATTCAGAGGTACAGATCTACAGCTTCTGTATTATTATTATTATTATTATTATTATTATTATGTATCTTTTGATACACCAAGTTCTGAGAGCCTACGAGTACTTTTTTGCAAATTTTCTTCTAAACTATTCATCTGTTCTCAATATTCCACACCTTAGCTCGTCTTTAATGTTTTGTTCTCCATTATTAAAACGTTGTGTTCGCTCACAAGCGACACCTTCTCCCTCCACTTCACATACTCTTCGAGCCGCGACAGCAGCTATATAATCTTGTTTCCGGTAGTGTTTTAGAAGAACTCTGATCTCAAACTTCGTTACTTCCATTTTATGATTGTGTATTAACAACTGACACATGCTCACAATAAGCCCAATAATAACCACGGCATCCTGTAAATACCATAGCCAAACAAAAGAATATCGTTAACATCTTACAACCGCCATTTTTATGAGACAACCTAATACAATAACATTTCAACATTAAAACAAATTGGTGAAAAATTAAAATACACATTGTGCAATACATTATAAAACAATATAACCATTACTAATGCCTAACATCAGTAAAATATCCCTGTATAACTGATTGAACAAAGAAATTCCAATTATGAAATCTTAACAAATAACATGACTTAAATACCTAGGTTGGAGCATCGAGGAAATGGAGTCTGTTCTGTGCCCTGATTATTTTATAGATAATCCCAGCGAAGAGATGCCATTCACATGGAATATTAGCTACAGTACAAACCATAAAATGACATAGAAAAGTAATCCCCATGATATTTGGGAACCAACTCATGTGCAACTGTAAGCGTCGAGGATGCCTAGGGTAGCATGGCGTTATTAACCCCGAAACTATCGATACTTAATACAAGCACATACATATGCTCTTATATATAAACCGCCGCGGGTGGCCGAGGTCGGGACTCGTGAGCGGGGAGTCTGGGGTTCGAATCCCCTTAATGAAGTTTTTTCCACGTTCTCCTCAGTCCTCATAAATGGCAAATGCCGAGAAAATACCCAAAACTTAGGCCTAGAATGTTTGCTTCCTTTAAAAGGGGCGTTAATTTACTATTTCACTTCATGTATCTTCAGTGTCCACCGCTTGTGGTGCCTCAATGGGCGTTAAACACCATTTAAAAATAAGTAAATAAATAAAATTTTGTTCTTATCTTGAACGACAGATTTGGCTCTCGAGGTAAGGAAGGCTTGGGAAGAAAGAAATATAATACTGATGGATGATATAATTACACGCCCTTTATAACATTATAGCAGTACTCCTCTTATCAGCCAAGTTGAAGCTAACCATCTACTGTAGTTCTGCTACTCTCACCAGTTTTCATAGTTCAAATTATTTCATAAGTAATTTCTTAATCTGATGTACAGCCGTTTTGAATGTCATCTTCATATTTTCTTAAGCTATTGACATTAAAGCAATTAAGGCAGATTATGTTACATCTGACTATATAGCACAACACAGTCTTGCCTTTATCAAGAGAAGTGAGCTATAACATCGCTACTTTGTATTCAGTACGTACTTAAAGAGGGGCTACTAACGACTTTTGCAGGTGAAACATGAGTGTATTTACTGGGTTAAGCCATACCGTCCAACATTGGCACTTAAAACGTACCCTGTTAAACTAATGGAATTTATTACATAGCTTGGTGCAGGTAAGTACTCGCACTTTAGCAATTAACCCTTGGGTCAGTGGATGCCCCTCGTTCTCCAGTGAGGTATTGACTGCGGCAAGATAGATAGCCAAAAGCGTTGAGTGTTCTTCGTTTAGGGGGAACATTCATCTTCTATCTCGACGTTTTCTAGATCATACATATTTTATTTATTAATTTACTCCTTCCGAGTATTGGCAGATAAATGAATCAGGGAGTTGAGCATTAAAATTCAGCAACGAGTTTCTACGATCAGTAACTCCGCTAAGGTGAATTCCTAAAGGAGCCTCCTCTTCCTTCCTTCTTATTCTCTTACTCTTCTGCTTCTTATTTTCTCTTTTTGTGGTTTTTTTTTCGTTTTTTTTTACCAACAGGTTTTTTTTTTAGATTTTCAATTCATTCTTAACGTCTTCACTTGATATAAAGTTACACATGTAGTCTCAGCTCAGTACAAGTCTTTCAGGGTCTCTGAAGACTCCTCGTTTGAACCACCTATGATATGGATCACCTTTAGTGATAGTAGAAGAGAAAAAAATGGAAATAGCCAATGTAATATAATAATAATAACAATAATATCTTATTATTATAATCATAATAATCTGAAATACTCCTCAAGGTACCTTGTTTCCTACATCGGAACGTGTATTGCAAACTCTTCCACTTTATTCTAAATTACAAAATTACATTCTTACTTTATTATTTTCCAGGTGATACTTATAACTAGGTTGCAATTAGAAATTTACTAAAATAACAAATTTGATGAATAACAAAATTACATTCCCTTCAACTACTTCCTAATTTCTGAGAACTAGCTACTACTTCCACTTAATTTTTAACTCTAAATTAATAAACTACATTCGCCGATATACGGTAGAAACTGTACTGGTGACCAGTAGTTCACCAGAGTATTTCAGCCAAAGGAAATATATATGATTGTTGATTTGGTTTATTTACGCACGCTCTTTAACCTCTCAGGTCATCAGCCTATCACTCAATTCAGGGCATGAAAAAGTCGACAATTTTTTCTTAGAGGCCTCTTCTTTCACGATTGAGGCTCTTTTACGTGCCTTAAATCTACGACATGGGACCCACGGCTTTATTTCCCTTCCCGAAGGAAGCCATACTTAGGAATTTTACCCCCGAAATAATAGCGATACAGGCCGGGATTGAACCCGCGACCTTGGGTTTAGGAGGAAAGTATGGCTATCACTAACTACGAGGACCGATGGGGAAATCTATGAAGGTACGACTGCATTTTACGGTCAGCCTGCACAATCATGTAACAAGGTTTTTGGCAAGCAGTTCATAGGGAAAGAGAGCTCATTGAAGATGACTAGTACAGAGCGGCCTGTGGAAGCAACTTCCAGAGTAACGTGCAAAAAGATTGAAGCTTTAATTTTCACAGACAGATTAATTAAGACTTCCTAATTAGTAGAACGACTGGGCATTTCGACAGGTACAGATGGAAAATAATTCAGGAAAAGTTTGGTATATACAAGGTTAGTGTACACATGTCAACCAGACCGCAGGCTGCCATCCAACAATGTAGATTTCAGACATTCTACAATTCAATTTGTTCCCTCGAATTAATTTATCTTCAGAGTTTTGAAGAATTTCTTACTGGACAGTGATTTTCACATGATAAATGTGACAAAATTATTGAAAATTTTTGATTTCCGGAGCAACCAGAAGAGCTTTTCTAAAGGCTTATAGTCATTGTAAGAAAAGTGATGTGTGTGTGCGTGCGTGCGTGCGAGAGAGAGAGAGAGAGAGAGAGAGAGAGAGAGATTGTCAGGGATCTATATTGAAAAATACAACAATTTTTTTCTTTCATTCTTAAGTGGGTATATTATTTAACATCCCTAGTACATATGAGAAACAAGATTTAGAAAGGTTTAGATCACCAGTAAGTTGAAGTATTTATATTCTGCCAAGATGAGATACAAATGTCATAAATTGACACAAACGTGAACATTGTGTTGAAGAGTATTTTAGCAGCATCCAAGCTGTATTATCAAGGCGTCCAGACTCATTTTTTCTCTAGGTGTATGGTTCTTCACGAAGTGAACATTTTTTCATGCATTTCTTGACAAACATTGATGTATTGCCTTATTTTCCTGACAACATGCATAAATGCGTTCATGTTTAATTAGAGAACTGTATTAAGAAACTCAACATTACAACAACACCATGCTTCCTTATATTATGATTATTTTGTCAAAAATGCATATGTTCTGTGTCCCTACATACGCTCCAAATTCAGATTCACTAACAATACGCCGAAAATCTTTTAGGTGAACGAATAACTGAAATTAAATGCTAAAATTCAAAATACTTCTAAATTGTTAAATTCCCTCATTAAACTATAAAGCAATAAAGTACCATAGTTTTACAGTCAATTCGTTCATTTCTGCTACAGAAAAGTTTTTAGTACCTTCAACAGCTTGTTTAAGTTCGCGCAAATAAATTCAAAAATGGACTCGTATGTTAGGAAAGGGCAAATGCAAACACAGTAAATACCTGTAGTATGCAAATCCGGCTTAAGAAGCTCACAAATTTTGCCACAATGTTAGTGCTGCCAGCAGGAGTGTTTAATGAACAATTTCTCTCCGCGCATATGGCCCATGAAAAGTCGTGCTCAACAAGAGCATATAATTTTTTATGATAGCAGCTCTTAAAGCTATACTTAGTATCTTGCACTGCAATAGACGCATAAGTGAATAATTAAAAGCATTGCATTGTTTCACAGGTTTACCAACACTTGCGTGTACGTGGGACTAACCTACTATGCACCTGTTATGGGCGGAGACGAGTTCCTCAACTTCTTTCTTGCCGGAGCCGTCGAGCTGCCGGTCTACGTGTTCCTGTGGCCTTCCATGGACTGCTGGGGACGCAGATGGGTTCTCTGCTTCAGCATGGTTACTGGCGGCGCCGCCTGTTTAGGGACTTTCTTTTTCGAAAATGGTAAGCTTGTAGTTTCTATGAGTGCCTTTTTTCTTCTCTCTTTTCCTGCGATAAAATGGCAATACAATATATTGCAGCAAAATTTACCTCACATATTATTAACACTAGCGCACCTTAACCAGTTGTATTACAGGCAGAAATATTGCTTGTTCTCATAACAGCAAACTGCAACTGACTGTTCTCGTGTAGAGAACTACGTTTCGTTTTAAATGCAGGTCAAAAATACTCTTTGTGCTAGTATTTGGCGTCGAAAAAACCGCCTGAATTTAGAAATCTTTAACCGAACCCACGAAAGTTAAAACATGATTTCAACAAACAATATAGAGTTGTATTTTTAAAAATTATAGTATACATTTATGAGTTATTTAGATACTTTATTAATAAGTACAGTGTATCATGATGTAATATGAACGGAATGATATTGGGTTTAACTTTCATTTCCGTTGGTTAAATATTCGCTATTTTCTAAGATGCAAAAATAAAAGTTTAAAATCTTGAATGAACTGTGTAAACTAGGAACTGAACTTGTGTGATCTTATGGTCACAAAACACGCATGAGCGTGGCCTTAAAACTGTTTAACATGCAGTATCATAAAACTAGATAGTTATCTGTTTGCGGGCCGAATAATATTTACTTGGTTTTTATAATAACGTGGTTTATATGGATGTTTGGGCATTTTCTCCCTGGTTCATAACTTAGGCACTCGAATATATAGGCAGGCACGAATATGCAGTCTGCTTTTTTTATTTAATTTTTTAAAATAAAATACAACTGTGTAATACTCTAGAAAAACAGCAGCTTCAAAGTTGATTTCAGTCAGGAAACAGTAAAAAGTTATGAAAATTCTAGTCTAGAAAAGCTGACACAGCTATAGTATGCAGCACAGGTTAAAAAAATTAAAGAAGAAAGCTTACCTCAAATCTATTTTAGTACTATATTTTTTGCTAGCCTCTCCTAGCCCAGACTAATAGAAACCTACAACAACAACAACACAGGGTTTCCTTTAATTTACAATAAAAAGACCGTCACATCACTAGCCGCGCAATTATAAAAGTTTAAAAAACGTGGAGCTTATTGTGTTTGGAGTCATTTCTCAACCTTACTCCAACCTCTCAGGAGCTGCCTTTGCTTTCATTAGAGTCTGATTACCGTCCGTCACCAGCTGTCTTTATTCGGTGATCTTAACTTTATCGAAACGTTCTTCCGCTGTTCTACACTTCCGAGAACAAGTCAAAATATAACTATAAAACAAATGGCATGATAAAAACTACTGGGTTCATCCAATTATCTGATCACCGACGGGGCGGCAGGAATTGCATCGGCAGATAAGCCATTATTCAAAGCCACCCGAACTACACTCGAGTCAGTGGTAGATACGCAAGAGTGAAAGTTTAATAAATTCTATGCATTTAAAATGTTATGTACTCGCCCATGTCACCCAAGGAGATGGAACAACCTGCCTTCATTTTCCACACATTTCTTGCATCTATTCATAAAATTACCCATTACCCTCCTTAATTCTCTTTGCAAAATTAAATTTATCTCCTGATAGATGTTATCTTATAGCTTGTTTTAATATTTGGATAATATTTAGAATTATGACTTAAAACTCCATCATCCGGGAATTTTTCTGACAGTCAAGTGAACTCGGTACAGGCGTAGGAATTATAAATAAATGCTCGTTATGAGATAGAATAATTAGGGCTAGTGTTTGCCATTTTATGTTCTTAGCAGATTTAACTTAAGGATAGACACATGTTAGTTCTTTCACTCAGTCCTTGTCGTGACTCTGGGCCAATGTAGCAGTTCGGTAACCGTCTGCCGGCCATAATTCGCTAAGCTGGGCTGACCTTGAACAATGGTTCATTTGTCGGTCGATGCAGTCTCAGATGAACTGGTGGTCTGACATATAACTGAAGGAAACTGTCACATATACTGTTCACTTCAGATGTAAAGAACTAACTGCAAGCGGCATGCACAATAATACGTTTGGAATGAATCTCAAAAGACTTGTTTTTTCAAGCTACTACAGCAGGTTAGTAATGAATGCTATGCCAAGATAAGCGAAGAGGGCTTCTGATTTTTTTCCCCAATACTTGCTTTTTACGACTTCTTCAAAGCACAACTTGGGATAAACTTCAACCGCCTTCACTTCTGTTATAAAAATGTATTTTCGAAATAAAAGATATGTGTCTTCCGCACAAATACTAAATATATAATTTGCCTTTTTTGTATCTGAGCAATTGGAATGCTAATTGGTTTTTTTGGGGTTTTTTTTTTTATCAGCGGAGCACGCAGGAAAAGTTCTTAAGCATGCGCAGACCAAAGTTTTACCCCTACTATTTCTTTAATCACCTCCTCTATACACAGAAATTGGCCCAGAGTCTTATGTAAATGAGTTATTTTTTAATAAAAATATGCTAACAATATACACGTAAAAAAATATCGTACTGAGGAGTTACTTTAACCTTCTTACCTTCCAAATTTGGCATCAGGCGATTACTATCTGTTTATGTATCTTAAAGGCTATATCGTATCGAAGTGCAGTTCATGTAGGTTGAAGAGCTAATCCAAATAATTCTACTGAGATACGAAAGAATATGATGCCTGTAACAAACCTCTGGAAGAGAAAACAAAACAGGTTACTCTAAACTTAATTTCCTGTCTCTGATTAGTTTACAGGGGAACCTTTTCTGATGACGTGCCACTCACAGTGCATACTAATGACTGAATTGTCAGCAAATGCCACAGGATCAAATGAAAAAGCCAAAATCAATACTGCAATTTTGATGAGTCGCTTCTTAAGTTTCATTAACTCGCTTCATTTCAAGACATATACAAAAGCTGTATTAGCAGTCTCACAAAACTGAGAGAATTCTTACGAAATGATAAATGCACTTTTTGAACAGAATTTGTTTTTGCACTGTATGCTACTTTTTTTTTTCATTTTACCCGGCTACACTATTGAATTCTTTTCAAGCGTTACACGTTTAATAAAAGAAACAGAATGGAAAGAGATTCCTAGGTAATAAATATATTGCAGTGATACAAAAACAATGGCAGGATTAAACTAGCTACAAAAAGCTTTTATAAAAATGAAGCAGTTATTCTGCGGAAAAACCGGAGAAGTACATTGCCTGCAGAAACTTTTTTCTTGTAAAACGTAACAGTAAGCTTTAATTTTGAATTTTATTCCTTAAATGTGTAGTGTAATGAGCTTTTGTTTAATACCAACTTATGCTGGTTTTTATTCCTTAGAGCCCACCATAAAGGCATAAGGAATATATAAATACATATTATTTCTTAATATGGTTCAAGTATCAACAAGTATTGTCAGAAGAGGTAGAATTTATAGGTAAAATAAGAAAAAGCATACAATGTCCAATCTATTATTAAACCATGTAACCAACTAATTATTAATATTTTTATTTGTCTTATTTGCAATTTTTTCACAAAAACACAAAACAAATATGACTTATACATTAACGTTTTTCTCGTTTACTAAATAACACTAGAAAATTCGTTTTTGCTTAAAAAAGTATGTTCAAGTGGTAGTATATATGTACAGAATATGAATGACCTACATTGCAATTATTTAGGAGATTGTAGAGAAATCTAAAAAAATTATGGCCTGGGTGTTCCAATTTCAAAGTTATGGCATTAAGTTTCTAAAGGGTCAATATGTTGCTGACTAATAAAACTTCAATTTGAAATAATATCACACAATAAAGAACGGAAGTTGTGAAGTATGTCTTTATAGCGCAGCCAACATGATAATGGCGTAAAGCAAAAGCCCGTTATCAATTTATAAATTTGTTGGTTACTTTTGTTTACTTTTACATTTTATGTATGAGCGTAGTTCACCATAAAATAAACAATTGAATATCCTACTCCGCAGAACCCAAACTTACATCTTTTCAACCAGTATGTCGCCTTCTCCATTAGGCCACACCATCAGTTGTACATTTATTATTTTATTTATTTATTTACAGACGCTCTTTAACATCTATGGTGTCTGGTGTTCCATTTAATTCAAGCAGTGAAACAGTCGATAAATTTGCTGAGAAGTCACTTCTTTCACGCTTGAGGTTCTTTTTCGTGCCGTAAATCGACAACACGGAACCCATGGCTTTACTTCCCTTTCGAGGAAGCCATACTTAGAATTTTACGCCCTTAAAGTTTCATTGGCATTAGCCGGGTTTAAACCGCGATCTTGAAGCTACGAAGCAAGTATGGTTATACTGGGCCACCAGGACCGACGTCATGTTGGCAGCTTCTTTTACACTAAGCTACCTAACATAATAAACCAGAGATTTTATTCCACTAAATCTTGCAGACGCTGATAATGAGCTATAGAACATCGCGGTTTCCTCGCTCGGGAAGCGGATTTGAAGGAATCTAAAGGCTTATTTGTATCGCATTTCACTTATCAGCATAGACTGAACTTTGTGGATCAAACATTCCCTATCTGAAACTCTTCTCTACATTATTTTAAATCACTGCGGTGTAATTCATTAACACAGGTATATAATAACATTATATCTTTATTACCATCATTATCATCACCAAAATGACAGATTATTCCTTAGGCCTGTTCCGGGTTCTGATAGACCATTATTAGAAACCATTTGAATTCAATCAGCCTTAATGTCTGCAGATGCCAGTGGCCAGTTTATCGCCTCAAAAACAAATTTGTCTTGCTTCAAGGTTTCAACCGCCATTTTTGGAAGATATATATAGAGAGAGAGAAGCGAGAATACATTCTATCCCTTATATCCACTATCATATTAAATCACCTGAGGTATCGCCAAAAGAATTCCGTGCATTTGTGTTTATGAAAAGGACTCTTGAAAGCAAAAGATCGCAAGCTGTAAATGGTCTCTGGAAAGCCTACCAAGAGTGCAATAAAATTACTAAGCTACACCAGCTTGCTATAATGGAAGTTTCAATGGAGAGCAATAGCTCACGCTCGAACATGGCGCTGGTGGAGGTTGGTTTTTTCTAAGTTAAAGCTGGAGTGATATTTTATATATGGAGAAAGTTTGTTCATTAATAACCCCAAGTGGATGATGTCATTTGAAGTGGTGATGATAATGGGGGGGGGGCTATATAAAATCCATAAAAGACGTTTGATTAAAGGTGATAACGCTGTCCTCTCCTCCGTCTCTTAGATTGTTTCTAGTAGATGTGTTGTAATTGTCGTGGTTGCCTCGACTGTAATATGCTGAATTTTGTGGTCGTTTAGACCAGAGGGAGGAGGATATGGGAGCTTGCTGGAGATCAATAACACTAGCGATATTACTGGGAGACACGATCTATTCTATTCGGGAAGTATATGAGTCGCCGTTAGTTAGTGAGAGTCTTATGAATTTCTTATGTTACCTTCACATGCGCCTAGTCCGAATTATCACACCTAACCGTATCACATCACTGACGGCACTGAACACAATAATGTCGGTCTAATAAATTGTTTAGAACATAGTAAATATAAACATCGAAGACTAACACTTATGACGTTGAATTTAAATATGATACAGCTGAGTCGAGTATACACAGTTTATTACATTACACTCCGGCTGTCTTTCTCAACTCAATTGTACTATTTTCCTCGAACTAGCCAATTCCCTGAATTGTTCGTAAGAACTGTTCCAAACGACTATTTTCTTCCCCTAGACCTCTAATTTTGCTTTATTGTGCAGCCATTACGATCCGCTAGTCAGGATGCGGCTCTTGATCATAAAAATCTTAATTCAGAAATAGGCTTTACTTTCTACTCCCTAACGTGTCGTCCTAGGGACTATCGCATCTTCCTTTGATTTTTCGATCTTGATTGGATAAGAGATTGCGCTTTTTTTAGCTTGTTTTCTTCTCGAATACAGTTACTCTGTCTTTGGTACAACCACCCTCTCTATCTTACATAACAAAATTTTATGATTCTTTCGTTTCGCTAACATAACAAAGCGCAACCTTCCAATCTGTATACAATATTGAACCTTTGCCTTAGGCCCTCTTTTAGAATCTCTCAGGCCCTAACGAAGCATCAGTGTTCCCTTTACAAATACAAGGAATCTGGAGTACAGGTTCGTGTTCCTTTCATCCAGTAAACATAACAACTTTGTGGTGCTCAGTTTAGTAAGAAAATGTTGATAATATGACAACAGTCTTATGATATATGAAATAAATAATTTAATGTACACATGATTAAACATACATTACATGAACTTAAATATAATTCTACTTATAAATTATTGAGGGGTATAATTACCGCCACAAAGCTGTTTGAATTTTTACTATAGATCCCAAACAATCCTCTTTAATGCACGGCAATAAAAAGAATATTACTTCGAAAAGTTGAAAAATAAGAATTTTAAGTTTCTATAGAGTATTAATTGAAATCCAATGCATACTGCATGCCGAGTTACTAAAAATAAATAAAAGGAGGGTACAAATGTCTAGGAAGATATTTTTAAGAGCAGTGATAGGTTAATAGACAAGAAATTATTTATATATATATATTTTTTTTTGCTAAATAAGAACATGTATGATTATCGAAAAAATGTTTTCAGCATTTGACCCAAAGACAAACAGATTTCCTCATAGTTTACTCTAATTTTCACGCCAGGAATATAGATATCCGGAAAGACTGGTCAAAAGATGGGTGCAATAACTGTAACTGAAACAGGCTGTAGTTCTAGTTAACGAAAATCGTCGTCGTCATTATTATTATTATTATAAGTAATCCATATATAATGGTAGAACTAAAAATACCATTCGAGAAAAATCGCATACATCTTTCAGTGAGTGATACCTAATGTCTTAAGCAGGAGACAAGGGCCAGGTTTTATGGCGGTGAAGCATGAGCATGGACTAAGTCCCAACATTGTTTTCAGATAGAACACCCTCTTCAAATATTTCCAGTACCTCTATATTAAATACCGCGGCAGAAATATTCCCAAAGCGCAAGTCACTGTCACGTCGCGCCAGTCCACCTCGCCCAGGCGCTTTCGACTTTGTAATAGGACCAATGAAGCGAAATAGAAGAGCAGGAATTTCTTGTAATGGAAAGATTCATCACAGCTTAAGCGACATAGGAATACCGGGAAAAAACCAAGGTCAGAATGGCCGAAGGGATTTGAACCTGGGATTTCCCAAGTGCGAATTCCAAGCGTTGATGCCTGAACTATTCTACTCGGTAAGCTTAGTAACAGCTGTAGTCGCTCTTGCACTTCGCAGTGATAAGCTCTCGGACAGTAGTAAGAACGCCTTTGAGATTATACATCCTGTATAACAGAAGGCGTAATGCCTGAAATAGCGAGCAGTCTTCTTGCCCGTTCTACATGTCAAAGGAATTTACAATAGGAGCTCGTCTAGAGTTGGGAGCGCTATCTCGCTAATTCTCGCTCTCACTTGCAGCACGTCTTCTCACAAATGCGCATTTAAGTGACAGGTTCTTGTTAGCTGTATGTGCAGTTTGTCAACGACCATGCTTCAGGACAACATTCAAATGCAACACATAGCACTTCAAATTAACAGCAGAGAGCTTTCGCTTGGAGAAAATTAAACACACCTCCTAAGGATTTCTTGGTCACGGCAGCGTCTAAGTACTAGAGACATAGTTCATAATGTTCACGTTGTTATTAATAGATAACATGTTTCTGTAATCTGACCAGCAGAGAGAAAACTACTTGCGAATTTGATGGCGTTCTTTCATTATATCTAAATGCGTAACCTGGCATTGTATTTATGGACATTTACACTATTTTATATCAGGGAAAGCTTATTTTAAAAATAAATGTATAAAGTCGATTAGAATGGTTTGTTACTTTTCTCACTAAGCATTCTTTCTTAAGATATTTAAATTGCAGTGATAGCAATACAAGTATCGACCACTCAGTTGGCCTTTATGTGTGTGACTACTGTTTCTTTAGTTGTGAATTAAGGGTATTGTTGAAAGTTTCTTTAACAGTTTATTAAATGAAATTACAAACATACATATTATATACCCATTTTAGAAAATGATACGAATGATACTTGCATAAGTGTACATCAAACTTAAAATTATTAATTAAATTTTGTGGTAAATCAGGCATTAATTATAAAAATTATAATAGATATATTTTTCAAAAGCATATTTAATTTTAAACATCTGTGGTGGGTGATAACAGTTTCAAAGTCTCAACACGGAAGTATGTGTTGATGAAATTTAAGGAACTTTTAAAAAAGAAAAACACAGAATATCGCTGTGAATGTGTATGCCAAGGTAACTTTCAAGCTGATGGAAAAAGCACTCATAAAATTTTTACAGTTATTACAGCATTTTCCCCCGGCTTAAGTTCTTGCCGGACTTTTCTTTTACGGCTGTACAAACATCCTCTACAGCTCCCTTCTCTTGGAAATGAGCAAAAAACATCAATTCAACAATTAAATCAATTATTTTTGAGGAAGCATAAAGCAGATTCTTAAAGTTTTATGTGTATCCCGAGATCTTTTATCGTGGTATTTAGAAATGCCTATACTTATAATGTGATATACCATCACTTATCACTGCATATCATTTTTATCTTTATTAAATCAGGAAAAACACTTCCGGTTTCCCGAGATATATTAACACAAGAAAATGTCTTTTCAATTTGTGTTCCAACTCAAGGAGCCAACTTTGTCAGTACCTATGAATAATGGCGTGATTTTGTTAAATACTTACTGAGCATTCCTCTGCCAACTGTGGGAACAAACGCTGTGCGACCGACCTACATTTATTAGATTCACTCAGTTTCAAGAAATATTTATCCCTTTGAAGTTACGCTGCTTAACTTCTGGGGCTATTTATAATTCTCAACATACAGTTTTGTTTTTTTTTTTTTTCAAAAAATCTTGATTAAAAACACTATTTCTATAACTTGATTATTGCTGTTATATTATTAATTCACATTTTTTCCATAAAATCTAATTTAATGTTTTATATTATACAGTTTCTGTTTTATTTCCATATACTCTTGAAAAATAAAACTTCATGGTTTTGTTGTAAACATTTCTATAAATGTTATATTAAATATTTCACATTAATCTCTTTTGTTCTGCGCTGAAGTATGCCCCTGTTCAGTAAAATACTTTTCATGTTTGAACAACACTTTTTTTCTTTAAACTTTTCAGTTTTAAAGACTTTTGAGTGATTTAAATAATTTAAAAAAGCAATTAAGCATTTCCGGTTGCTGTTAAAATATATATTTTAAATACTTTGGAAAATTGTATCATTAAAAACAGAGTTATCACATACGAGTAAATTTATTCGCTTCTTTGTCAAGTTTCAACCACTAATGTCCCCTGAAAAGGTTGCATATACCCGCACAGCTACGACGGAGAAGTTGCCGAACAATCAGGAATAAAATTTAAAAACCGCAAAGTACTGCTGATGCAACCAAGGTCAGTCTCAAAATTCCTACAGCTGGTCTGGTTGTTAAACTCTGCTGTTTCGAGCCTCGATTGCACGGCAACTTCTCCGTCATAACTGTGCTGCGGGTATGTAGTGTTTTCAGGGGATGTTGGTAAACAACAAAGATTTTTTATTGATATATCACTGCTTCATGCGATCAGTTTTGTTTTCTCCCCGAGAGTTTTATCCATAGGGAGCGCGCCGCTCGGAAATCGGTTAGCCGGCCAGCTGGATCTCCGCGGGGGAAAGCATCACATGTCGTACTGTAGATGTCTACCTTAAGGAATAATGCATTACAATAAATTTTATTTATTATGGGTTGTTAATGTAATATTAATTTTGAAGGTAGATTTAATTGTAATTTTTTAAGATTATTAAAATGGTTAACAGCTCTATGCACACATCGCCCATCAGTAAAGCTGCTGATAGATTATTACAAAAGTTTGATGCAATGTGTAGTTATTTTAAAAGTACTTCATAGCGCTCCAACCACTTAAGAAGTTTTTCCAAAATGAGAATACTGACAAGGAAGTCAATGTTTCCATATTGTACATTTTGTGGTTTATTTCCATATACTTTTGTAGAATAAAACTTCATAGATTTGTTGTATACACTTCTAATAAATGATGTACTAAATATTTCACATTAATCTCTCTTGTTTTATGCCGAAACACGCCACTTGTTTAGTGATGATTTTCATGAGCAACAAGAGCTACAGTCTTTAAAACTGAAGAGTTCTTGACACTCTTGAGTTTGAAAGACTTTTGAATGGTTTCAATAATTAAATAAATCATTATAAGCGTTTTCAGTTGCTTTTAAAGCATATACTTTAAGTACTTTGGAAAATCGGTATCGTTAAAAAAAACAGTTATCATATACGAAAATTTATTCGCTTTTTTGTTCAGTTTCAACCACTTAACATCCACTAGAAATGCTGCACACCTGCAGCAGAGCTGTAACGAACAAGTTACCGAAAGTCAGGCGTAAAATTTAAAAACAGAATAATGTTGCAGCCAAGGGTCAGTCACAAACACCCAACAGTTCAGGTTATTGAACTCTGCTGTTTAAATTTGATCCCTCGTTGTTCGGCAACTTCTCCCTTGTATCTGTGCTGCGGATATGCAGCATTTTCAGGGGATATTAGTAGTTCAAACTTCGTAAAAGACGAACGAATCTATGTAACTCTATTTTTAATGATACTGTCAAAAGTATTTAGGATATTTTGCAATAAGGAAAACTTAGCTGCATAGAGGGTATATTCTCCCCAATCGGTAATGTAGCTCAAATCGGTGGAACTTCCAATAAAATCTAAGGAACTTGCGTGACAAGCCAATTTAATTAAATCAATAAAAATATTTTCTTACTTTAAATGTAATCTGTGCTTAGTATTTGAAAATCGTGTTTTATTCCATTGTAAGCGATTATGTCGTTGAGTCAACGAGTCGGGTAGCTTTCGTAATAATGCAAGATATCGCTGCATTGACAATGATGATTATCCTTACTTGTATCTGTAACCCTTATGCGCTAGCTATAGTTCGATACGTTGCTTAACACTTTATATATAGCCTACAACTATATGATTTTATAATCTTTAAGTAAAACCTTATTTTAATTGTTATACCCATAAAAAATCATACCGGACTATGATAACACATAGTAAATTAACTCCCTGTAAAAAACTGTAAGCGCCCAAAATTGCAGCCCGCGTCCTCTAAGAGGAGATCGGTAGTCCCTTGATCCTGAAAGGCGAAATCTACAGCATATTTGCCATCGGCTATAGCTATCAGAATTTCAGATTTTCTAAGGTTCTGAAACGTAACTAAATAATGTTGATTTGCAATGAAATGCATTCCAGAACCCGTGGTTGTAGTGCCTAATTGAAGAACTTTCCCAATGCGAAGGAGCATTTAATACGTTATTACAAATGCATGGTGTAAACCACAACTGTGGCTTTAATCACTCGATCATTTCCAGTCAATTTTGTCTCAAATTCTTCCATAAATAATAAGCACAATAATGGAAAATGTTTATACTTTATAACAATTTCATTTACAACACAAGATAAATGTAAGCATTATTGTGTTTATGCAAGACGTGAACTGCGCAGTTTGCAAAGAAATTTACATCGCACCCTCTCCCACAGTTTTCAACTGCGCTCTTCTCTAAGGTTTCAAATTTGTATTTATGAACCCTTGTCATTTGAAATGCCACTCCATTTTTCTATGTTATCATTATTAAATGGCTTTGTGAGTGAAGAATTTCAAGTAAGGTTTCTACATGATTCTATACGAAAATAATTTGAAAAATTCTCAGTAGGAATTATGAAAAATGGAATTAATTCTTTATGGTTATTGCTCAGCATAGTACCTCTTAAAATGAATGCATTTTGTTATACATTCACAAAAGTCAGATTACGGAGCCTGCAGAAAATGGCTGTTTTAAGTTTCCGTAATCGGTCAGGAATGTTTTCAGCTTTTGGAACAAACTGAAACCTGATGAAACCAAGTCAGCTAAATAAAATTGCATATTTCAATTCATTAATTTTTGTCGTTGCAACTATACTAGGCGGGAGTTGTATACATGTCATATTTTGGACCGGAAAAAGATTGTGAAAACTTCATTTCGAGATTTCATAGATTTGTAGAAAAAAAGACGTTTGGCAACCAGGCCTTCCTCTTGTAGCAACAGGAATGACGCTACTGGCGCGAGAAATATAACGGCTACCCCGCAGTACCGTTTTGTCGCGCACTTAATAGGGAAAAGTGGTCGCGATTATATTTCATCAATTGCATTACGGAAATGGTATTAACATTTGATAATAGTATTTACTTCCTACGACAGTGAAAGTTTCAACATTGAATGAAAGTGCCCAAAAACGAAACAAACATTTCTTTTAACTTTGAATGAAGGAATTGAACATTTGTATTTGAACATCAAACAGATACAATACTTTGTAGTTGAACCATCGTTGAAAGAGAATAAAACGCATCTGATTTTTTACGTAACCATTTAATTAAACCAAACAAAATGAAATATTTTTATTTAATAATTTTGAGGAATACAATAAAAATACAATACAATAAAATAATTGCAGTTTTTAAACATTCAGTGAATGTTTAAATGTGATTAGTGCGCATGTGCGAAGATGCAAATAGTAACTGAAATATCAATCAGTGCTTCGAACTCCAGTTTAAAGCCTGCTCAGTCCCCACAGTGCAAGCATCCTTTATACCAAACTGGTTTGGAGTGTGTACAAGGCCAGGCAGTGGTATCTTCAAATTCTTCCAACGATGCGTTGTCAGATACTGTCGCAACATCGAATATCAGTTTAAAATTATGATTTATACAAAGCAAAAATGCTAAATTGTGATGAAACGAAACACTTAAAGAACAAAGTAAAGAAAACAAAAAAAAATGTGTCCAGCTGAGTTCTATCGCGTTTTTCAATACACCTTAATCATTTGTTTTTTAATTATATAGTTCAAGAAAAGAACGCAAGACCTATCGTGTTGAAAACGTTTTCAAGGTTTCATTGTTTTCATTATAAATATATTATAGGACCATATCCTTAGCTAATGACTTCTGAATTACTTCTATCTTGTATAAGAAATGCGTGGAAATATGTACCCCTCCACTTAGTTTGGCGCAGGAATTAGCTGATTTTCATACGTCTTTAATAGTATAGTGCACGATATTCTGTTTTTCATTTTCTAACACGTACACCTCCATACTACAAGATGTTACATCTCTCCACCAAAATGAATTTTATTGCATATTGGTCCTGAAGAGAATTAAATTTGATAGCATAAGCTTTGAAATTATCACTGCCATCTATAGGCTATTCCGAGAATTTTCAAATACCCTCGTATTCTATTTCAAGTAGTATATTCCTAATCAGCAGCCGAAAATGCTTTGTAATGTTTAATTGTGGAAAATCTTTAAAATTGTACAGTTTCAAGCATAAATGTTCAAATAAGATAAAAGATGTACGGAAAATGCAAATACTATAACAAAAACAAATATTTAAATGTTTTTTTGCTGAGTTTCCTGAAGTTCTAGTTTTAATATAAGACACTGTTGGTATGCTTTATTACAATTAACATTTTTTCTGCGTTGTCAGTAGCCCAACTGTGTTATAAAGAACTTTCACATCTATGGAAGAAATGAAAGATAAGGGCATCATAATGTGGGTTACAATTAAAACCATATGTGTTTCTCTTGCAGAGTCCAGGGTGAAGCTGGGACTTTTCTGTGTCGGCAAGATGGGCATCTGCTCATCTTTTGTTGTGTTGCCACTCATGGCGTCTGAGCTGTATCCCGCAGTAGTACGAGGTATCGGCATGAGTACCAGCTCCATTATTGGGATGCTGGGCCCTGTCTTCGTTCCTTTCGTAGTCCACATGGTGAGCAGTGCAAGTTTTTTTTTTACTCAGTTTTAAGGTACTCAAAAATTAAGTGTTTCAGATTAAACAATGGCAAAACACTTTTCATAAGATTTTGCTCATAAATAATATTCATTCGAAAGCTTCCAAGGCGAGGGGGCGTCGAAGATGTCATGTGCTCACAGAATGAAAACTTAAATAAGATTTCCCGTTAGAGATGTGTACGGGCCGGGCGGCCCCCTACCTAGCCAGTCACAATATGTGACTTGAACAGCAGTCGCAGTCTTCTCTGCTTTGCCTTGCGTTCTGTGCAGTACCGTCGTATGTCGCGCAAATTGAAAAAGTGCATATTTATTACTAAAGGGTGACACAGGAAAATATACAAATTATAGTGTGTGACAATTTTATTTAATTGTAAATGCGGTACCTTTACCTTTAAGTTGGTATTATTATTATTATTATTATTATTATTATTATTATTATTATTACATATGTATTGTTTATGTGTACCTGCCTCATATAAATAACATATTTCTTAATTATTGTGGAAATAAGAAATTACAAGACAATTTATAATATTACACAATAGTTGCTTACCTTGATCTATTTTTTTGCTCAGTTTCATAATGTTTTAATAAAAAATTACTTACGAAATAATGTTACTGTAAACATTAATAACATTATAATCCCAATTATATTTTGTTTCAATAAATATTACATAAAAATTCTATATTTCATATTCATTCGTGTTAAGTAAAAATTGTAATGAACTAGTTTTCCAATGGGAAATTTTATTTTGAATAACAATGTATATTTGCTCCATCATTGTCACATGAAATTTGTCAGAAAATGTTTAAAGGTTTGTATTTGTATATATGGAAGGTAGCAAGCAATACGTGATGAGCTCACAGATCGTTCTTTCAGTCTAGCAAAGTTCGCTTTACCAGGCTGTCCGGGTTACTATGCCTGAGGTTTACAAAGGCAGACCTTGCTGTCTTGGTGCTGCTGTTAAGTCATGCGGCAGGACAGTGGGTTCGTTTTACTCATCTCTATTAATAATGCCGATGTTATGGGAGCGTTCAAAAAGTAATGCAACACATTTTATCGGCGAGTTATCTTGAAAAAATGCAACAAATTAAGAGTAGTATTTTTTAACCTTGGCGTAATTTCATCTTTTTCTGCTTTGTGGAAGTGATGCAATTAACTTTCAAAATAGAGTCTATAAGGGTTTTGATTATTTACGGTATAAACAAGCAACATTGAGATGATTAAGAAATGTGTATGCGGAGAAGGTAGTCGATCATGCAGCATGCGTAATATTACTTATTAAATGCCCCCTGAAACTTAAGAATCCCGGCTTTATCTATCAGCATTAAGTGATAGTAGGGTGAGAACCTCGATCTGGCTGAAAGCGTAGAAGACGTAAATCTTCGCCAGGCAGATAAATGCCGTATTGGCAGTTATAGGACTGCCAGGGAGAGCAGCATATTAACGAGGTCGATAATGCTTGTTCGTGCTCGCTTAAAGAGCCCTTTAGAAAATTGGCTCTTTAAATTTGCATGGTGATGTGTGAAGACCCTGGACACCGAGACAGATTCGACTTAAAACAGTTCAGCTGTTTGCTGTGTAATCCTTGCATCGAGCGAAGGTGTTTTATATTACGGTGTTTAAAATGTAAAAAACTGCCCAAAATATATTTTTCTTAGACATAGATCAATGTATAGTTTTTGAATGTTTATATCTTACCTTTAATAAATCAAATATTAACTTTATATCTACATTGTGATTTTTTTTTTTTAATGCCGGCCCTGTTCTTTTGAATTTGAGCATTTTCCTCGTAGCTATCGCTCAAACTGCCGACCCGCCAGCTGCCGTGAGACGGACGACAAAACCACGAAAAAAATCGGTATAAATATGTACAAATAAGGGACATATATTCCTTAGCCCTTAAAAGTAATGAAATGAAAAAAATACATATTAAAGTCTGTATAAAAGAACCCATAAGACTGTTTTCCAATGTGATCGTTTTTGTTGATATAGGGCGAAGAGAGGTCCTCAATACCTCTGACGGCAATGGGTAGCCTCATGGTAGTGAGCGGAGTGCTCAGTCTTTTACTTCCGGAAACGCTTCACCAACATTTGCCACAGACCCTCGAGGATGGGGAAATGTTCGGCAAGACCTGGTCATGGCGACAGTGGATCACGTGCTGCCCTCCAAGGCAAGTTCCTCCTATGTTTCAGCTGAGATGACATAGCTATAACTTAATTCTTCATAAAAACTGTTGGTAAGAAGCCTTCATTTTACCATGGTAGCTTGCTTGCTTCATTGCAGAAGTTTGCAAAATATATCGCAGTAATTGCTTATTGTACTGTTTAACATCCATCATCTTAAACATCTGATCATTTAACCTTGATAGATTCATTAACTGCAATTTCAGTTACATACAGAACTTTTAATTTCAAAACTTGCCAGTCTTAATAACTATCTATTTAAAATTAATAAAATTTAAACACTTCAATTTAGATATTGAGGGCGAAGTTTATTACCAATGTTGAATACGTTTTAAGTTCCGCCATCTCATCCCAGCCAACTTGGAAATTTCTAATGGTACCCCTATCTTATGATACTAACATTTTAAAAGATTCTACTGTTGTTACCTTTTTCTTTCTATTGTTGCTTGGCAATCTGATTGTTATTTGAATATGGACAGAATAAAAATATAGCGTTTAATGTAAAATTGTGTTTATAGTAAATTGTTTCAAAAGGATAATTTTTAACAAATACCTGGGTCACTGGCAAGATTAACGTAGTAATTAACCCCTGCGGAAAAAGAAGAAAATGTCGACGTAGACAGTGGCTTGTCCGATCCCCTAGCCAGATTCCAAAAGTTGCTTTACTTAAGACAGCTCACGATCAACGCCCTGGTGTTAAATTAGCGAGCCGGAAAAGCAAATCACAGAACAGATGACGCCATTTATTCAGAGAAATGAGCAATAACGCTACATACTCTAAGCAATTAATTGCAGACGCTATTTTCAAGAAAGAAATAGAAATGTGGACGTCATAAAAAAGAGGAAAAGAGAGAAAAGGAAATGTTAAGACAGGTTACGTGATGTGACACTAAGACACAATTAGGTATGTTATTCACAGTGCGTATATTTAGGAGTATCTGTTCACTGTACATGCGCTAACATGTTGGCTGCCGCAGCAGACGAAGTTTGTACCATATTCCGAGCTTTAGTTATAAACCTTGTCTCGCTACTAAAAGCACCACTCTTTTTTTCAAGACAATAATATTTCATATCAAATAAAACTCACGCAACTCTACCAGCTTAAAGCAAGTAGGTCCTAGGATGTTTCTATTTGTAAAACAGCCACGTTTTGCAATTTCCGATATTGCGAAATCTCTCACATCTCTTCAACTGATAAGAAGGATTTCTACAACTAGTGCAAACGTTTATTTTATGGGCCCTTGACCAAAAGAGATTAAACTAACCCTTCACCCGAATCAACCACACAAAGCAGCAATATACGACCTATCGTGTGGATGAAAAAGGGTTTCTGCTATCCTCTCTCTAGCTTCAGTGGCTACAAAAAATAATACAAAAGTGAAACCGTGTTATAGGTTTCCTTATCTGCAGTTCCAGGGACACTTTAACATATACAAATAAACACACATACTTTTCTAATGGGTTGCAAAAAATCCAGTACCACAAAAAAGATTAGCCATTTTTGTTACCTCCCTGGTGGAAAACACAACGTAAACAAATATAAAACTACTGCTGCTCCAAAATTACTTTTAAAGCCAGACGAGATAAGGAGAGTGACGCGTAGAAGTTGTCGGTCTGAGTCGGTTTGCTCTACCCCAATTGTCTCGGCCGTTATGTCTATGAACTGATTGCAGGCCATGAATTGGCACTTCCAGAGATGTTAGTTAATTAATACGGCAATTAAGATACCTAAACGATCTGTGCTATTTCGACCGAGTAATTGGGACCTATAGCAATACTCGTAATATAAATATCAATATTTTGTATTGTTCATCAAAAGTATTCCTACTGCTATGTATGACGGCTTTGTAATCCAATTAACAAGATTAGACACCCTCCCGTTAATGTCAGTTCAAATTTCAGCCTTGAAAGTGTGCTAGAAAAAAAATCCCAGGATGTGGTCATATAAAATTAATTTTAGAGTGCAGGAGAAGAGTAATTTACAAATGCAACATTTTTATTAAACAATAATATTTGTAAATACATCGAATAAATTTCATCTTGAAATTAACAAAGTTACACACATAAATGAACAATATCAATTGCAAAAAGGTACATAAGCTCTCAAAATATTGCCCCCCCCCCAAAATAAAATAGATTGAAATAAATATTTGATACAACCAAGTATAAGCACAATCGTTTAATATTCTCTTAAACACCAGATGAAAACGTTTGAATGCTGCCCAAAATAACAAGTACATTTTATTAATTTCCTTGCAAATCAAGTTCTGCATTTATTAAGAGCATTACAAAAGGAAAATTTACGCCAATATATAGCCACGTGCATTTTACCTCAATACAATAAAACTATAAGAAGTATATATGATAACTGGATCACATAATTTACCCTTCGGAGAAGCCTCCGGGCCTAACAATTTTAAAGAAAAGCCCCGAAATGAAGTATAACCTACGCTGTCCCGAAGACGACTCTTCGTACAAAGGAAGGAAAGCTTATCTGCCTGTTAGAACGGTTACGTCATAGCATGGCGAATCATCCTGACGTGATCAGGCGAACAGGATATGGAAAAGGAGAAGGAAACATATCAGGTAAGAATTAAATGCGCGCAAAACGGCACAGTACTTAACAGCAATTTTCAGAGATATTTAAAGAGTTCATGCATGTGAAAAAGCTGTTGAAAATGTAACATTAGACAAAATGCATTTATGACTAGGACGTTTCTTTATTATTAATTGCGCCAATAACTTAATATCTTATCATTTTGAAGCACATTTAGAAAATAAAGTTTTCCTAATTATTTCACTTTATACAGAACTCGTTTATTTTGGAACTTCTTAAAGGCACAGGGCAACAAAATCTTATTCTCAGTGTGTTAAAACATTTTTTAAAAATAGAAATGCAGTATGAAGGCGTGAATTAATTGTTCAATATACTATTTTTTTGCAATTGATATTGTTCATTTATAACTTGTTAATCCAACTAACAAGATTGGACACCCTCCCGTTAATGTCAGTTCAAATTTAAGCCTTGAAAGTGTGCTAGAAGAAAAATCCGAGGATATGGTCATAGAAAATTAACTTTTGAGTGTGGGAGAACAGTAATTTACAATTGCAACATATTTATTAAACAATAATAGTTCTAAATACATAAACTAAATTTGATCTTGAAAATAACGTGTGCAGTAAAAATAATTTGTAATATTTGTTTTAAGTTGATGTTAATATTTGTAGTGAAATTAATTTTTTTAATATGAAGTTCTTTGTCAATGAAATTTTTGTTTTTTTATTCACCATAAACAATTGTTTGTGGGCTAACAAATTAAGCAGTCACAAAATAAATTTGAGCTTTTAGATATGACATTGGGGAGCATTCACTATATTACATAGAAACCAGAGCAAAAGCAGGGCATGTGTTAAATTTCATTTCATTTCATACATGTTAAAAAATGAAAAACTGAAAAAATTAAATTTTTCTAAGATATCATGTACACATTTAAGATTTACAGACCACCAATTCCCTGTGCCATTAGTTTTCTCTTCCTTGTTTTGAATAACTGTTTTCTTTTTCAATTAACGTAAACATAAAAGTAAAATCGCGAGGCTTGCAAAGTGTCAATTAGGTTTATGTTTATCTTCAGTAAGTCATTGTGAAAATGTTCATTAAATAGTCGCATTTTTTATAACTGAAGGTGGTGTCCACTCGTGCAAACGATATTTTATTCATTATTATGACAACAAAAGCTAAGGAATGAGAGCTAAAACAGTTGAATACTCTTTGTTGCATTGTGCAAAATGAAAGCATAATTGTTTCACTTCAAAAGGAATGAACAACTCTGTTCTTAGGTTTAAAAAAAATTATAGGCAACCTTTCAAACTGAATTAATTTGCAAATTAATATAATATGGAAATTTTCCTTAGACGTCTTTACAAAATATAAATCAAATAGAGTTAAGGGGAAAAAAGAAATAACATAAGGAAACTAAAGCTTCAGAAGAAACAGAGGCAATAAAATAAAACAAAGAATAATCAAGTACAGTATATCACTCAATAACAACATGAAACTCTAGCCCAATATATTACCGACAGATGAAAGGAATCACAGCATTCTGCCAGATGCTCCTAACCTGAAACTGACAGTAACTCACATTAAGGTTAAATCTTTTTGAAGAGGCAAGATAAATAATTTTTCTCATCAGATTTGATTAAATACGTTCATAGAGTAACCCAAATGCTGACACAAAAAAAAAATGCATAGGCAACATTTATGTGTATTTCCTTAAAATATATAGTGGCAATATTTATTGTATATAATAAAAGTTATGTTCACTAGACAGAACCAAAGAGAATAAAAGGAGAAATAAATATTGAACTTTTAAAATGTTGTTGCAGAGATAGCCTGAAAAAGGAAGATAAGTCGACGTCCAAAGAATCACCAATAAGGAGGTAAGGAAAATTTTATACTGGTCTCTTGTACAGTCTATGAAAACTAGTGCGTACTTCTATTAGCTCCATTTCAAGTGCATACCTCTTAAATGTGTTTGTCATTTGTTAATTTTCCTTACATTTTTCGTAATATACTAGCTTATAAGTTTGTTTTAGTTGGAAAACTAAAACGAAACAACAAAACCTATCCAGAAACTATCATTTTATGTCAAAAGCTCTACAAGTTATTCAACATGAGAGAGCCAAAATTAAAAATCAAGAATTCTAGAGTAAAATAGGGCTTTTACGTTATTGCCTGATTCTAATTCTAAATTTAAATTAAATCTCGTCCTTTCACCTCAGAGATTGCCCTTTAGCAATGTGAATCAAAATGCATGACATTTACTTTGGAATGTTTTTAGCAAAACATTATTATAACAATAAAAGCAATAGTTTTGTACATAATCAACAGTAATTCTCTGACTATAGGTTCTTTATTAAAATGTATGTTATTTAAATAATGCCTTGTAAATTTTTGTGGAAAGTGGCGTGGATACTCCCGCAATACTATGTACTCGTCTAGTGACTTCGTTTGTCTGTGTTTCGTATCTCTGCTGTTATTACTAGACTGTTGCGCAATTAAATTGTACATAATTATAAATGCAGGCAAACAGGTTCAGTTAAATTACAAAATGAATTTGGTGAAAGAAGGAATGTGTTAAAAAGATAGAAGCCATAGAAGTCTTTAGAGCCTTCAGGGGGCTAAGGGACAGATGGTAAACCCGTCGCCAATGTCATCTGGCTAGGAACAAAAGTGTTTCTTGGGCGGCCAATAATCTTGGCTACGGATCTTTTTTTTTCCCCCTTTCCAGATATGGAGTCTTTAACGTGCCATAAGTCCTCGGCACGAGATTTTTACACTCTGAAAAATCTATTGACCTCTAGGGGAGATTGCGCTATGTCTGTACCATCTAGTTGTTTAACGTTAATTTAAGATGCGTGACAAACACATTAGTGAAGATGTTACAGTTTAAATAGTTTTCTATATGTCTTGTATAATTTATTGTATCAATTAGGACAGGGTGAAGCGTATACCTTAAGACATTAAATCCGCCAGTTAAAATAAAATATATTCTAAACTCTCAAAATACACACATGTACAAGCAAAATGAACCCTCAAGTAGTGCATGAAGAGTCATTGCATTCTCATAAAAACGCAGTTTGTTGTGAGTGTCTTGCTCTCACTAATGTGAGAGATCATTTTCAACACAGATTTCTCAAATTATATCGTTTTGCATAGTTGAAGGTGTGTACATATATATATTTGTAAGGCATTATCTAAATAACATGAATTTTTATAAACAATAGTTTGGAGTCTCTAGCGAAAGAATCAGTCTGTTCAACTGGCAGTATTGACCAATCGAAGACCAATATTTCAAAGCGTGGACATAGAGTACAGCTGCAAGTATTATCTCATTTATCCCTTTGTTGTAAAACGGAAATGGCAACTGTAATCATGGATGAATTTGAGAATAGATCACTTTAAAATACACATGGATTTTTGTGTGTGACATACACAAAAATGTAATACTTAAACCTCTCTCCACAGCCTTATTCAGCATCACATCAGAGATCCCAAACCGGTGACTGTCGTGGAAGGTACCACCCCTGACTTCACGACCGCCAGTATTGCCACAACAACCACGGATACGATATCAGAAGCCACAACAGCTGAACACACGCTCAAGATTACAGTCGTTTGACAATGCTGGATATTACTGTACTGACATTTAGGGCATCTGTTGATACCCAAGCTCAGAAACATTGCATTCCGCATTGTGTTCAACTAACGGTACTAAGAGGTTTACAAGCCAGTAAAGATGTTGTTACCGAATCCTAAGGACGGGTGAAAGATGTTATACCATGAGATGTGTCAACATTTCCACCTTTTTCAGCTGTATTGGCTGAAAACTGCTCAGTGACATGTGTACTTTAAATTGGTTGCTTGATTTTTTCTCGTTTAATTTTGTTGTTCATGGCAACAAAGAATATCACGATTTAAAAAACAAAATAATGAATATATGAAAATGATTCATTGTTAAAAAGTTCAGAAATATTTAAAAGTATACATTTATAAAGTTTCATATGTCACCATGTGGTTTGGCAAACCATAATAAATCTCCTGCCAATTTCGCTCACTCATATCGTAATGTAGATATCCCAAATCAGAATTTCGCTCTGCAGTAGATTTTTCCCTCATAACACACAAGATTATCGAATATTCTTGACTCGTAATCAGATGTTTTCTGTTTCAGAAACTGATTAAATTATCAATGAATACCATTATCATCTTGTCCAAAATAAGTTTTAGGTTTCAATTTAGCATGCAACCATATGACGTGGAGACCAGCGAGGAAGATGGGCTTCGACTAGCTCCTACCACTTCTCATAAAGATTCGTCAGAGCTACACATTTCTGAGATATATAGCATTCTATTTTGTACAGTTTATTCTGCTCTTATAACAAGGAATCACTGTTCAATCATATGGGAGAAGAGCAAACAGCGTTCTTGGCTAAACATTAAGGTCAATTCGCAATGAGTTGGCTAAACATTAAGGTCAATTCACAATGAGTTAGACGTAATCTAATCATATTGTTTAATGGAATTTTTCACAGCGACTAAATAAACATAAAACACAAATTGAAACTCTGTGGGTTATAAACTTTTAATATTAACTAGAAATAACTTTAATTCCTGTGAAAGGATGAAAATAAAAGAAAGAATTGGAAAAAAATTAAAGCACGTTATAAACAACTAATTAGTTACTCGTACTTACAATATTTTGTTTCATACTATGTCGAATAACTTTATTGTAATTAAATATTGCAAATTATGTTGAATATGCAACATTGAGTTCAACAAATAGCTATTCAACAAACAGCTGAAAGAAGGAGAGTATTGAAGGGAAATTAAGATAATTAGTTTGAGCTTGCAAAAGAAATGTTAAACTAATCGAACCAATAATAATAATAATAATAATAATAATAATAATAATAATAATAAGTTCGAATGTCTGTAAGAAGGGCAAATGCCTCCTACAAGAGGATAGCTCTTATTCGCTAATACGATGAACTAATTCGCATCAGAGCTATGTACAGTAGTATTACCCTGATGCTTCCTACACTTGTTAAAATTTTGTTCATCAGATTTCTCACCTTTCAACGTTGACGGTCAATGGTTTTTCATGTATTCCAGCTTCTTGCAGTTCTGGGCCATTGTGGACCTGCCTATGATGCGTAAAGTCTTCCCGTCTTGGCCTGCGTCTGTGTCGTTTGCCTAAGCGCGTCTCCCACATAGTGGTCTTATACGTCCATCTGTCGTCCTACATTCTCGCTATGTGGCCTCCCCATTCTCACTTCACTCTGGCGGTTTTTTTCTGCGACGTCTGTTGTTAATGTTATTTGGGCTAACACTTCGCTGGAGATGTTATCCCTTATTATTATTCATAAAGCCTGCGTTCCATTTTCCTTTGGCATTATTTTTATGCATTCATCTGTTTGTAATCTCTCCAAGCCATAGATACATTATTTCCAAGTAAATCGAAAGAAGACATGAAAAAAGGGAATGTTATACTAGCATACATTTTAGTTTTATTAGCATTTTTCGTATAGTTTTGCAATTTTAATTATATAATTAGCTTTTTGTATAAATTAGGCTGAAGTAAGGGGCATCAAAATTCATGAAAAATCATATTTTTGAAATATAGCAATAATGCCTCTGTAATGTTTTAATAAAAATGTTCATGCCCAAAAGTATGGCATTGTGAGTACCAATAACGTAAATGACAATTAAATTCAACTACGTGCAATATTAAAAAGGTTTCATGAGTAATCCTTATAGCTATTTGTATAAGAGATTCACCCCAGTCCTTTTTCTGTACATAATATACATCTTGAAATTAATTCTTGCCGTTTCACTATTTACTGTCCCTTTTTCTATTACCCAAGTAAGATACTGCACCGTTCCACTGCAGTTGTTAATTACGTAAAAGAAGAGGGAAACCGTTATAAAGTTCGAGCCTCTCTTACGTTCCGCGTAAAGTAAAATATAATTCGGGGAGTTTAAGAATGGGTTTAAAAGTAATAAGCCATAGTAAATGTCATTTACTGTTAAAATGAAATAGTTGCGTCATTCCATATAACCATAATACAAATGAAATAACGATATATTTTTAAATTGATATCGTCTGCAAACCAGTCCTTCTGTTGAGCTTAAGGTTCTACAAAATCCTTAGTGCAGATTTAATAAAATAGACTGAGACAAAGGCTAGCCTACACAGTAACGAAAATTCAATTAAAGATCCTCTTAACTTCTCCCTGACTGTGACGTGGAATATCATTACTACACTTGTGCAAGACAGACTGAAGTTTTGACCTATTATTGGTTATCGGTTATCTGCGTCATAGAGAACGCACTAGAAATATTTTTATTCGTCAATAAAAATAAACACATATAAGCCTGCACACTATTTTTGGATAGACTCAGCCTTACAGCATTAATGTATGCTTTGTCCCACGTTACACGTAATAAATACTGATATACCAGCGGCTTTTATAGTCGAAAAATTCCAAATGTTCTACGCTATGAAAGAAGTAATCTATGATTAAGTTAATTTATTTAGTACCATGTCCCATTTCTTCTTAATAATAATTATGTTCAACTTATGGACATAATTGCACATTACAGGACCCACCATTCCGTATCGATATGTGAAGATTCCGCTTCCAACCAGTAACACAGACTCATTCACCACATTTGCAGGCATAACAACTAATAGTTGTATGGCAATTGTTCTATCAGAATGTATCAGATTTCTTTCTCGTGGTGAATTCAAAAGCTGGTAAAAGTGGAGTCTAGAAAATAATTATAATAATGCAAATTTTCATTTGCAGTATTGTTTTCAAGAGCGGAAAGAAGTGAAATTCGACATATTATGAAACAAATGAATTCTTCAAAACCTCATGTTTCCTAGACACTTTAAGAAACAACATGTGGTCTTGCTGTCAACAATGCATTCTTCTAGAAATTGACATAGTTCTAAAAACACAAATCATCACTTTTTATAATAACAATAAAATAGGTGTTTATGAGAGAGATCAATGTACCAAGACTGCTCGGACTGTAGGTCTAACCTTGTTGACTGAACACTGTGCAGGAAAATGCGCAAAGAAGTTTGTTTCTACAAGAACTTTCACGGAACCCATTAGATGATTGTCTCAAGATAAGAACAGCTATTTACCAGAACCTTTCAGTCGAACATAAAACCTGTATAAACATCCAAACCAGCGATCATTAAAATAGAAGGAGATGCTGCATTTAACCAAGAGCCTAGAAAAGTAACGCACCAATTGCAGAGAAAGATATCCCTTTTCAATAATGCCAAATAATAACTAAAGTTTATGTGACCCCGCGCGAATCCATAAGAGTGGTAGAACTGAGCAATGAGTTGACAGCCTAGTGGCTATTTGCCGAACTACTGCAAAGCGGTGGAAATCAAACTTATCGTACCTCAGAGGTATCTAATTTACACTTTGTAATGCTACGCATTTTGAGCTAATATTATTGGAATAATGAATGAATAAAAGAAAGTGAGTGCATTTATACTTGGCGTTACTACTCTTGATGACATAATAGTGTAATAAATTTTTTTCTAATATTCTGTCGCTGATATAGAAACAATGTCTGTGGTTTTCGTGTATTCGTATGGCTTTTTAACTGAGGTGCAAGTAATCATTTAAATTTTGACACTGGCACTTAATTTTTGGCAAATGATTTATTAATTATACACTGTAGACCTCTGTAAAGCGTTTTGATTTAAAATTTTCGTGTTTCGTCATTTTTAAAGGCTCAGTACTTTAAACTCCCCGCCTTTAGCTCTCTGTGAACTTTTATTTATTTTTATTTTCATTTCTGTATTTTATTTCATCTTTCTCTCTCTCTCTCTCTCTCTGTGCCAATTTTCTACAATCATTTGGTTTTATTTCTAAGCCATGAGAAACAATTTGTGGACACTTATTTTGTAATTCTATATACCACCTAAATTTTTAAATATTTACTATGTAATCAAAGTGAAAGTTCAAATTAAGTTATTATTTTGTAGTGTAATGGGTTCGATTTTGTTAGACTGTTTCCGTTTACCATTATCGTCATATTTTATTATATTTTCTTTTTGCTGCTTTAAGTGTACTATCTGTTATAAAAATATTTGTTTATGTAATTTGCTACATGTCTTTTGATACATTGTTGCTTAGATTACCACATGTGCCTATATTTGTGTTTTGTAGAAAGTGAGATTTTTATGCCATGTGAAGTAAGTTTTATTCAATGAAATGCATAGTATCATTTCATGTTGGAAGCAGAAACAAGAAAGTAAATGAAAAATCTGCAGAAAGTATAACACCAGGATGGAACAAACAGAAGGATAATGATAGAGGCTATACTTTTTTTCAATGGTGTTTAACGCCTGTTTTACTTTTGTGGTATCTCAGATAATGGGCACTGATGATACACGAGAGGAAATTACATATATTGATAAAGAATTTTTTTAAGGAAAGAAGCATTCCAGACCTAAATTTAGGAAACCTCCCAGGCATAAGGACTTAGGAAAACCTGGAATAAACCTCAATCAGGGATGATGGTCCTGGAGAGAATCAACCCCAGAACTTCTGCTTACGAATCAGTTCCTTAAGGTCCTTGATCATCGGTATTGATAGAGGTTATGGTGGTGTTACATCTAAATGTACGGATGAACATGTCTGTAGATGAACAAACCAGGTACATCAGAAAGTAATGCTGAAAGATGTAAACATGTGCAGAACTGATCATTTTAATTAGTCTGTATAATTCGAAGTCCACAACTGATTTCCATGTGGGAATCTCAAACAACCAATACATATTAGTTCATGCAGAAAGTTTTCATATGAGTTAATTAAGAATATTTAATGTGATACATAATAGTACTTAATGTGACAAGAAGAATTATAGAAAGGCATGTTTTGCTCACAAAGCAGCCCTCATGTCAATAAATCAGAAAGAGTTCCATTTAAAATAATGTAAATGCATTAGAATTGGATGTGGATTGAATTTTTGTGCAACAGTGGGTTTTCTTATGTGGTCAAAGTGAGAGAATGAAAGAAAAAATTCTCCAAAAGACAAGAACAATGCAAGCAGATGTTAGAAATGGTGATTTCATTGACGTAGTTTCATATGATAGAACATGACACAAACCAGGCCAAGCTTCTACATATAATACAGGTGAAATGACAGACATCCTCATAGATTTAGTAACAAATTTTGAAGTAATTTCTAAACATTGCAGTATGTGCATGATATCTACATATGAACATGGTACCAAAATGTCATGTCTGGGTCATAAAGAAAATTATTGCAACAAAAATTATGATTGATTTTTTGTGGCCATGGAAATAAGCGCTGCAAATATTTTATGAACATGGCCCTCAAAAACTGTAAATTGAGATACATAACCAATCTTTGTGCTTGAGACTCAAAAGCATTCATTCACTTGATGAATAAAATATTTATGGAGTCTCATTGAAAAAAAAAGGGTCTGTTAATTACATTGTGAAAATAATGAGCATTGGTTTACAATAAACCTGGAAAACAGAGGAAGTGAACTTGATGGTCTAAGGATAGTCACCCTTACAAATGTACAATTACCAAACTAACAAATTACTCTAGTACAACACATTCAAATTTTAGCAAAATGAAAAAGACTACTTTTGCCCTCTCAATCATTGCATATGTATAAATGAAAAACCACAGCAGTAAATGTCCTATAGTATATCAGAAATCTGGTGTTCTTGATGGTACACAACCATGGACATAATAAAATGTCCATAAAATTATCAACTGTCCAATACAATTGCACTCTACCAAAACTATCTTGTGAAGAGCTATCTTCTCAGTATTTACAAGGTACACAAAACCACAAGGAATCTGTGCATTCATTGATATGAAGAAAGGGTCCAAAAAAACATTTATATGAAAAAAAAGGACCAAAATTTCTGTGTCAAATGCTCTGGTAGAATTTTACAATAAATTGAAATCTACAGTCGAGAATTCCCTATAGAATGCATCTGCTTTCATTATGAACGAGTTTGACAGCAAGAATAATAACAGGGTACTCAATCTGCAAGTGAGAAGAAGAAAACACCTCACAGGAACAAAGAACAGCATATCAAAAATGGGGGAAAGCAGTTATTCAAAACAAGGAAGAGAAAACTATTGCACAGGAGACTGGTAGACTGTAAATCAGTGTGTGCATGATTTTAGAAAAATAAAATTTTCTTAGTTTTACATTGTTCAATGTGTATGAAATGAAATTAAATATAATACATGTTCTGCTTTTGTTCTGATTTCTATATAATATTGAGAATGCTCCAAATGTCATATCTAAAAGCTCAAATTTATTTTACAATTGCTTAATTAGTTAGTCCACAAAAAATTATTTATGATGAAAAAAAGCAAAAATTTCATTGACAAAGAATTTCGTATAAAAAAAAAATAATTTCTCTACAATTACTAACATCAACTAAAACAAATACTGAAAATAATTTTTACTGCACCAAGATAACAGCAAAATGATAATCACATTGTGTTATTGTAATAATCCAATCTAATTTACAAAAGATACATAATTTCTGCTAATTAAAGTACGTTATATATATTTTAGAAGTTATTCAAGCTAAAGTTTTAAAATTTTGTACAGGTCTTTACTTATTTACTTACATTTAGCGTGTAAAATTTAAAACATATTCATTTATAATTAAAAGTTAGCAAATTCACTTCCAGTGTGCTTTATCCATTTTGAGTTTATTTTAATTACTTTAGTTAACCAGGCTCTACTTTTCTGTTGGCCTCCAGGCCACCCTTATTTTATATTTTACTTAAATGCTTTTTTTCATTCAACCTTTGTTTGACCCTTGCTTTCCCAGGCAGAATGATGCAGTATGCATCCACATGCAACAGCCTGCTCTAGGTTCCAATTGTGGTACAATCGTTGATCGGCATTTAAAAAAAATAAATAAATAGCCTATTATATTAACCTACTTTTATATGAAAACTTTGCTCTCTTCTTTTGCTATTTCTTCCTTTATGCCCCACAAAAATATTTGAAAGAATATGCCATTTCATTGCATTGACAATTTTTAAATTGCAAAAATGTTCTTATATTTTAACCTGTTCGTTTTTTAAGATATATCTGGCGTGTTCTTCATTATAAGAATGCGTGTGTTTTGTCAACCACTGTTATAAAACTTGGAGCGGATTGGTCTTGTGCGCACTAGGCTACCGGCAGCCGAGACCACTTTGCTAATGTATGTAAAGTCAGGCCCATACAAATGGATAATAATTTATATTTTCCTAACAAATAAGTGCAATCTGTGCATAACTGGTCACCTATTTACTGCGGTTTTCGAGAGCGCGAAGTAACGCCAGATTTATCTGAAAATTCTCAAGAAAATATTTTTTAAATAATTTTTTAATTAATTACAGCTGCCGATTAGATTTAATTTCCCTTTCTGTGCTTTATCAAGAGTACTGACGCAGAGTATGATGCGATCACAATTGCTCAACATCATATTGTGATTACTTAGTTTGTTTGTTCCTTTGTGTACTTTGTGTATTTTGGAAGTTTAAGATTTCTGCAATAAAACATGTTTGTCACAATAAATTGCATAATTTTAAATAAGAGGAGCATTATTCTTAACCCAAAATCCCCTGTCTTCCATACCTTTTATCTAGTTCTGTGCAGCAACAGTAGAAAACAGGTAGGTTTTCGATTTATTGCTTTAACGGCTAAAATTAAACATGTTATATTGGCCAAGTACCAGGTAACAAAGAAACTATGTTCAATTTTTGCTTAACACGATGCTATCTGCAATGTCTAAATATTCCGGCAGTACCACCTAAATTCATGACGTGGAACAAAATTTATAGACATTATGTTAATTACAAAAAATAAAAAAATTTAAATTGTATATTTGGTGGCTATAAGTGGACAAAAATAATAATCTTGTATAAAGACGTAATATGAGCTTCTTTACTTTACGAGTTCAAACTCGAGACTAAAGCGGCCGAATTATCTGGAAAGATATGTCTTGCTTCTGGTGAAGAATCGATACGTTTAAAGGTAGAAATAAATCTCCAGACTCTCTAGAGAATTTTTCACGTGAGAAACGCCCTAGCACCGGAAGCACACATGTCAATAATTTGCGGAAAGGTTCCACGTCAGTGATGAAGCAATTCGCACACATCTACAAGAAATGGGAAAAGTACACAGTGAGAGGCATTAAAACTTCTTGAGAATATAAACAGAAATTGGTGATATCTTCATCAGCAACAGTAATGTGTTCACATAGCTTTGAAGTGCGTACTCTCCGATCTAGTTCCTGGCTTATATTTACATTAGCTCTTGATGTAAAATCGGAACAAGTGCCGATCAGATGAATAAAACTATGATGAAAGTATTGTTATACGGAACGTAAATTAATAAATTAATGGATTGGTCGCCGAAATACTTTATTAACATGAAATAAAATAGATCAGATGAATAATATTAAACTAAAATAGGAATTATATTGAAAAATAATTGTTTTAATTTAAATAATACATTCAAATGTTATCTTTAATTATATGTTACATTATTAAATAATAAAGTGCATTAATAAAAATGCATCTACAAGAAGGTAAAAGGTAAATGAATGAAGCAATGCGAACAAAGTAAAGGAATGAATGAAGATAAAAGATGAACTTAGAACGTGATAAGATAAATGTAAAATATAGTAATAGATGTATTTTGTTTATTTAATAAATAATAAAAGTAATGTTCAATTATTTGATTCGTTCTATCACGATAGTTCTTTTATTAGTCATTTCAGTCCTATTATTTTATTTTACAAGAATGGTTCATGAAATTATTCATAAAATTATTTTATGAAATTATTCATAAAAAGGTTTTGGAGTGTAAAAATAAAGGGGTTTATTTTGTTAATATTGTTTCTCATACAATATACATATAAATGTATAATATTGGTTGCAAACTATTATAATTTGCTCCATTTTCAATTAGTTCTATGAAATACTTTGTAAATTTAGATCTGTCTTTATATTTGGTAAATATAATATGCATTTGAAAACTATGACTCTTGCATTGATTTACGCCCCTTTTTTGTGTTATTTCATTTATAGCTAATGTTTAAATAAAGAAGACAAGGAATAACATGTGACAAGCGAATAACATGTGTTGTACCTGTATATACACCCACTTTCCTCCGACCTGAGTTCACATTGCCAGACAAGATGTTTAATGCGCATGAGTGTACAAAATTGGGAAATGGTTTCATATGAGCTGACCAATCATCACAAAGAGCAACGACTAATTGTTTGCGTTTCACTCCTTAGTCGTCATCCTCATGTAGCTTTTTTTGACCATGGGTTGACATGTGATGATAAACATATTTTCTACAACAACCCAAAGCGATCAGGCTATTGGCTGTCACTGGGGAAATACAACCATTTAGGCCAAAACCTCTGTTTGACAATAGAATATTTTGTTAAGCTTCTGGTAAATTTCAGCAGGAATTATCCATTATAAGCAGTGATAGAGTTTTCTACCATGGAATAAAGTTACCTTAGAATCAACCATACAGTGTAACTGACCCTGAATTCTGCCTAGTGTTCTGATGTAAACAACAGCATGTTTCTGCATTGCAACCACAAACTCTAAGTCCTTCCCTCTGGCGTCCTGTAATCTAACTTGCATTAGGTTTATACTGATGAGGAATTATTGCATCTCTAATTATGAGCTTCTATCGAGGGAGGAGCTGGTGTCTCAGAACAGCTAAACAAATCAGTAAAATTCTTCATCAGATCCTACAGATGTTTTCATCTCGAAACGCATGTTGTTTAACATACACAACAGACAGTACAAATATTAGAATAGGGAATTTAATGCATACCTATACTCTGCATATCTTTCATTAATGGGTTATCATGTGTTTAATATCTATTGTTAGGATATGCACAGAATCGTAACAATTTTCGTTGTATCCAGAGAAAATACATTTTTAAAAAGTGACATTTATAAGGTCTTCACAGATTTGGTTTTATGAGTGATAACACATGTAAGATCTGCAATACTGACAAGATTCTAAACGGAGAACATCTATTGGAATGCACAGAACTGAGGAAAGCTGCACCTGACAGGAAAATACACAAATTATATTAGCTGGCCAGGAAAATATTGATGGATCAAAATCCTGCACATTAGATTAACAACAACAACATTTATAAGGTGTTTTAGCCTTGTGAAAAGTGCATTGGGATTCCCATTGTAATGGGAACTATTTTCCTGTGTACATGTATTTCGTTGTGTTTGTTTACATCTCTAAGTTATTTATTAAACAACAGAACGAGCTTTCTTGACCACCTTATATAATTTACAGTTCATATACACACCTTCACTTACAAATATAAGCAACTGAAATAATGCATCTTGGTTCCGACACAAAATGTGATAGACAATGTCAGAAACTAACAAGTACGAAAATACAAGCTCAGTTAAATCTGATCCAGTCTTTAGGTTTTACAGGGTAACTGAAAAAAAGCATGTATGTACACACATATATTGAGGAAAAATGAGGAGCTTGGATCAAACCAGTTCATCAATCCTGATTTTACGCGAGGAAGAACATACTAAAAATCACCCTCGCAGCAATGCTATTTGTGAGCATGTAGAGGTTTCACATGTAAATTAATATTTTAAATTGAGTTCTATTTTACCTTGTGCTACTGTAAAAAAAAATATGTAGAACATGTTCATTTTTGATTGGCAAAGATAGACGTGTTCAGCTTTGCGCTGTTGTGATGTTTTCAGATCACGTCAACCCAAACCTAAAAGTTGATGTTATCATCTAATTGTAATATTAGAGTGGATGTTTTATCTAAACGAAAATGATTATGAGAACTTAAAGAAAATAAACATATAATTATATAAGAGTAGTCTCTGGTTAGCTGTCTGCTACATTTTTCACGTCCCTAGAAGAAGTTAATGGTGGTTCAGATACTTTCACTTGATAGTATGGCGATTATTTTACACCCTGTTCATTAATGTTTTAACTAGTATCCGAGTATTTGTAGACAAGGAATTGATAACTTATTAAAGGAACTTAATTCTCCCCCAATATTTATCTAACGTCCGAAAACGTTTCTAATATCGAGCACACGACCCGATACTCATAGCAGAGTTTCATAGAATAAAGACTTAGAGAGCGGCAACTGTAATTATTTTTTTACACTTTGCCAACAAAGGAAGTTTATGGGAATATAGAACAAGTACATAGCATGAGTAGTGTCATGTAAAATTGCAAAAGCAAAAGAAATGCACTAGGCACTGTTGTAAAGGGTGTATAAGTCATTTTACGAGAATAACTGGATATAGAATCAGTGACGTCATTCAGCTGGTTCGCATGAACCGGTTGTTAAATTTAAAATTTAACTTAAATGCTACTTTTGACAAAAAGGAAGAACAACAGTTTTAATAGGACATTCGCGAATTTTAGTTAATGTAATGAACATCACAGTAAGCGGACGACAATCCATTTAATGCAACCTCGAATTCCAACTGCGATTAGTGTGGCAAACCTCCACATTTAACCTAGAGATTAAATTAAATATAGACTAGGAAAATCTGCATGCTTCTAACATTGAAGCAAAAAAATTAATATTGTTTGTTAGGTCAATAGCACTTAAAGTGCTTCAGCTGGAATGTAAAAGAATGATTATCGTATTAAAATAAAAGGAAAACTAAAGCCCCCCCCCCCCAGTAGCGTGTTAGTAATGTAGTAGTTTAAGAAGGACAAAACTGATAATACCTTGGCTAATGCTTAGGAAATTGAAAATAGTTCATTAAGCATGGCATAAGAGAAGATGTAAGTACGAGTACATCATCGTATGTTTCAAAACAAATTGTACGGTCAGATATCCAAAGACAAGTGGTGAGTTTTAAAATACTATATACATAACTGTAAAGCAGGTTGCATTAATGTATATTTATTTGTAGCAGATTAATTATTTGGTTTTTATGTGTTAAAGCTAGGAAAATTGCGGTAATTATTGGAGAGAACCGTTATTTAAAAATTGGAATGATACCACTGTCAAAAAATGCCAACTGTATAGGTAATTCTGGTGAAATTGCTTTAATATTAACATAGTTTTTTCACTGCACAAAGTATTTCAAAGAAGTAATTATGCCTTCATGATTGTACTTTAATTTTTTTCCGTTGTGAGTTAAAATTTCAAAAAAATTGTCATAATTTAATAAACAAACATTTTCTATAAAATAATTATTATTTACATCCATTAAATTACACGCGTTTCACTCACTCTTACATCGTACTTGATAAGTGTGATCACAAATACGAAATATAATGTGTATAAGTGCAGGAAAGCGTGAATCCCTTTACGTATTAATGAATTTTATAGTACGTTTTTCCGTTGATTATAACCACGTGTGTTTTAGCTTTTAGACTAAATATGGTGCATCATTTTAAGGCCACCCATCAACGCTGCAGTAGAAATGTCCCAATGTGGTCCTAATGTTAATTAAATACTAGGTTACCCAACCTGGTGCTGTTGGCAACTTTGAATAGTGCACTTGGATTATCGATTGTGTTTTGTTCATCAGAAATGTCATTTAGGCAGGGCACAGAAGTGCATGTGTATTTGGCAAAACTAAAAATGTATTGAAGCAGAAAATTTTAATTGTGAGAGCACTTCGTTCGTGAAGCATTAGAAATGGCTTTCCTCTTCCAGCCTGATGTCGTGCTTTATACTTGTACTTGCGGTTCTTTAAAACCAATATCTAGAATATATTTTTGTCGACATTGTCTGAAAATAAGATGTGGATATTGCGTATGTCAGGAGGTAAGTTTGCTTGTTTTAACGTTAGCTGAATGTAAATTTAGTCATATTCTTAGCTTATTGAACGTTATTTTGGTGTATTTATTTACTTTAAATTTCGTTTATAGTGGAATCCTAACCAAACAATGTCATATGTCTCATAATTTCCGCTAGATATTAGCTTGTGATTCCAGTGACATATTGTAGGTTTAAAACTAAATGTTTATCCTTAAATAAAAACGATATTGTAAGGTTACCCATATATGATGCTTTTCTTTTGAGAGTTCTATTTCATAATGATCACTCTACACTCTAAGCTTAAAGATTTAGATATGCCTTTCTATATTACTTTACCACATTTAATTATTTATTTATACAGGCAGACTCTCATTATTGTGCTAATTGCCTTGAGAACTTGCCATCTGCAGAGGCTCGTCTGAAGAAAAACAGATGCGCAGCATGTCTGGATTGTCCCAGCTGTTTGAACACTGTGTCCACCCGATCTACAACAATTGCAACACCTAATCCTGATGATCCAAATAAAATGGTCACTCGTAAAGCTTATTATTTAGCTTGTGGATTTTGCCGTTGGACCTCACGAGATGTTGGTATTCCTGATCAGGCAGTTGGTAAGTTGTTGGAGATTAGTACATTATACTGAATAGCTACCTGTATTTGGAAATATGTACATATCCAAATTTCAAATGATTTCTTAAAATGGCTTATTTATAATGAAAGCACAGATTTGCTTGATGACATAAAAAAGATTCAGTATATAGACTCCTAAATTCTATACATATTTTTCCGCTGATTAAATATGTTACTTTTTACGTAGTAACTATGCAATATATATTCAAGTTAGTCACTTTTCAATGACCAGTGTCTCCACACCTTTAAATGCATTTTGGTAATATGTGTATGAATTTCACTTTCCCAAAAATGCTAATTCTTTGCTTTTAAAATGCATTTTTTTATTTATTAAGATCATATCCTTGGATCCTTAACTTTTTCAGCATAATTTAATTTTACACAATTTTTGTGTGATTTTGGGATAACTATAAATAGGAGATATTCTTCAGAATTGAATGGAAATTATTTTCATTGTCAGTAATTTTGTATGTTTTTTTAAGGTTATATAGATAAAGTGAAACCTATCGGAGCATTCACTAAAAAATATCACAAAATATTATAAATTTCTTAAATTTCCTCAACTACCTGGAGGATATAATGAATGATGCTGCAGTCTTCAAAAATGTATTTACAATTCCATTTGCAAAATATTGATGCTTAAAGTGATATTCAGCAAGATATCTAACAAAACTTTTTCAGATTTTCTCCCATTCATTATGGTCAAAATATCAATAGTGACATCACAAGTAGTAGTAGATTTGTATAAGTACATATTTTATTCACCTTCTTAAAAAATGTAGCTTTTTCAAGTTGACTTTGAATGTATAGAATACATCAGTATACAGTTAAACATCTCTAACCTGAATACCAATATTTCACTAAAAAGTAATCATCCTAGAGAGTAGTGATTGCTTTTGGAAACCATCCAACCAATAATTGCTTGTTAAAGTATAGTTATGTTCATTGTTGATCAATTTTTTCTACTTTTTCTTGCAGAAATAACCTACTGATTGCGCAAACGAGAAAAAATTAAAAAACTTTTATCATTTAATTCATTGACTGTTTTCCACATTCTCTTTCTGTACTGCAAATTTGTTTCCATGCATTTATAATTGAAATTTTGCTGGAAACTGTTCATTAGAAATTTCAAAACCCTCTCAGTTTTCCTACAGTCCACACTTTACTCATTTCTTCTTTTCAATGGTTAATTCCAATTGTGCACTTCACTCAATAGCAATTGATGATCACCATGTGGAACTGAGAAAGAAAATGCACATAGCTCTCATTTCCATTTTTGAAGTATTAATTAAAGAGCTTGCTAATGACTTATTGTATATAAAGTGCCAAACCCAATAGCATTCAGTCCTAAACAGGTAGCACAGCTGTAGATCAATGTCCAAGTTAATATTCCACTTTGAATGTTAACATACAGAATAGAGCGGGTCTAATATATAGAGTAATTTGGATATGTCAGAAGTATAGAAAGGTGGATAATACTATCGTTAGGTGTCCAGGATCTAGGGATCCAGCTAGAGACGTTTTACTGTACCTATTAAAAGTCTTCTTAAATTATTTCTGTACTACTTTATGTTTTCAGCTACTGGTGGATGGCCAGAGAGAGAAAATATTCATGCTTCTAGAATATCATCACTTTTGGAGCATTACAAGATCCTGGCTCTCAGAGAGAGGCAAGAAAAAGACCGTAAGAAATTCACGCCAAGACGGAGCTATATGCATTTTTCTGAGAAATTTGGACTGACAGCAGTGATGGCCAGGAAACGTGCAGGCTTGCCACCAATAGGAGCTGTATCTTTCAAAGATGATATAAGTGGTATCCCAGAACTTCATCCTGCAGGTGCATTGGAGGAAGTGGATCAACTTCCTGCAAATATTTTCACAAAGCCAATTAATCTCAATAAAGGTGAGAACCTTTGTCCTTTTCCTTAATCTCAGCAGCTCATCAAAATTTGTAGACTTTTATAGCTGGTGTCATATGTAGATAAAAAAATTCCTGAACTTGAAGACCACAGCCTACAAGCCCAGAAATGTCTATATTTATCAGAAGCTTATTTGGAAACTCTGGTGCTCTTTTCATTCAAGCATGCATGCATGAACTATGCATGCAAGGTGGCAGCTGTTTAGAACCAAATGTGCTGACAACACATAAGCATTAATGAACTGGGTTTACATCAAGCTAGCTATAAAAGAGGAAGGGTAGATTTTATCTAATTGACTTCGAAGTCAAGTCAATTAGATAAAAACTTCATTTTGTTTGTGCCCATTAACAGTGCAGCCTGTCGAAGTCCTTTGTTTGTGTCTTCTACAGGCATCCCTATATGATTATGCTAGTCTTGTTCTGTTATGAGTCAGATTAATGGCAAAGGCACCAACACTTCTCATTGCTGATGTACTGAGCTTCCAGAGAAGGCTATGCTTTGTCATCATTTAAAACTAACGTTTCACCCAACATGTGGTCAGCTTCTTCCTAGTTGCAATACACTGTCAGGTTGTCTTGCTCATTATATATCTGAGAGCAGGGTGAAAATACTGCCTTCTTGTTTCTCATTGGTTGGAGTCAGCCAATGCAGGCACATTCTGTTAACATAATATAATATTCTTAAAGCTTCACTTACTTTTCATAAATGTATGGAACCGGTTTCGAGAACATTTTGTTCCCATCTTCAGCCATGCTAAAGTTCAACTTTTAAAGTTCAGTTGAACTTTAGCATGGCTGAAGATGGGAACAAAATGTTCTCGAAACCGGTTCCATACATTTATGAAAAGTAAGTGAAGCTTTAAGAGTGTGTAGTTCAACTGAATCATACAATGATATCCATTAATATGATTGGCTTCACTGTGCAAGTTCCAATTTACATTTAAGTAAATAATATAATATATTATAAACAGAGTTGATAGCTCCACAGCATCTGGAAAACAGTATTAATAGGAGTAACAGTACAAGTTTACATCAAGATTATTTTGTTTTCATGTTAGCTTAGACTTAGTCCTTAATGTGAGTTTTTGTTTTCCATAAATAAAGTTTTTTGTGCTCTTGAGAATAATTGTTCTAAAGAAAATGGTTTGGTTTCAATGGGAATAGTAATTGCTCTGTGCAGTGCAACTATTGCTTATTTGATGTGCTTCATTCTAAAATCTCCAGCATTAAACAATGCCAGCTTTTTAACAGAAACTTTCTGAAGCATGTTATTCTATGAAGCAATTAAGTATTTAACTCTTTGTACTGCTATAATTTCACAATCCTATAGCAGATGGTATGCTGTTTCATCCGCTTTATTGCATCTCATACAAGTTGGATAAACATCCTTACCTATAGAAATGTCTTCTATTAATAGCCCAATTGTTCAATCCATTTGAAGCAGTTGTTAAATCATGTCTTTTATGATGACAATAATAATTATATTGGAATACCAATAATCTATAAGAGATTCCCAGTATGTTCTATAGTTCTTTCAGTCCATTGCTGCATTGCTCTTCAAACAATCCATAGGACAATCCAAATCTCAGTTCAGAACCTGGACACACAAAACCTTAAATGCCAAGTCATTTGCTCTTTCATTGCCATGAATTCCCCTGTGTCCTGGGACACACAATTCCACTGATTTGCACTTGGCATGTCACCAGGGTTTCCTAGCATTCCCAGACCACTTTTGATTTGACTGTCAGCCTGTAAGGTTGCTTGGCTATCTGAAAGTTTAATAATAAACATGTTGACATAATTTTTTTCCTATACTTGCCCATATATTTATCAGAATGGCAAAGACTTCATCTTGAAACACAGTACCATATTTAACAAGACTGTACATTAACTTTTTGCCACAGCCAAAGATACCCCAGCTCCTTGATTAGCTTTATTGTTACATATATACTTTCTAAGGACTTTTTAAAATGTTCAAGAAGTTCCTGTAATGAATCTTGATTCATTTTAAAATATACATTAAAAACAAATAAAATAAATGAAACAGAACATAACACCACAACGTTTTTTTCAGAACAGTTTGGCAGCAATTAGGACAACACTCAGTTCACTATGCTTTCCAACAGAAACATTGCCAATTCTCACTGAGCTTTGTCAACTCCACATTTAGAAAACTAGAGCTTAAAAATACATAGTAATCAAGTTGACAAGAAACAAAAAAGTCCTAATAATATTGACAGCCAAGTGTATAACTTCAGTTGAAATTTCAAATTTTCTTGCAAACTTTTATTTGCAATGGAAATTATAAATTACTAAAATTGGCTTCAAATACATCTTTTTAAGCTATATGTATATAATTTAGAAAGGTTTTCTTTACAGTGACTACACTTACTCAGCGTTTAGCCCAGCCAGAGTTCCAGCCAATAATTGTATCACAACTATTTCCAAGCCACAAACATTTGATGATCAAGAAGTCTCAGCGTTGTCGTAGCTGTGAGCATAATGTGAGCAAACCAGAATTTAATCCTGGCTCAATTAAGTTCAAGATTCAGCTAGCTGCCTAGTAAGTGTTGTTTATAATTGTATAAAAATAAATTTTTATTGTGACTGTAAGCTGATAAAGTAAATTCAGAGCATTTGAATGCTCCATTTGAAGCTATTTTAGAATGTAACTGTATTAAAAATAAATTTTTGTTGCTGCATGCAGAAAGATTTGTATGTAACCCCAGAATTTTTACATTACTTCAAGCTCAAATCCCTTGATGTTTCATAAGCACAATAATATGCTTGTGCAACATTGTCAGATCTACTATTGCCCCGCTGTATCTGTGTAATGTATGCTATATAAGGTGTATTGTTACCATTTCAAAGTATAATTTTTATTAAATTTTAATTATGACACTATATTACAAATATACCACTTAAAAGATTATTCCAGGTGCAAAGCTAATTGGTGAGTGTACTCCTGTTATCAGCATCATCCCCATTAACATATGTTAACTCTTAAATTAATGATTAAAATTTATTGAACTGCCTCAGTAGTTCTTTGCTCTTAGAAAAGTTAAATAAATAGTTTGTAGTTTTCTTTGCATGCATGTTTCTTAAAGAGTCAATACAATTTTCCATAAGTTTAGAATAACTGAGTCGACTTTGTAACACGTACATCATTAATAGTTTTTAAAAGAGGAAAACTATTAGTGATGTAAGTGTTACAAAGCAGACTCAGTTATTCTAAACTTATACTAAACATCACTGTTACAAATATCCACCATATTTAACTAACAATTTTCCATATTCACATAAGTTGGTATTAAGTGACACTAAACTTCACTAACATGTTCATCAGAACATGTTTCAAGAGTGTTCGCTCTCATCTTCAGCTAGGGGCACTGACAGATGAGGAAGTGACCTTTGGTCCATGAATTACAAGGAAAAAGGAGAAATATTGCAGTGACATACATTTCCTAAAATGGTGTGTCAAAAACAACATCACTCCAAACTTTTTAAGAAAGTTCATTAAATACTATGATTATAGTGCCATTCAGAAAGCAATCAAAAGGAAGGCATTAATATGTGAAATTAACAATCATTACAAAACTCTTGGTCGTTGGATTTTAAGTTATGTGCTTTACACTTGAAATTATCCAAAACATTAGGACATATAATTTGGAAGAACCTGGAAGATAATATCCATAATAAATTAAACATATTAAGGAGAAATAAAATGATTAAATTTAAGAAAAAATTTAATACAGTGTTTAGTAAACAAAAAGCAAACCATTGCCAACCTCAAAAGTGCATGTAATTAAACTATCTAGATATTCTTTTTATAACTTAGAACTACAGTTTTTAAATAAGGGCTTGAAAATATGTATGGGTTTTACTCCAATAAATTAGAAGATTTCATAGTAAATATAGAGATTGCCATCTAAGGTATGGAAGAATCTAAAAAATCGGCCATCAAAAACCAGTGTGGACAGATACTTAATAAAATTAAGCAATATAGTAAGAACCATCAGCATCAACGCCACAGGCTGTTGTGATCCTAAGATCAGATGATTTTAGTTATATAATTTTGTATTTCATAATCTTTTTATCAAACTTCTTAAAAGTATAAGCAATGATAAGGGTTAACTATCATCTTTTTGGGTTTATAATATGGGAAAGTTTAAGATAGGGAGTGACAAGCAATAGTTGTAGTTCTAGGTGACAAACCAACCATTAGTTTCTCAGTCATATTCATGTTGGCTGTAATAGTGATATTGCAAGCATCAAATTTAAGAGTGAGCAGAATTTCTCGTCAATAGATGCCCCATATCCATTCCAAAAGATAAGCAAATAAAAGAATGTTGGAATGGTGCAGGTTAATCAGTGAAGGCCCATATGAAAATTCATATATTAACATATGGATTTACCAAGTGCAATCCATAACTAAGATCAAATCTTTGTCTAAAGCCTTCCTAGTGAAGCAGCGAGATATAACACCCTGCAGATGTAGCTAATGTGTTTAATGATTACTTTCTTAATGTAACAAAAAATTAAAATTTATATTCTGGCAATAAAAGAGATGCTTTAAAAATTTTACAATCATCAACTCCCCGTCAAAATAATGAATTCAAACCAGGTATCACTACCCCACTAGAAATTAGTAATATCATAAAAAAAACTAAAATCAAAAAACTCTTCTGGCTATGAAGAGCTCAACAGCAAAGTCATAAAAGCCTGTGCAAAGGAAATTAGTACCTTCTTAGTCACTTGTGTAATGAATCTTTAACATTGGGTGTATTTCCTGAGAGGCTAAAATATTCAAAGTGAGGCCTCTGTACAAAAAGGGAGAAAAGATAAATGTCTTTAATTATAGACATATAGCTATTTCACCTACATTTTCTAAGGTGTTTGAAAAAGTAATGTACAGTAGGCTTTACTTACCTTGAAAGTAACAATATTCTAGTTGGTGATAAGTTTGACTTTAGAAAAGGAATTTCAACAGAAAATGCAATCTTTAAACTCACTAATGAAAGTTTAACTGCATTTAATGAAAGAAGGAGCAATATTTTGTGACTTAGCAAAGGCTTTTGATTGTGTCAATCATGAAATTCTGATAGATAAATTAGCTTTCTATGGAATAAAAAAAAAACCAATATTTTACCTTGACAAAAGGAAACAAAAAGTAGTGATAAATTGTCCCTTCAAAAATAAAAATAATGCATCAGAGTGGGGCATGATTAACATGGAGTGCCTCAAGGATCTATTCTGGGCCCTCTTCTTTTTCTGATATATATAAATGACCTCTCCTTATCTGTCCAAGAGGTAGGAAATACTGTTCTATTTGCAGATGACACAAGCATATTGTAAAATGGAAAGAGTCTTAATGATTGTGCTATTAAATTGAATCTGGTTCCCAGTTCATTGTGTGCATGGTTCAAAGTAAACAAATTGTCTCTCAATCTAGATAAAACATATGTTATGAAATTCATTACTCACAGATCTCCAGATCCACAGTTACATATAGGATATTATAACAGTGTACTTTCACAAACCAAATATATTAAATTCCTTGGTTTAATAATTGATAACCATCTGAACTGGAAAGATCACATTGATTTTATTACACCTAAACTTAGCAGTGCATATCATTGTATGATTAGTTGAACTACACACTCTTAAAGCTTCACTTACTTTTTATAAATGTATGGAACCGGTTTCGAGAACATTTTGTTCCCATCTTCAGCCATGCTAAGCAGTGCATGTTATGCAATACATGCATTAGTAATGTTGGAGTCAATTAAGACTTTAAAACTAGTTTATTATGCTTATTTCAACTCAATAATGAAGTATAGTCTAATATTTTGGGGAAATTCAGTTAAAAGTGAATGCGTCTTCCTGTTACAGAAAAAAGTCATATGAATAATTGCTGGTACACATAGCAGACATTCATGTACAAACCTCTTTAGGAAATTTGAAATTTTAACTCTTTCTTGTGAATATATTTTATCCCCCATAAACTTTTATATAAGAAATAAACAAAAATTTGTTCAAAATCAAAATATACATGACAAGAATACTAGACAAAAAGCAAATCTACATCGCCGAATTTCAGCACTTTCATGCCATCAAAAAGGCGTTTATTATGAGTGCATTTTAGTATACAATGCTCTTCCCTCTAGCCTAAAAGCCTTAATAACCAATGACAATTCCTTTAAATCTGCTCTTAGAAAATACCTATGTGAAAAAGCCTATTATTCTGTAAAGGAATATATGAGTGACAATATTATACTGCACAATATATCAATGTATATGTAAACAGGTACATAATAAAATTTGTATGATTAAGTGACTTGTCTGTTTTTGTTGTTTGGTTGAGTTATATTCTAGGTGTTCTTTTTTATTTTTATTGTAATTATTTGTGTAGATGCAGACAAATTTTTGTAAATGCAGATTGAAAGCTACTGTGATAATTGTATATGACAAGTTCAATGTTTGTAGGTCTCTGTGGCTGCTCCACAAACTCACTGAATGCTCCGAGAACTAACTAACTAACAGCCTCTAGTTAATTTTTTTCAATAATGCTTAATTCCCTTTTTAATGCAAAACATTGAATGTATATGAGATGAAAAGATATGTTGGGAAAGAACTTTTTTTTACTTGGTAAGGAAGCATTGCGAACATAAGTTTAGGGTACCTCGCAACTATTTGGCATTAATGAGGACTGAGGAAAATCTAAGAAAAGCTCTAGGCAGAAAGGATAGACCTGGCAGGAATCAAAACCCAGGCCTAACGTTCACTAGTTCATGCCTAGTCTCTGATTAAAGTGAAGATATTATGAAGTACTGAGAAGAAAATGATGACCACTTATTTGTTTCAATGATGTGCTGAAAAATAGGACAGCTGCTCTAAAATGGTATATAGAGATCCATTTACTGAAGGTATTTTGAAAAATCCTGAAGAGATGACCAAAAACAAGGATATGGCACATTATGAAAATACCTCATGGTCACTTCAACAGCCCTATTTCTGAAAGAAAACACCTGCAAAATTATTTATTCGTCTGGCCTAAGTCCTGAGCTGGCAGTATGCAAACTTTCTCCAGTGTCAAAATGTGAAAAAATTGTTAATGTGCACATTAATATTCCAGCTTGGAACTGGCATTAAACACTATTAAAAAAAAAGCTTGGACGAAACTGTTGCTGGTCCTGAAGATAGCTGAATCCTATGCTGGAAAATGAGTGGCATTGCTACCTGGTTTCAGACATAGAATGTGTGGCAGAGCACTTTGAACAAATGTGTGACCATTTTATTGTTGCATACTTAAAAATTTATGTAGTAAAATTCTGTAGTTTCATCAATCATTTTAAAATTACTAATTTTAATTTCCAAGTTAGTTCTGATATAAACTTGCAGCATCATTTTTGAGTCCCTATAATAATTATAAGTTTCTACAAACAGATTCACAAATGGAAGGTCTGTAGTTCAAATCCTGCAAGGGTAATCATCCAAAATAGGTACTTTTGATGTTTTTACTGCTCCTCATTAATGACTAATTTATGCAACTATCCTAAGCTTAGGACTGAAATGTTTCCTTCCAATAAAGAAAAAGATTTCTTTTCCAATTTATCATTTCATCTCATTATCATTATATATTATCAGTGTCTATGCCATCATGCCAGAGTAGTAAAAATGAGTATTAATATTCAAAGGAAAATAAAAAGTTGCCAAGTTTTTGTAGGACTCACAACATAGAATTGTGCTACCATTATAATTAGAAATGGGTTCTGATTTCCTTGATACCCTCAATACTCAAGAGGTATTGAAATTAAACATAATACTTTTTACATGAACTCAGTTCTGTGTAAATATAACAATTTTTAATTAATATTGTCACAAGTAGCACATTTTAAAGTAGTCACAAGAAATTGTCATTCATAAGCTTCTAAATAGCAAATAGATTTGTGGTACTATGCTTGGAGAAGGACACAATTACTTAGCATCAGCACAAATGCTGAATATCTGTGGTTAAAAGTCCAGCCATGATCCATATTTTTCTCAAGTCATAGTCTTCCTTTCCTGCTCCCTAGTTATTATTTGGTGAAGTAACCGAAAATGGTTCATTTCATAGCCTATCTTTTTTGGATAATATGATTGAAGTTGGGAGCATTTTCAATTGGATCTGTGGTTATAACCATACCATTAGACACTTATGTAAAAAGAGTTTTTCATGTAAAATATCTCAGCCAGGCACTAGAAACCTAAAAAACATGTTTATAAAATATGAAAGAATCAAGTATTCAGAAAATTTGGTTTCAACAATTTCTTAATTATAATACATATTCCTACTATTGTTACTATACATTCACATTGGTCTTGTTTCTGTTCTGAGTCTTGCTTTAAAAATAGTAAAGGTTTTGATCTTAACTGCTGAAAGAAGTTTAAAGTATTTTAAAAAAAACAAAATATTTAGTTTGTGAAGAATGAAGTGTTTAATTTTGACATTTTTTTTAGCTATCATGTGCCAGAGATGCGTTTAGTGACTTGTGAGCCATTGCATATTGGGAAAGAGAGCCAGCTGATAGTCAAATTATGTAATCCCACACAGCATCAGACCAGCATTCAGTTTCTTCCTTTGCCATCTCCAGAAGAGGATGAAATGGAAAGACAACGAGAGATGGAGGAGAAGAAGAAAAAACAAGCAGAGAAAAGGGAAGCTGAGGTATTATAATTTTCATCATCAATCTTCTTTCAAAGAGTGATTTTCATATTTTAGAATATTGTTGTTTTCTAATTGCAATGAAATAATTTGTCCTCCTGCACTAAATATTCATCATAAACATTGTTTAAATAGATAAAAAGGACTTTTTATAAAATTTAGATAATTTTTTTTTTAAGTGAGCAGTTTGGAGAGCAATGAATAATAATCTTATTAAAATGTTTTGCCATACAGTCGTGTACCATTGTTAAATTGAATACTACCATAGCAGATTTTCTGGATAAATCTTAAATTAATATTCATGATTGGCATATTTTCTCCCAGTTCTTTCTCTGTATTGTGCTCTTTGTTGATATGTTTGTAAATCAGAAGGTTTCATTATCTGTCATCTGTAGGAAATGTTCAAGAGATAACATAAGGCATTATTCCTCTATTTTTTCACCAAGTCCCCACCAGCAATGATCCACTTGTCCCAGTGCTTCACAAGTTTGAAGAACCCCTTTTAATGCAACTACCTGTCTAGCGTAGATAAGTATAAATAGTGCAACTTGAACATCTGCATCAGCTGCCTGTGATGTCTCAGCAGTCAAAATGGGTATTAAACACTATTAAAAAAACATTCAGTGGACTTCATCTGCAATGAAACACATATCCCCTTGAATCAGCTCATTAACTCCTCTGGTGATATTCTCATCTCCAGTGGTTAATGACAGCAGTCTAGATTGTGCATTATCTAATATACTTTCAATTCACACAAATAATAGTATATAAATATTGTACTTAGGAAGCTGTCAACAATGGAGTGGTAATATATCCTAAACTTAGGTATTCATTTTTTACACCAAACTCCACTTACTTAAATAAAAGTAAGACGCGTTTCAAGAGAATCTTTCCCATCTTCAGCTGCTCACTGAATCGCTGTTATTCAAAACGATGGCTAGACAACCGGAAGTTCCTGTGGTGGCCTCTGCTGGTGGAAGTAGGAAATTGCTGAGTTCATCCATAGGAGGAAATTCATTAGATTTTCTCTGTTTTTTAATATTAAAAAATTTTCCCAACTGGATAACTCCAATGGGTTGTGAAGATGTTTCAGCAGTTTAATTCCTGGTTTTATTTCATGATTTTTGGTCCAAAAGTGAGCTGCTATTGCTGAATTATCCACCTGCTTAAACCACATATTCCTAAAAAGTTCTTTCCTCCAAATTTCTCCTTGTTTTGCCTATGTAACTCTGTTCACAATCTGCACATTTTATTTCATAAATTCCTGATTTCTGTTCTGTTGGTATGGAGTCTTTTACTGTGCAACCTAATAAATTCTGGATGTTGTATCTGTTCTTTGGGCTAACATTATCCCACATGTTCTTTGAAAATTTTCTTGAACTTGTGGTAAATTGGATAGTCGGTGAAACTTTTGATTTTGTTTTTTTCAGTGTGGAAACTTCCCTTATTCCTTTTTGTCTTTTAGATTTATTGATAATTTTTATCACTGTGTCTTTGTTGAAACCATTGATTATAGCTGTCTTTATTATTTGTTTGTTTGTATTCTATTGTTTCTGCTTCTGTGAGTGGAATATTCATCAATCTGTGTGCCAAACTGTGAAACACTGCATATTTATGTGGAATGGGTTATAACTCTCATTTTTATGTAGTTTTCTGTGTGTGTTTCTTTTCTGTAAATTCCAAAATTCAAACAATCTCCATTTCTTATAATTTTTAAATCTAGAAATGGTAGCCACCCATTTCTTTCTTCTTCTATGGTAAATTGTATAGATTCATGTTGCAAATTAAGAAGTTTCAGGGCCCCTATTGAGTGTTTCTTCAATATTATTGTAAAAATGTCATCCACATACCTATACTATGACTTGAAAATTAAAGGGTAGGCTTTTGTGATATGTATTTTCCATGATCTTTTGTCAGTCCCTGGCTGAAGATGTGAGCGAATGCTCTTGAAACATGTTCTGCAGAATTAACCAGTTAGTGAAGTTTTAGTGTCATCTAATACTGACTCATTTGTATATGTAACAACTTCACTGTTCCTAACTTCTTTTAAGATTAAATTTCTAAAATCATGTCAATATATTAAATTCTCTCACATTAAAACTTTTTTTATTAAAAAGTAAGTTGGGACTAGTTTCGTGAGTCACTTGCTCACATTGTAAACCAATTGACGAAGTTGTATTTTCTTAACATTCAAATAAATAAATATATTTTCAAACCCATCTCAGAAACTGTTGGACCATCATGGAACCATTTGCTTTTGACATTATTTCAGAATCACCCATTTCCATCAGCTGATTAGAGATTTTGGTACCACAGGTTCCACAAGCCCATTCATAGCAAACAATAATCTACAACTCCTTTGTCCATGGTTTCAATGCACCCAGTACCACAGGTTCCACAAGCCCATTCATAGCAAACAACAATCTACAATGACTTTGTCCATGGTTTCAATGCACCCGTCTTCATGCCCATTGGGCACTCTCTGCTCAGCTCTTCCTTTCTTTAACAGCACTACACTAGTATTGTACGCACATTCAAGTTCTTAATCACATAAAAAAGAGGTATGATGCCTGCATAACTACAATATATGCCAGCCCAACATTTCTTTGATTTCTGGAGAAGGAAACATTTTCCAACCAATTTTATGAGAACATACTTTGATTCTCCACCAGTGTCTAGGCAAAAGTGAATGAATGCTGACTATTTTACAAAAGTGCCTGCAGGAACTTCTCACTGATTGCAACTGTTTGCTATACATAGAATATTTTTTCTGGTTTCTGTATAGTGTCAGTCTTTCAGTAACTATTGTTCCTCCTAAGGCAGCCCAGTGAAGTTTAGGTCAGAAAATGTTGGTGGCCATGAGTGTTTAAAAAATTTTTGGTCTTAAAAATGTCCAGCATGAACAAAACCAGTGTGCTTCTAGTCCATGCAGACTTTTTAATCAAACTCTCAATAGTCTGCTTTGCTTGTGACATCATATTGCCAAATTTCCTTACAAATACTGTCTTACATTGCTTAAATAGATCTGTAGGTATGTAATTGTGCATGCTCCTATTGTGACACCATTCTCCTTCAAAACTTCACAGACTGAAACATTAAAAACCAGTAATAGTAACGGTAATTATGTACCCACACTAACCTACTACTAAAACTAAGTGATGAGACATTATCAACAGTGACAAAGGGTAATCACAGCTGTATGAAATGCAACAGAAGAGAGAAAAAAAATATAATTTTCAGGCTAGATAGTGCAGTATGCCACTCACTGTCATCATGACCTTTTTTCCTTAATGTGTAAGCAGTTCTATGCAATATATTTGGTAAGTTACACATTTATGACAAGCAGAGAAAGTTGCATTTTTCAGGGTTTTGTACCTAAAGCATCACTCTCTCTCATACTATAAAATTATTGCAGTTTTTATATGCAATATTTTTTATAAAATGTCACTACTTTTAATTATTTTTATATATTTTATTTTCAGTTTATTTTAAGTAAAATTTTAAACACATGCTTTATTTCAGAAAACAGCACAAGGCCGTGAAGAAGTAAGCATTCTTCTTCCATCCTTATCCAGGCAACTCTCCATATCTGAGGATCCTCGTCCAGTAAAAATTGAGCTTACTGGAGACATAAACGTCCCATCATGCACAGTAGTGTTGCCACCCAGAGATGATGCTGCAGAATATGATGATTCAGCAGATACCCATAATTACCAAGATGATCCTAAGTACGTATTATTAAGTTAGGCATTTTCATAAAGTTAGCTTTTCACCAAAGTACATAAATAATAAAATATATAATCTCTTCTGAGTCAAAATATTTAGAACACTCTTTATGGTTTCACTTATATGAGATTTCCTCAGGACATGTTTTGTGGAACAATTGTCCACACCCTCAGCATTTAACAACTATTGGATCATTCATAGAAGTTAGGTAGGTAGGTAGGTAGGTAGGTAGGTAGGTAGGTAGGTAGGTAGGTATCTGGGTTGACTCTGGTGGTCTTATAATAAACTTGAATAAAGAGCTGTCTACTTCCGAGATGTCAAAATTAATAAGGTTTTGTTTCTGCTTTTTATATAAATGCTTTTCCATATGTTTAATTCTTTTGATTGTTGAACAAATTTTATTAACTTGATGCCTCTTTCTATTTCATGGTTTTCATTTCAAAAATGTGCTGCCATAGCTGATTTATCTATTTGTTGTAATGGATATTTCTTCAATATTCCTTCAACGTAATGCCCATATTTCTCTTTGTTTTTCCTAAGTAGATTTTTCACATCCTTACAATTAATCTGGTAAATATCAGATTTTTTTCTCTTTGAGCCTAGAATCTGTATGTTTAATTTCGATAAATTTTTTGCACTGTATTGGTTTTGAGGAGCTAAGATGATATTTTACTGCTTGAAAATGTTTTGAAATTTCTTATTGACTGATATATATTAGTGAATTTTTTAAATGTTTTTTCCCCTGCTAAATCACTCAAAGTTGTGATTTGTTTAATTCTTTTTTGTTTCTGGAATCTTTTAATTTATCATCTGTTTGATGAACCCATTGGATTAGAGGGAGAAAAAACATTTAAAAACATGGATTTGACAGAAACTGAGAAACAAATGCAAGTAATTTCAATTTTAAAATATTCAGGAATCAACACAGTGAAAACGAGTATAACATCTCCAATAGATAAAATATTTTAAATGTTTTTCACTCAGACTGCTTCCTTGTTCATTGGAAGTGAAGCCACAGAAAGGTTTTTAGCATTTTAAAATATTTTATCTACTGGAGATTTTAAATGCAAATAATGCTTTAAAAATTTAGTCAAATTAATCATATTCTGTTTTTGATCATTACAAGTGACATAACACGAACATTATAAGCCAGAAAATAAACTGGAACTGGCACAAAGATTTTTCCAGATTATGACAACAAAAGTTCAAAAGAATTTGAAGCACTAACAAAATTATGGTTGTCTCATTCTATTGTCATTATAGTTCTGTCTTCTCTGTTCCACTCAAGGATCATCATTTGGTTAATGCCAAGTGGTATACCATTTGTTTACCAACAGTTTTTGAAATAGTGTGTACAAAACAACCTAGAAACCACATCATCCCATTGCAGAAAGGTGGTAGAATTTTTAGTTACTTAAAAATTAATTATGCCCTCTGTCCTTATCTGGCTCCATTTAACTTCTTGTTCCCAACCATCAAGATTAAATGAATGGATTGTTCTTTAGCGCTACTGAAACTGGAATTGAGGCCCAAAAGTGGGTGCAGTGCTTCAGTGACTGGCTTCATCAAATGGGCAAATGCATTAGATTTAAGGGAGTAATATTTTGAGAATCAGGCTGAAAAGAATAATAATTTGTTGCTATAAACATCCTTTTGCAGAAATTTTCAAGTAATATTTTGAGAAGCAGGCTGAAAAGAATAATAATTTGTTGCTATAAACATCCTTTTGCAGAAATTTTCAGTGTTACCTTTCATATCACGGAATTACTTGCAGAGAGTTAAACCTGGATTTGCTGTCCATCAATTTATTAGTTTTTGCTTGCGATCATTACCCTGCATCAAGTATACCAGATGAAACATTAAGCGCTCCTGTTAAGGAACCTGCTTAAGTTTCTAAGCCCTATGCTACTATATTTGTTACAAAGATAAATAATTTATTGTAATGAATCGCATGCATGCAAGAACAATTTAAATGTGTAACTCCAAGCCAGATTTAAGTTAAGGAGTTAAGTTAAATTAAGAAATTACATTAATGGAATTTATGATACTATTATTGCATACGACTTCCCAGCATACTGAAACTACTAACCTAGTCGCTAAATCAGCACACAGTAGTGGCAAAAAATGTTTCATCTGCAATAGTACCAACTAGTGGCAGAAATTAAGCCTCATATGAATAATTTGCATTTTTTCCACAATGTTGTCATAGGTTATAAACTTGCAAATTAAATTTTATAATTTCAATATTAATTCAATTTGGAATCAAACACAGTGAAACACACATCAATAGTATCTTCTGAGGTGAAATATTTAGACTCAGAAGAGATTATTAAATTTTACAGCTTTCCCAATGTTGGTAACAGTGTGCTACACATTGCTTATTCTTAGATCCTTCTTTCTATGCATTGTTTGCATTGTTATTAATTGTTAATTAATCAGGATAAAAGTATATATATTTTGATGTATGTCATTTTTGGGAATTTTGAGGTTTCCTTGAGTGATTAGTAATACCTATGTCTTCAATGTACATGACTGCCAGGAAGGGTAGTGCAATTGTAGCATTATATCAGAATACTTTCATGACACACAGAATTAACTACTAAATTTGCTGTCTGTGTAGCCACTGTAAATAGAATTGTTCAGCAGCACAAACAGACTGACTCAATTTCACTGAAGAAAAGGAGAAACTCTGGCAGATAAAAGAAAACCATGCCTCAGGAGAAGCAAATCAAATCCCAGACTCACTGCTGTGGTATTGGTTCATGAAATGTGGGAAAGGGGAGTGAATCTGCACATTTTTAATATCTGTCATGGACTCCTGCAGTTGAAGGAAATCCTATAAACCTGTAAAGAAACAGCTTCAAACTGCAGAAATGCACAGGAAACATCTCTTGTGTGGCTCATTTTAAAGTATACAGGGAGAGGATTCAGTATATGCTCTAAGTGAATAATGAAGCAACAACTTCAGCACATTTGCAACATAAAACACCCTGTAAAGAAGATGTTTTGGAGTTGTTTCAAGCATGAAGGACTAGGAACCTTAGTACCAGTCAACAGATGATGAAATTAAAATTCAATTAAAACTGAATGTAGGAATCAACACAGTGAAACTATCATAAAACCTGGCTTAGACCAAAAGTAAAACTACTTAAAATCATGTCATCACATTAAAACTCTCTTGATGTTCCACTTTTTAAAAATATATTTAAAAGTAAACTGGGACATGTTTCATGAGGCACTGGCTCACATCATCAACCATTCAATGACTGAACAAGTTTTTAAAAAGTGGAACATCAAGAGAGTTTTAATGTGTTGATATGATTTTATGTAGTTTACTTTTAGTCTAAACCAAATAGGATGGAAATCTTACCAGTACAACCAAATAGTGGAAAGGAGAGTTGTTGGAGAGATGCAGAAAAGGTTTCCACGTGGTGACGGAATTTTCCAGCAAAATTTTACTGTCTTGCCATACTTCAAAGAAAGTGAAGAAATTCTTTAGTGAGAACAATATTCAAGTGTTAAAGTGGCCAGGGAAGTTCTCTGACATTAACAAGAGAAAACTTGTGGTGTGTTTGCAAAAGGAGATTCACAAAACTTGATGTTCCAGAACAATTTGAATGGTAGAGTCTCTAGTTAAGATGTGAACTAGATGAACTTAAAAATATGTGCTCAAAGCTTGTGAAATCAATGTCAAATCATGTAAAGCAACATATAAAATAAAAAGGACAATATATTAGTTATTAGCAAATATCAAAGTTATGTATTAGGTGAATAACTGCAAAAAATACAAAATGTGTATGTTATTCTTGTGTGCCGATTGATTAGTATGTATTATTAGTATAGAATTAAACTGTATGACACAAGATGATATCAAAGCTAATGCAGGCACTATAGAATGCATCATAGCAAAAGTTGATATAACCACTTATTATTTTTAATATTCAATGAATTTATTATGATACAGTAAAACCTCAATACATTGTTCCTGAAAGCATCATTTTCTAGGATCCTTTTTTCAATTTATGTAGTCCCAGACACAGTTTCATTATAAACCATAGTAGTAAAACCTGCATTGATCATTTCTGGAAGTATCATTTTTATATTTTTTCCTTGATTAATTTTTTTTAATCACATGTCACAAATAAATTTCAAGGAGCACAGTATAATATTTTTAAATATACTGCAGCAAGGTGCACATTGTTTTCTCATGTGTTAAGCAGCAGGGCATTACAGAACAGAGCACCTGAAGTGTATGATATTTTTAGACATACTGTAGCAAGGTGCACATTGTTTTCTTATGTATTTAATGGCAAGACATTGATGAACAGAGGGCAAGAAGACAAAGAATGTATCATAGTGTTCCAGTAGTTTGTGAAAATGCACAAGACAGACAACAGACAAAATTGTGAATGAACTCTTGCAGCAGGTTATCTGGTTTTTGTTGTCTATAATGAGCTCTTGTAGTATGCACATGGTGCAAAAAAGAAGTTAAAGTTTTATTGTTACCAAATTCATGGCATGCACCCCATGTAGCACATGAGGATACCTGGTGAAAGACCTAAAGGATATTGTGGACCATGGGCATCTCTGACAGGAGGAATGCGACCCCTCTCAACATTTTGATATTTTAAGATTAATATAGTACCATATTTCTGCATTCTTTCTTGCTTATATTTTAGTCAAAGGTCTTCCCCCAATCTTAACATGTCAGAAATGCCCATTTTTTAGATCCCTTCCCTATCCCTCATTTTCCTACATTTATCATTTTTTTTTTTTTTTTTTTTTTGCTAATCATGTTGTACACAATAGATTGAGGTTTCCTGTAGCAAGAATATTTCATAAGTAAGATCCTTTAGATGACATACATGAAATTTCAACAATATGTTTTCATTTGTTAGGCTGCCATGATTGAGCAAAATGAAAAATTAAGTTTTTTCCAAAAAACAGATTAATTTGAATGTTGCACTTTGATACACTACTTTATTTTAAAAGGTTTTAATACTAATCAATATAAAAAAAAAAATTGCACTGCACTAACAAACTCTTCATTACAGTTTTCTACACTGAAAAAATGGACTGCCAAATTTAAATCATCATTCTCATTTTTTATAATGAATGTTCAGGATATGCAATAACCACAGCAATCAAGGAAAACATCATAAAAAGCCACAATTGAATGATCAAAGAGAAGTTACATGATTAAGCTTATATAGCAAAGATCTTAACACATTGTGTTTGACACATCTTCCATAAATATTTTCATATGAAAAAACTCGTAGTGCAATGGGTGCCACATTTGTTAATAGTCAACCAGAAGCACATTTGAATCAACATTTCACAGGAGCATTTCTTTTAAATATGTTTAAATGCAGTTAGTTTATTTGATGTTACAACACTGTTGATCAAACATGAATTCACCATTACATGTCAGAGACGAAGCATAATCTAAGAGCATGAAAGAAGGTTAAATGCATTCCATCAGCATGATAAGTGATTACAGCTGTTTTTTGGGATGCTCTGGGTGTTGTGCACATAGACTAGCTACTAAGGCAAAACCATCAAAGAAAGTATTATGCAGCATTACTGGAGTAAATGGAGTAAGTTATTAAGGCCACACATCCACATTTGTTAAAGAGAAAAATAAAAGTTCCTCTACATACATTTCTTCAACTGCAGTCACAAAGTTACATGCATTGCACTTCAAATTGCTACCACATGCACAGAAATTATTAGAGTTAGGGTAATGTTTGTACAGCTGTGGCTGTTACAACCAGAAAAGGAGAGATAAATCCCTATGCATAAAGATAGTATTTTTATTTCAGCATTTATATTTTTACTGAAAGCATAAAATAATGCTGTGTTTAACACTTATATATTGAACACTAACCTGTGTTATAGAAGATGTTGAAAATGATGCCCCTCATTGGCATTACATTGCTAGTATTTGTGTATGCCTGTACTTCATATGTAAAAACACATTGGTTCGCAACACGTTTCTTGTCAATGCGTCCTGTCTCTCATAGCATTTTAACAATTGGCAAACAGATTTCCTATGCGAAATGTGAGTGCCAGGATATTTTCTTGTATGTCCCTTACCACGCTCCAAGAATTCATATTCAAATATGTATTTTACATAAAGACTTGTTCTTCAAGACTATATGAAGTGGCATTACTAATGAAGAACAATTAGCACACAATTTATACACAAGAAAGCACTAATAACACACAAACACTTACTTACAAAGGCCCCCAAATAAACTACTAGCTGCTAATTGCACCTGCATTATATGACCTTGACGACTGTATTCTTCTAGTACGGAGCTGCACTCTGCTGCCCTGTAACTCTGCTCAGATTTGGTTCCTTGTGACTTTTTTTTTCCCTCCTAAATCTGAAGAAATGATGTGTTACACAAAGATTTTCCTGAAATGTAGTCCAGATAGATACCATTTTTGCAGAGTTAGCAAACTTGTATTATACTGATGGGATAAGAAGTTGGTCTAAGTGTATTAAGTTAAAAAGTGACTGTGTTAAGGGGAGAAAAAAGACAGTAAAAATCTTGCATTTTATTTCTCAGCCGAAAACTTTCTGAAAAGTTCTCATAAATGTTTTATTTGTGTTTGCATTCCTCTTATTTCAGAATAGTGGTCTGGAGAAAAGGAAATAAGGCAGCAGTAAAAATGGTGGTGATACCACGCGAGGAAGCTCGGAATGGTGGTGAAGTCCAAGTTGGATTTGTTCTGAAATATACTTATTTAAACACAATGGCAGCACTGGATCAAAAAGAGCCCCAGAAGGTTGATTTGAAAATAAAAATATTTACTAAAGTAGGAAAAACTGTTGGGTATGTGGAGTAATACTGATTCAAAGCATAACTTATTTAATTTTAGTACTTTTTTTTTTCTATCTCTGGCTAAAAATCCCTACTTCACTAAATAATGAAAAATAGGGAAAGAAAAAGCATGGAACTCAATATGGTAGTTATTTTACATGATTAATCAAGCAGTCAGGAATAGAAGTTGGCACTTTCTGAATTGTTATTACAGAAGGCACACATGGTAGCTATATATGCTAATTGATATATGAGAAGCCTTTAAAACTAAATAGAAATTCTATCTTTCCATGGTGATCAAACTTGCTTAATTCCAGCTACAGCGTCACATTTGAATTCATATACAAAAAAGAAAAATTATGTAGCATATGTGTGTTTAGTCTCTTATCAGTTTAGTTGTATTTAAATTGATAGCTAAAACAGTAATACTAACATAAATATCTGGTATTAGTATTTAGTTCTACTTTATGTTATATATCAACAGCACATAGATGATAAAGATAAAGCACAAAAGTAAAATATGTCCATTGACATTTACAGAGGATATTCAAAATGTTAAAACCAATACTACTGTAATCTATTTATTCCATAAGTAAGAGAAATAGTTTTCTCTTTCTGTAAAGCTTAAGGGGAGAAAAGGTTTTCTTCTTCTTCTTTTTCTTTAAGATAAAGAAGACAAATGTTGCTTTCACTGCAAATAAATGAAGGTATGACCAGAATGTACAAAACGAAAACAGTACATTCTTTTTTTTTCCCTCCATTGCTTTTTTCCCCTTCTAGAGTTTGTTCTTACTTTCATAAGGAAATACTTTTTTTTTTTGTTATCAAAACAAAAATAATGAAGAGTTCGGTGACCACTGCTTCTGCAAAATGTGAAATGGCAATTTGTGAGGTAGTGTAAGTGGATATGTGATAATTAGTGATCCAGGTTTCTATACCCTTGCAATAGAGTACACTGTATATGTGGGTACCTAAATTTCCCAATGTAAATTGCTCATACTTCTCTCTCCTGTGTTCTGCAGTTTAAATGTGTTTATGTCTTGAAAGACAATGACATTTCACAAATGCTAAACCACATTTCTGAATGCAAGTGTTTATTATTTTTCTTGTAACTTTTCCTTGCTGACAGATTATCTTTTATTTTCAGCTTTGAAAAATGTGCTCATTTATGTTGTTCATATTCAGTGTTGTGTGCAAACATGGAATACAGGGATCATTTCAAGTATTCTCATGAACACTTATACATTTCTGCATTCAATGATACACTTTGAAAATGCCTCTGATGATGCTTCTTCAGTGGGTAATTTATTATAGCTATATAAACCCCAGTGACTGACACCTTCCTCGATTAAAAAAATGACATCCATTAAATTTTTTTGATAAAAAAGTAAATCAACAGGACCAAATCTTTAGATTAATTGAAATACAATGTTTTGATGCCATGTGAGCAGATATATCGTCATGGCAACATGACATGTTCTTTTCTGCAGTGGCCTGTGAAGATAGTGGCTTTCATTTCCAATCTGCAATCATGATTTTCTATATCTAACAAGACTAGCATGATAGTCATCAAATGCCTTTGTTATGAATAATAATGGCATGTCTATTCCTATACTTTTGTTCTGTCACTCTTTTGCTATCAGCACAAATGCACTGCACTGCACTGCACTGCCAATTACCTGTACGAATTGTTCAGTTGTAAAACTCACTATGTCCATTTAAAGAGATTTTTCAGGAGGTGCAAAAAACTATAATTTCTATTATTACAATTAGAAAGTTAGATTTTTTCATCCAAAGAATTACTAAAATTTGTCATCATTTAAGATGATGAGAGAGAATATAATTTAACTTCAAATAACAATTTTGTTCTAAATAGTAGCTGGAACATAAATTTTGCAGCAGGGAGAAGGATGCAATGCATTTTGCTGCAGGGATATCGTCCAATTGCAGAAATTTTTGGCTGAGTTTTGAACAGGCCTCTAAATATGCATCTGGGTTCTATAAATAATTTTTGTAAACTTATCTGTTTTCAGTATATTATCATTTAAACATGTAACTATAATTTTTACTTTGATAACCTAAACTTTACTCTTTTGGACTAAAGTATACATGCCATATATGAACCATACCTATTCTAGCTACATTTTTTTCCAGTTGACCTTTACTCTTTTATTTCTTCCTTTTCCAGGCTGAACTTCCTGCACTTGTAAATTATTCATTAATATCTAGACTTCTTTTAATACAATTAAGATAAAATGTGGTAGTTCTATAATGTTCTATAATTCTTGCTGAATTTGGCAGGAAAGTAGTGATGCAGAGAGTACATATTGTAGAATAAATAACTTTAATGCATGAATTAAACATGTTTTAAGATGAATTTGAGATATATATGATTTGAAAATATTAGAAAATGTAATGCAAAATAGACATAATGATTTGGACATTATGATTTTGCAATTGGATGACTCATTTATGGGTAGTAATGATGCAGTGTTGCCAACCTTGAGCACTGAAAAGAAGGGATCAAGCAATGAGGAGATATCTTAGCTTAATCGACATCAAACAATCCCTTCACTTGTAAATCAAGAATTTAGACCAATGGCAGAGCATTATAGACATTGAAAATAGTATGCAATTAAACTCCAGGTTGAAGGAATCAAACACATCCTATTTCTCAGGTCAGAAAGACTAATGCTGCATTAAACATGTGTTGAAAAAATAAATCTCTCTATCTATTTGAGCTGAAAATAATGCTTGTTGCACTGTAGCTGCAATATCAGGAAACAAAGCCAGACACATTCTTTGTCTCCCCCTCCCTATGTCCAGTCAAAATTGTAATCACATTTATAAAATCTGTCTACTAATTATACTTTTTATAGTACACATTTTAGAAGGTTTCACATCTTATATGTCAAGTTTTTAAAATTGTACTAGAAAATTTGGTAAAGAAAAATTCAGCCAGAGGTAGAATTGAAGTGCCAATAACAAGTATGGAAGCAAGCTTTCACTGTTGTAATAACAAGGAGCAGAAAATGAATTAATAGCTATAGAGTATTAGACACTACATAAACAGGCTATATTTCATGAAATTTCTTTTATGTATTATGAATTTTTATTTTTCATAGATAAAAACTGAAAACAGTAAAATTTGGTGTGTTTGCTGGAAGTGCCGGTATGGAAGCAAGCTTTCAGTTGTTGTAATAAAAATAAGCAGAAAATAAATTAACAGCTGCAGAGTATTAGGCACTGCATGAGCCAGTTGTGTTTCATGAATGTTATTTTGTGGGTTAAAGAATTGTTACTTTTCTTAGATAAATGCCCAAAAGTGTGGAAAAATTGGTATGCCTGCCAGATGTATAAGTACTTATAAACACTATTAACCTGTAAATGATCATATGCAGTGTTCACAGCACCCCAGCCTTATAGTGGGTGATTTTTACTTAATGGTACTGCTGCACATAACCACCATTCAGTCGATCAATCCATGCTGGTACCACAGTGAGTGGGAGTTAGAAAGTATACAGCTATGATGAGTACATAAGTTATTACTAAACACTTAAAATTTACATTTACTCATCATTATAAAGCAAGAGATACTAGAACTGCCTCCCTTCATTTTCCATACATTTCTGGGATCGGCTTACAAAATTAATTATTACCCACTGTAGTTCCCTCTAAGAAATGGAAGAAATTTCTTCACAAATGTTATTTTTCAGTTCATCTAATGTGTGTGGATTTGTTTTGTACACTTTTTCCTTTAATGCCCTCCAGAGATAAAAATAGCATGGCATTAAACAGGGTGACAAGGGAGTTATATATTGTTAGTATGGCTATCATCTCATGTTTCATGAATTGCATTACATGGGCTATATGTGCCGTTGAAAGTCACAAATCTATTTTCTCTCATGGTTAATTCACAGCAAAGGGTTTGCAAAATATTCTGCACATACATATCACTATTAATAGGTTCAAAAAAAAAAAAAAAAAAAAAGGGAAGCCTATTATTCTCTCGTAGCTAATGGAACACCACAGTCCTATCTTTTGATCATTAAGGAAGTCTTTGTGAAGCAGGTTAGGTTTTTCTGAACTTCATACCGGTTGTTTTGTGAATTTACTTACCCAGTTAGATGGAACCAAGATTCATCTGTAAAGAAAATTAGATTAGAATCAATTTCTCCATCATGCACCCTATTCACCAAAGCAACAATAAATAACACATTAAAAAGAAAATGAAAAATATCTGACATTTTGTAAGAAAAGGAGTAACTAAGTGCTGGCAAAATAGCCATCTTAGGAATGGAGCAAAACATTGTTTCTCATCTGTCATCTGCCTGGTGTAAAAATTTGCACAAAGTCTGACAAAATCACATTTGGAGTGCTTCTCTTTTTCAATACTAATGTAATTATTAAAATAATTACTACTTGTGCAAACATTATATACAGTTCATCACAGCAAATTATGCTAGAGAATTGGATGTTAAATTTATTAATGACAAAATCATATCCATTAAAGAACTTATTATATTGCAGGATATTATCAATCAGGATATTAAAACTATCAAGATCTGCAGGATAAGAATGGTTTTGAAATGGAATTATTCTTGCCTTCTATTTCTATTATGTTGCTTGTGGTGATGACTTTTAGACAGCAAAGGAGAGACATTGACTGATTTGCTCCCTTTTGAGAATGTTTTAAAGTGTTCCTTTCTAATAGTGAAAGAAGGTATATTGTGTGCAAGTATACAATGATAAATGAATAAGTGGTTGCCTTTAGAGGTAAATGTGGTTTCTAACAACTCATATTAAGTAAACTGCCAAATATGGATTAAAAATCTCACCTTTTGTGTGCAAGAACTTAAGTGTACTTTGGCATGGAAATCTATGTTGGAAAACAGCCAGAAGGACCTTTTGTACCATCTTACTTGCCTAAGGATGTAGTAAAAATAGTAGTGAGGCTTATTGAAGGGACAGAATGAAATGTTACTTTAGGCAACTGCCTTTGAGGTGTGCTTCTCGCTGAAGAACTGATGCTGGAGAAACTGACATAGCTGCTGGAGGGTTAAATTAAGCTATTCTACAAATTATAAAACAGTTACATTTTCTTAAATACATGAATTTAGATATGGTTGATAGTGCATACTACTTTTCCACACAGTTGGGTCATAACAGCGTAACTTCCTTACTTTTTTGTGCAATTTCCACTAATTTTGGCTCTGTAAACATTAACTATAAAAGAATGAGATTAAAAAGTAAACTATGTTAATTTGTAAGGCTGCTATTTTACAGAAAGTTATTAAAGTGAATATTATGCTAAACTGCACAGTTCTATAATTTGATAGATTATTTGTAATCACATTGTCCTTATGCTTGTCACCAATTCCTTCACACTTTAATGGTTTTACATTTATTCTGTTCTTTCTCTGATCAACACCAGTAACAAGGTTGCTAAACACTGTTATTAAAATTAGCCCATTTACAATTATGGATGAAGATTCATATATGACAAAAACATCTATTTTTAGTTATGGACAGAGATTCTTGATGTGCAATGCACATTTGCATTGATTCATGTCTTAAGCCAGATTTTTAGATATTTTATTACCTAAAATATACTTTTAAAAGAGTACAAATTACATCACTAGTGATATGTTTAAAAAAAAAAAATAAGAGTAACCTACCCACAAATAAAACACATATAAGGGAGTATCCAAAAATAACCAGAGCTGCAACATAAATCATATGTGTAGTGGTTACCATACTTGCCTCCTAAACCGAAGATTGCGGGTTCGAACCAGGTCAGGACCGATGAACTTTTTCGGGTGTAAAAATCCTAAGTATGGCTTCCTTCTGAAGGGAAGTAAAGCCATGGGTCCCGTGTCATACATTTACAGCACGAAAAAGAACCTCAAGCCTGAAATAGAGGCCTCTGAGCAAAATCTATCAGCCGTTTCATGCCCTGAATTGAATGGGATGCTGATGACCCGAGTGTTAAAGAGCATCCGTAAATAAATCAATAAAAAAAAAAAAATTATATGTACTCTTACTAATTCAATTGTGTAACTAAACATTATCTTAGGGTTTTTCTTGCCAGTCTGTTAAGTGGTCCTTTGTGGAGTGGTTCATCTTAGGTGCTGCTTTATATACATCACTACTTACTACATCCTGCAATTTTATAATGGATGATCATATGGAATAAAGATTGTACATGAAATATATTTTTTTACTAGGGGAAGCTGCAGCTGGGACTATGATTATAGTTTGGGAAATTATAAGTCTGTGAATGGTTTTCCTGTTAATATGTTATTAGAAGACCTGCTATGATCTGGCCAACAATCAGAATTGAGAAAAAATCTAATACGTTCATCATGCCATTACTGAAGATGGCCAAAAGACCATTGAGCAAGTTTCAGAAGTAAATCTTATCGTGGTGTGTACCTTTAAGTCTGTTATAACAGATTAGCATATTAAATAATATGTTTGCAAAATGGGTGCCTTGCTTGCTTACAGAGGAGCAGAAAGACATTCGTGTGAACATATATTAGAATTTATTAAATATGTTGATACTAACAGCACTTATACTCTGTTATACTACTTACTACTACTAGGTAATCAGTCAACTGATGATGATGGGAGCAATTTACCCCAAAACATGCCCAAATGCTGTATAAGTGTAGTGTGAAAATATTTAATAAATTCTAATAGAATATATTAATTCCATTGTCCATAGTTTCCTAAGTAAAATTTAAATAATTGGTGTTTGCCACAACTTGCTTACAAAGATTGTGATTTGACAAGTTTTTGTGCTAGGCTTATGACCCAGAAACCAAACAAGCATCAGGTCAATGGAAATATTCAGTTTTAACTAGACCCAGGAATGCATGTCAAATACAATCAAATGTTAGGACAATTTTTGGTTGTCTTTATGTTAGTAGCCTTGTGCAAAAGGAATTTGATCTTCCAGGAGAAACAGTAAATCGATACTTTGTATCTTGATATTTTGAGCAGACCAAGTTCAACAGAAACAGCTCCAATTGCAGAAAGATGAATGTAATTTCAATGTGCTTGTAGCCCATCTTCTTAATTCTTCCAACCATGCCTCATGTAATTTATTAGGAAGTGATTCATATGGTGAAAGAGCAAATACTGAGAACCTTGGACAGTATCCTGTTCAAGAGTGCAGAACTTTTGTTTCCTATCAGATTTTGCAATGTATTACACATAAACAACTGTCACTACATTTTTTTTTGTGTTTAATGCTCATTTTTACTAGCTAAGCACCACAGGCAGTGGACACCAATGATATGAGAGATGAAATAATATATTGTGAAAGGATTTTTTGAGGGAAACGTTCCAGGCCAAAGTTTAGGTACCGCCCTGGCATTTGCCATTTATGAGGACTGAGGAAAACCAGGGACAGCCCTGGCAAGATTCAAACCCAGACCTCCTGCTCACGAGTCTGCACCTTAACCTCAGCCACCCTGGCAGTGGCAGGGAAGTGATGTTGCTACAGAATCCTGCTCGAGTTCCAAGATTATTGTTTTCTACCAAGCTTTGGAATGTATATGCATCAACAATTGACAGACTATCTGAATACATGAAATATTCTTGGACCTGGTTAATCAGGCTTTAGATAATACAATGACTGCACTGCTCCAAGTAAAATGAGGATACATGAAAAACAATGGAGTCTAAGTAACAATATTAAAACTTTTTAAACATTCTAAAGCTTTTGTGACCACAGTCTTTGATCTCTTAATTGCAAAATTAAGGGCACTAAACTTGTCTGACAATACCATAGCCTGGATAAACTATATTTCCAGGATTGATATTCTTTGTGGCACACTGCGAAGTTTAGGATTCCTCAAGGCTGTTAGAACTGCTACTTTTCTCTATTATATTTATATATTTACATTTCCTCTAGCCTTACATACTCCAAACTACAAACCTGTTTACTAGGGATAGAATTCATCTCACTAAGAGAGTCTCAATGCCAGAAGCCAAAATCTAGAGAATCTTATAATCCCTAGAGCTAAAAATGAATCATGCTGCACTGTGTATGCATCTGTTCCCTAGAGCTAAAATGAATCATGCTGCACTCTGTGTATGCATCTGTGAATCCTGTGCTGTAAATATTGCTCTCTCAAAGTGCAGGTCTCAAGTTTTTTTTCAGAATTGCAATTATGGTTAATTTGTGTGAGGAATATCTTTTTAGAAGCTGTTACCTTCAGAGTAACATTTAAGTATCTTCCCTAACATTGCATTTATGTTAATTTTAGTAATGCAACATACTCAACAGTGTGAACATCATAGTTTAAATATGTCTAAATGTCTTGTATTATTATTAGAGCCCAGATTCTAAGTAATAATTATTTTAATACTATATAATTTATGTACCAATAACAGACAAATATTGACGAGAAGCACATGTAATACTGTCCATAAATTTTATTTTACATACTTGGTATATTACACATTTCACGCCATGCTACATATTTTTACTGTAATCATTATAAAATTTGCATTTCTACTAAATTATTCAACACTGTTAACAAGCAAGGAAAAATAATTTGAACACTATTGTGCTACTGCACAAATACATACCAGTGTGATGTGGAGCATTTTCTCTGCATATAGAACCATAGAAGATTACATAACAGAACAAATTCAAAAATATATAATTAATTCCAATGTAATTTAAAAGCTTAAATGGGGGACATTTGTCTTTCAGTACTTTTGCATTCATTCCAATGTTCTAAAATTAATTGTAATGTAATATTTGTAGCTAAAGTAATAACAATTTGACTAGCCATAAAGTTGTATTTTCTAGCAAAGAAATTAAATTTTATTTTACATATAGTTGCTTAAATAATTTCAATATTAATTCAATTTGGAATCAAACACAGTGAAACACGTACTAATAATATCTTCTGAGTCAGAATGTTAGAACATTCTTTATGGTTTCACTTAAATGAGATTTACTTAGGACATATGTTTCATGGACCTTTTATCCACATCACCATCCGCAGTCATGAACAACTGTGATGTGGATGATGTGGATAAAAGGTCCATGAAACATATGTCGTGAATAAATCTTGTTTAAGTGAAACCACAAAGAGTATATCCTAAACTTAGGTATTCATTTTTTACACTAAACTCCACTTACATAAAAGTAAGATTCTCCAGAAACGCATCGTACTTTTATGTAAGTGGAGTTTAGTGTAAAAAATGAATACCTAAGTTTAGAATACATTATCACTCCATTGTCAACAGCTTCGGAAGTACAATATTTACATAAAGTGTGTTCTAATATTCCGACTCTGAGATTATTGCTTAAATATATTTATGCAATTTTGCCTACATATTTCTCAAATTGATATTACATAAACCCTGGGCTCTAATTAGTTATGCTGGTTAAGTGGAAGAGAAGGTCTTATGGCCTTAACTCTGCCAGTTAATCTTTCTATTCACTTCCTTGTAAATGTGTGTGTGCAGTTCTGGGTATCTCCAAGAATGATTTCTGGTCTCATTTTTGGTCATTTCATGGGTTCTGTTATTCTTCAACTATAATCTATTACAATTTTGTTAAGAGGATGTAATAGAGCAATTTATATTATATCAGATAAACTGCAGTCTGCTTTTTAACCATCTGCTCGATGTGTACTTCGTTTTGAAAAAGGACAATTTGCCCAAATGTTGCACTTATTCATGAGTTTAATCTCTCTGTGTTTCTTATTTAAGGGTGAATATCTGATTCATGATTTTTTTATATTACCTATGATGGTTTTATTATTTTTCTCACACACATATATATAAAAGAAAAAATAAGTAAACAAAAATATTCTAAATACGATTATTGCATTTTTAAACTACTAAAGAGGAGGGGAGAGTTAAAGCAAAAGTCGGTGTATTTGAAACTGATGTTTAATCAAGAATTATTAATGTTTTACATCAAGATACTGAGATGTATAAATGCAGTTCTTCTCATTTACAGCCTGCGACCACGTCGTCCACCCTTCCTTCTTGTGGAATCTGAAGGAATGGGTGTGACATCTTCTATGCGCCCAATTTTCATGGACGATCGAGCAAGAGCACGGAGTGCTGACTGTGCTCCTGGACCTGGGGTCTTGGTCTTATTTCCACCTGTGGCCCTTAACTTAATATGTAGAGCTGTAATGCCTAGTGATTTGCATTTCTCTGCCACATCCTGTAAACAAATTCAGAAACAAGAAGCTTTTAAAATTAATTATATTTCAGCTCTGTTCAAGCAACTACAGTGAACAAGATGCTCAAACTTTACTTTTAGTGAACAGATAGTAAGAAAATTTTCACAATCTTACCAGCATTTCCCTCTGATAGAACTGAATATGCAATGTGTTGCAGCTCCAAGTGTAAAACAATCTACATAAAATTATCCTAAAGAATATAAACACTTACCTGGGCTGCCAACATAGCAGCATAAGGAGATGCTTCATCTCTGTCAGCCTTCACCTTCATGCCTCCTGTGACTCTGGCAATTGTTTCTCTGAAAGAATGCATATTGTACAGTGAACAAGTCAGAACTAAATTCTACCAACCGATGTTTACAAATGTACATGGAATGCTTATGTACAGTCATTAGTTCACTTGTGCTCCAATTCAGTACAGCATTAAGACAGAGAAATGCTTTTAGCAAATGATTCAATAACGTACAGTATGTGCCAGAACTAGATGGTCTTCCTCACGTCCCTCTTCAACTTAGCTCTCCGCACCTCACAGATAAAATAAAAGCATTTTCTACAAGATAAGCATGCCTCTTAATAAAGGATGGGGCCATCTAAGTTTAAATGAGTTTTTAAAAATGTAAAGGCAATTATCAGTGGTTACATAACTGGTATTACAAATTTATTGCTCTCTCTTATTTTGTACTCTTTTCTTTTCTAGATTATGTTTTCTTCATTGTTTTGTATCTGAACAGTCATTTATACACAGGTGATTTAAGCAAAATTTTATTATTTTAACTGTGCTTTTATACTGCAGTTGTGTGCTCTCAGCAGTACAGTATTGTTAAAACTTTATACATGCATCCCACTTTCAAACTTTCCTCTGTGCATGTGAGCTAGTTTTAAACTTTGTAATATAGTAGGAGAGTAGGTAGATATACTACAAAAGTAATAATCCACTGGGTTCTCTGGTTTCTGGAATTCACTCAAGATCGATTCGTTGGTTGGTTAGTGTGTGTATGAGAAAGAGAGGATTGATTAGAAATTTAATTTTTGCCAACTGTTTTTATTTTGTTTGCACTTATTATATCCAGGCCACTAAAACTATGTACTTAACAGCTACCTTTTCAGTTGGCAATCATACACATTAACAAATGAGGAATGTTACCCATTACACCTTCTGAGCCAAATACAAAATGGCTTCGGTCGGTAGTGACGTATAAGCTACTGTGTTGTCAGTTTTTCTAATTGTGTATGCAACTAATTTCTATCATGTTTGAATTCAGTTACTGTGATTAATTGAAATGGTATTTATAGTAGTTTAGAAAGTGTACCAAAGACGTTATTTGCAGAGTAATTCACGGGTTGATACCTGATCCTTTGCATCAAGGTGTTACACAGATGCAAAATGCTGTTAAGAGATGGCACATATCGTATCAGCTCAAAGCCTTTTCCTATATAACATCATGGGTAAATATCTATACAGTGGATTCCTTAATGTCGTAAATTTGTTCTTTATAGATTTACATTACTATGCAGGAATTTAATTGCAAGTATAAATCATTCTGGAGCAAAGTCATTCATTATTACACACACTTGATATACATTACAAGGCAACAATGAAAACTCTAAACATAAGCTGTTAAATAGTGGTGGGCATAGCCAAGATTACATGAATTGATGCTATCAGTGAAGTGCAAAGTTTTAGGGGCCCAGGATACATGCCTGTCATTCTTTTTACATGTGGAATGCATACAGTTAAATTTCACAGACTAGTAATCGGAGGTTTCTGAGTGGTAAGTGATTAGGAATTTCATCAATGGCTTTGGTAATTTCATACTTTTACAGGTTTTTAAGCATTTAATTGTTCTTTGGAGGAACTGCAGATTTTTCAATAATCTTTGAGGTTATAGAGAGGGAATAGGTCTGGGAGGGTATAGAAATCAGACCTAGTTTCTTTGTGAAACAATGTCGGAAAATGTGAAAACTAATGGTGAATTATATTACAATTGCTGGAAGGTGTTCTAGATTTGGAACAATTTCATTTCAAATATTAAAGTATTAATTGTTCATTGAAATTCCTTGATCCTGTTAGTGATCCATCAATGTAAAATTTCTTGATTTTGAAAATGCTTTCCATCTTAATTCCATAGCACGGCTATTGTTAGTGATTGCCGGATATAACAAAATATTGATTTATTTCTAAAATTTTTTGCTGTTAGCAGGATCTACAAATTACTGGCCTGATCAAATGTAAATTTTGGAGTATTAAGAGCAACTTTTTATCACACTTATATCTGGTGAATTGTACAATTCATTGTATGCATTTCACAAATATGATACATGATACAAAATACGTAATTTTTTTAATCACATTAGCAAATTATGTGGGCCCAATCAAAAAATACCCTATATAGTAACAATATAAATAATATTCAAAATATAGCTACACTTAATCACTGTATCATAATCAATTTTCACCACAGACTGCCAAATAATCGGAATAATAATACTACCACACTACTCTAAACTTTCTATAATATTGTAAAGCAATGTAGAAGCAATTGTTTGGAAAATACCCTTTCAAAAGGAAGTAATTTAGAGATACCTCTACAGTAATGTAAGAAATTTTTGAATTACACTTTGTATGCTATTAGTTTTCTTACGTGGAGCTATACAAAATGACATACCTGCCTGAGAGGTCTGTAACATGTACAAATGTGTCATTGAAGCTAGCAAATATGTGGGCTACTCCAAACACCATTTCGCCTTCTCGCACTTGAGGCCCAAGGGAAACTTGGGCCTGTTCTTGCTGAACTTTTCCTTTCCTGGGTGCCATTATAACCTGAAACAAAAGTCTCTGTTGATTCTTTAAACTGTTGTTCCTAAGTATAAAAAAAAAATACGTTTTCCATTGTGCTGTGGAATACTTTATGAAAGCTGAGATTTAAATAGTTTTTAGCATGATCTTTTTCCGCTGTTATTACGGAACTCGCTCCTAAAAAGTGCAAAAACCACCATTCATTAAAATCAATTACCTACATACGTGTTAGGTGGCATTAGTCTACATTGTTTGCTACAAATGAGATTAACCTAAAACTAACACACATGATCCACCAAATCCCCGGGAACAAATTTACTCCAAAATAACGATTATCAATTTTGCCGTGCTTATACTGAAGAAGCAAACTTTTCAGTTTAAAATTCAAGAAGCATGCTGTACTTTGGTTAGGTGTTAACATCCAAAATCATCCACATTTCTGGTGTATCAAAAGTGCCAAAATGTTTTACAGTGGTACATTGTGATCATTGCTGAGCATGGAAACACTGCTATTTTATACGTTTATTGCCTATAAACTAATTATTCTTCTTATTTCCTACCTCCTGTAGGTGTAGCCCACTGTAATACGAAAGAAATAACGACAGTAACAGGAACTAATTTTGACATAATTTACAGGATAGCCAACCTTATACACTTTAATTACCTAGCCTTATATTGGAAATTCCCACAAATCTTTTTTAAATAATCTACTACCTGCTCTACTTCATAGGCAGGCATTGCAGCTTCTCTAAAAATCTTATTTTCTGTACAAATTTTATAATAAATAAAAATGTGCAAATTGATTTTATTGTGTTAGTTGTGCATTTAGTAATGGTATATATAAATAATTAGAATTACATTCATCCATGTGGAGAAACCAGATACTGGTCTGGTAAAAATAAGATAGATACTTGAAAAACTATTCTGGTCATTAATTAAACATTTAATACAGTGCAAAGCAACTGGATCATTATAATCTTAAATCAAAGCGTGCTTGGTAGATCCAATGTAAAACCATTTAATACTTTTGCCATCTTTGTGCCATATTTTAGCACAGTTTTTTTTTTTCATTGTTTACGTGCAGAATATGATGGTTATGTAAAATGCCACACAGAGCAATATAACTTCAATAGCCTCTTTGGCAAAATAGCGGTGAGTAGTAAAATACATTGCTGCTAAGGGATAGTCCTTAGTGCATAAAAATGTTTTTCTTAAAATTTAGCCCCTATATGTGTGTGTCTTATAATGCCATTTAACTAATACATTACCAAGTGGATAATCTTGTTAATTACTGTCATATATAAGCTGTATGTAATTATGTTTTCCGTGTGGCAACAGAAACGTGTTATATGCTTAAGAGAGGCATAACGGTGCATTAGATCCCATGAAAACTTATAAATAAATAAATAAACAAATAATAATAATAATAATAATAATAATAATAATAATAATAATAATAATAATAATAATAATAATATGTTAATTCATGGCATTCAGAAGCTGCAAGGGCTGACTTTTTCCATATTACATCAATGCGATTCACTTTCCAGCACCAGAAAAAAAGTTAGAACTGCGGATTGTTATAATTTGCGCATTGTTGATTTAGCTCGGGATATAGACTAAGTCTAAGTTCAATTTTACAGGAGGTAATTGCAAAATTATATAAGTGTAACCACCGAACTCAGTGACGTGCTACTTGACTTACCCTATTTAAGTGTAACCAGAGCTTAAAAAAAATGTAGGCTCTCGCAGGACGCAGGTACAGGTGTACGAGTGGCCCCAAGCTTTAACGCACAAACTCATTGTGCGGACACTTTTTTTTTTTTTTTTTTGGTCCTAAACGAGAGAAATAGGCTAACCAGTTTTCTAAAAAGGTCACAGAATAATAATATTAAGGTATGATATTTTGCATACTCAAACGATTTAGCAAGAAATTCCTTTTGCTACGTAATTAGCGTTTTGTTTGCATCGGCTATACGTAGTTGTATGCACAAAATATTGTAGCGAATCAATGTCGACCACAGCGCTGTCGGCCATGTTTGTTGCTGTTTTGTTGCCGCCGCCGTCGTCGTCGATAGGAGGTTATAAGGCATAGTCCTGGGGAAGGAAGGCTGTGTGGGGAAGGGCGAAAACGCTAGAAATGAAAGTGTATGTTGTGAGTGATGTTCCGAATTATTTACAAAGATTTTGACCCACTTGTGTTTATTCTAGCGTTAGGTAAAAGAAGAAGTGTTTTATTTTCAAGGAAGCAGTGGCCAGAAGGTCTGTGCCCTCCAGTTCGTGACCGCGAGTGACCCATCAATCTCTGGGTCAAGGTAGATGTCAGTAATTTGGTGTTTATTTTGAAAATTAATATCGGTCAACCTGGCGAGCAGTCCTGGTATGGGGGATGACCCCGGTGCTATGTTAGATTGGGAAGAAGCAGACAGATTTTCATTTGAAGATTCCGATAGGTTTGAAGAGGATTCTTTATGTAGTTGGAGCAGTGAACCAGAATCTTTGTGTAACAACTGGAGAGGATGGAAAAGGCCAACATTGGGTTCCGGTACATTTGGACCGTCAAAAAGATCAGCAGAAGGTAATAATAACACTTTTACCTTATCAATCATATACTTTTAGGCCGAAAAGTACGATTTGAAGCATAGTTTCTTTGTTATGTCAGACATTGTTGTTGCTCCCATAAAACATTTGCAGACTGTTCTTCAGTGGTTTAGAGTCTTTAAATGTTAATGTAATACGTTTATTTGTTGGATTAAGTAACATTTATGATTTTTAATACAGTTTCTGCCAGTATTGATCTGTTTTGGGCATTTTGAATTTTAATTTTTATATATGAATTTTTGTGTCACCATTTTATTTGTAGCTAGTTGTCATAAATGAGGTTACAGACTAGGATTCATTTAAGGCATAAACTATAATCATGAAATAGAATTTAAAAAATAAGGAATGCTTAATAATTTAGCTTTGTGAGCAATGGAACAGTTGTAGGATAATTATATTCGAAATGATAATGAAGTAAATGTGACAAATTATTAATGATAATATGCGTCCATAACAATTGGATTATTTTTTATTTATTAAAAGTACATTTCGAACAGAATTGAACAATAACCAATAAATAGATTTCAAGCATACAGAAATTGCACATGTATACTTTTTTTATTGATGTCCTGAGCAGTAACAAATTGCAATGAGTATGTGTTTTGCAGTGTCACACTAATAAATAAAACTATATCTGCTTGGTGCAACTCTTATGAACTTGCTTTACTGAGAAGAAAATAAATTACAATACTTCTAGGTAATAATTGTTTGGAAATTGCTGGAACAAAATTACTGTGGAAAAATACCTAAAATATATTTTGATTGTATTGGTTATGCACTTTTAGGCAGCCTTTTCAGCCAAATGTAACATCATTCTTTCTTGTAGATGGAAAGTGTAGAAATAAGTGCTGTGATGCTTGTGTGATAAATTAAATTGTGAAAATTCATGGAAAAGAGCTATGTCTTAACATGACTTAACCTTTACACAAGAAGCAGTTTCTATGAATTGTCATGAAAATTATTATTCTGTCAGTTTCTTCCAGCTAGTTTTAAAAAATGTATGATTGTAAAACATGGTATACCATCTTTTGAGAGTTTAAGATCTCTTGCAGAGTGCTAGTCATTGTGTAAGCTGGAGATGGTTCAAGGGATTTTAATGTTTTGTATTGAGCTCCATTAGATAGTTATTAACCAGATATGTAGTTGTTAGAAATTTGAATGGATTCTATCTCTGAGGTGTACTACAATAGCAATATCAAAATGGAAGTTTTCAGCAATGTCATAGAACATAATTCATTTTAATAAAGGAATTATACAGGAGTAAACTTCCACAAATAATTATTCTCTAATGACCATATGGTAAATTAGACCCAGGTTCTTTGGTATTGCATGATAAACAATGTAGAAAACATTAACAATAAAATACAGATTAAAACATAATTGAAAAGGACAATTAAAAGGTTACAAATAAAGGAAATTTCAAGAAAAAAGTTTTGCCCAAGAGGCATTATTAAGGGATTTAATTTACGTAAAAATAGTAATTTTATTATCTTATTTCATGTTTAAGTGGCTTCATTGGAAATTAAAAATAAACTTTATACAAGAAAGACTACCAGAGATACAGCAATATATGCTTCAGCAGTCTAGTAGCATTAGCTATATTTAAGTTACAAAACAATTAATGTTTGAAAAGGAAACACAATGCATAGCTGACACTGTTACATGTTTACAGGAACAGCATGCATAGAGGAAGGTTAAGAACAGTGTTTACTGTGCTCTAGCATGTAGTTTTTGCTCATGGCCATGGTAATGTGTTTGTTATTGTCTGCTCATTGAAAATGCCTAAATTGGGTACTGTGCTGCTTCTTATTGCTTAATGCTGCAGTTAATGTGAATTCAACATGGAAGGGAATCGCAAAATGGAATAATTGTAAGATGCTATGATTTTTATTGATTTTTAGCTTACTGTATAAAACTGGTCGTAACTGGGTAATAACCAACTATTAGAGCTCAATACAAAACATTAAAATCCCTTGAACCATCTCCAGCTCATACAATGATTAGCACTCTGCAGAGACCTTAAACTCTCAAAACACTGTTTACCATGTTGTACAGTCATACATTTTGTAAAATTAGCAGGAAAAACTGACAGACTAATAATTATTATGGTGGTAGAATAAGTCAATGACAAGTTCTATGTTCATAGGTCTCTGTGACTGCTTCATGAACTCACCAAATGCTCCAGGAATTAAACTAAACTAAAATAAATTGGGAGCACTTAAAAAATGCTAACATCATACTATTATATTTACAAATAAAGTGGATTGTTAAAGCTATTTTTAGAAAAATTAAATTTTAAAAATTATTTTGTGGTTCATTTTGCCCCATATCTTTTACATTTTTGTGTGCATTCCAATGCATTATCTTCTCTAGTGCTCTCTAAATATTTATGTAGTTTAGTTCCTGTACATTCAAGAGTTCAGAAGCAATCACAGAGACTTACAAACAGAGAATTTGTCATTTACATAAATTGCCTTTTCATAAATTTTCCAAAGTCACTGTTAAAATAATGTTGTGGTACACATATGTTGTTGGTAAATGTTGTGTCATCATATGTGAGTCAAGGATGATAATGCAATGTCAGACAAGAGAGTGTTGTTAACAATTGCCATGCTGGCACATATTGTACTATAGTCTATAAAAATCAGCAAGAAATTGTACCAACACTTAAATAATTGTATCAAATGTGTTTATTATAGACCATTCTTTATGTGGTAAAAGTATTTGATTCATTGGCCACTTGAGCACTTCCAGTATGCAGTCTCGCTCTGTGGGCCCACCAACTTTATTCTGTAAGCTTATTATAGTTGCAAAATTTACTTTGCTTGAGTAAGTTAACTTTGCAGCATTTAGGGGTGCCATTTGGTTGTGCTCATTTTTTGTGATATATTAATAATATATCAATGAATATAAGAATTTCAAGTATCTACCCAATGGCAGTCCTTGAAAATCCACAAATGGATGCACATAAACATTACATCACACTATAGACATGACAGCAGCCTTTTTAATCAAAGAAATTTCTTGTGTTCAGTCAGGGACACTAAGCGCAGGGCAGATGTTGTTCTACCAACTCCTAACCTAACCTTATGCTACGAGATCATTCAGCTTATACTGAATTCAGTTTTAGACAGTAACAAACTTATGTAGAAAAAGTTTCTAACTAATTTTTTTTAATAAATTTGAAAGAAGACAATGGTGCTCTGAAAATATATATATATAATTAACAATAATAATAAAAGTAGATAAGGATAAAACACTTAAAGTCACTCTTGAAATTGCTATATTTGGAACTACTGGAGTCTTCTATGGCAAGAAGCTAGACAAATATATATATATTTAAGAAATACTTGCAATTATTTAACTACAGATTTTTGGAAGTCATAGAAAAAGTGCATATTTACAATATTTTATTTTCTGTAAATAAGCTAAGTCATTTAAACAATAAACAGTGTATGAGGTCATAAGTCCGAATTATTTTTCATGTGTTTTTAGACAAATTCAAAAAATTTGAACTTAATTTGTTAAAATTGTTGAACAGTTTTATTCTTTACCACAGTGCCATCGTTGTTCCATCAAAATCCAAGCATATATCTGTTTAGACGTTCTTTGTGCTTTAGTAACATTGCAGCAAAAGGATTTCACTTGCAACATGGTACACTGTAACCCCAGCCAATAGTATACTCATGGACATATTTACAGAGTGCCAAACTGGGCATCTGCCTAGGGTGACAGATTTTAAAGAACAGCAAAAACAGCAAAATTTCTGGAAGCCCCTGTAGGAAGCGCGAGTTAATGAACAGTAAATGTCTAATTTCAAAAATTTAAATTTCTGGCCTGCTTGGGAATTTTCATTGCCACACAGTCGCAATGCTCATCTGTTTTGGGTTGCGTGTGTTGAATTCTGATTAACTAATGTGTTTTGATCTGTTAATTTATCCATTAAATATTATTTGCATAAGTAATAAATAGTTTGTTTTTTGGAATTAATTAGTTCTTATTAACTTATCAGAGAGCATTCCAGCATTATGGACCGCCACGGGTGGCCGAGGTCGTTAAATTGCGGACTCGTGATCGGGAAGTCCTGGGTTTGAATCCTGCCAGGACCGTCCTCCCTGATTGAGGTTTTTTCCAGGTTTTCCTCAGTCCTCATAAATGGCAAATGCTGGGAAGGTACCCTAAACTTAGGCCTGGAATGTTTCCTTCCTTAAAAATAAATCCTTTCCCAATATATAATTTCATTTCATATATCAATCAGTGTCCATCGCCTATGGTGCCTCTGTAGCAAAAACGGGCATTAAAACACTATTCATTCATTCCAGCATTATGTCATTGGTGGTGGCTTATGCTGGAATTGTGTTATGACTTCATAAGTTATGTTTGAATTGTTTAATTTTTGTTGTACATGTTCATAATCTAAGTAAAAACATAATTATAGAGAAAAAGCAAGGGGAAGGGGCAGCAGAATTTTTGCCTAGGGCACCAGCAGTCCTAAATACAAGCCTTAGAATACAGGATTTTCAGCTGCTTGTGGCAATAAATCTAACCAGTAAAGAGCTTTTTATTGTCTTGGGTGTAACATCCTCTTTGTTAACAAAGGAAGAACACTGTGGCTCTGTTCAAAAGCCTGGTTCTGAATGTTTAAACCTCAGATCAAATAATTCCCTTGTGTTCCATATATAATTTTAAAACATGTAATAGTAGCTTTGAACATTTTTCAAGTTGATCTGTTGTTTCTGAATCTTTCATTTCAACAATTTGTTTATCTGTTGCATAGAATCAATAGAATTGCTAAGTGTTATATTCTCCTCTGCTCTGCTACATTGGAAATTCTGAAATACTGCAGCTATCACATATCTTTTGAAAACAGAAATGCATTAAATACAAATGAAAAGATTGTAATTATAAAGTATTTGAGCTAGGTACACTGTACCAGGGACAAAAGTCTGTGACCCTTGGAGAACCACTTTCTGCCATGCAGCTCATATAGGCTATGAGAGAAGTTGCCATTTTAAAATATGGATCTATGATTCCTTTCTTGTTATTTTTCTAGGAAACGTAGAAGATTTTATTTAGGTGCAAGAAAATATGAAGCAAGCTAACTGGAAGATAAAGGGATTTAATATCATGAGCACGGCAACGGAATTTGAAAGGAAAAATTAGGAAAAAAAAATGTCATTTTTGGCAAGTGTTTTATAACATAAAAATTTTAAACATGAAAAAGTGCATATCTTTGCTGCTGAAAATTAATCTTTTGATCTTTCATAAAATGAAATACACTAATATCTACCTAAAATAATTACATTTTAATATTTATTTTATTTTAAAACTGAATTTTTGTTACTTTTTATAATTTTTTTCCCAATCATAATAATAATAATGTAACATTTGCTAATTGTAGATTCTCTGCTGGGAAACAAAAGAATCATTACAAATAAAGTGTTTAGATATAGTTATCACATACATCACATAAGCTTGTAGCAGAAATAACCCCAAAAAAAGAGTTGCATATGAAGAAACGTATGAATCATTTAAAAAAAGTAATCTTGCAAGCTAGATATAAAAGCAGTGATATTACAGTTTCTCAAAGGCATGCCAAGGTAAGCAGTATCATGTAGATCAGCCTCTGGATTAGTTCCATAAAAGTGAAGTATCAACACTTAATACTTTTCCATCTCATTACTTATTTAGAGTTTTGACATCCAGGGCATTAAAACAGCAGATGCTGCAATACAAGGGATAAAACAACTCTATCTTCCAATTTACACTACTCGTAAACATTCTCCAAAACTAAATGAAGAATTGCAGAAAAATGGAATCAATTATCTCATCTTGACTGATGTCAATAAATATTTGAAAGAAGTGAAAAAATCCTTCAAAATGGAAGTGGCTGCTTATTTGTACCTAGAATATACAGAAATTAGATCTTGCTGATTTTAGTGCTAATCTGTATCAGCAGCAACAATGTAATTCTTTCAGTATGATGGACTTAAATCCTATCTTTTAAAGGCAAATACAGCAGATTCACATATCATGTAGAATATCATCACAAATTTAAGAAGATTATAAAAGAATATGGCATAAAATTAGCACTGCATAATAAATACATCCTTAAAATTTTGAAAGACCGTACATCCCCTGAAAAGAAATCAAGAATATATTCATTAGAATGTGCAGACTGTGATTAAAAATACATGAAAACACTAAAATGTATTTGGGAACAAGGGGGAGAAAAATTTTTAGAAACATCCTCCTAAAATTTTGGAAAAATTGGCATAACAGTAATTTTTGGAAACAACCAAACATTTCTTTGGATGAACTCGGGAAATCCTAATCCAGCCAATTGGTGTTGCCAGAGAAGCAATTCAGAACCAGCTATGACCACCAGACAGCTCTATGCTTACAAGTAGTCTAAGAATCGATGTACCATCGAGATCTTTCTGTAAGATAATGTTACGCATCTCACAAAGCACTGCTAATGGGGGTGTTACTGGAGTTGAGTAAATTTGAAGTGAGGGGCTTTTTTTTTTTTTTTGAGTAGTGTTTAACGCCCGTTTTTACTACTGAGGCACCACAGGCGGTTGAGGGGCTTAAAAACTGGATGAATACTGAAATACCTCTTCTGAATTTTACAGTTGCCAAATATCATATATTGAAAATTAGTTTAAAGAATAATTTGTGATCAGGGATTTAACCAGAAATAGTATAGGAGATTTGTGAGCAGGAAGTGGCTGGTTTAATATGGGGATTTAGTTGAAAGTGAGAAAGATTTGAGGATGTAAGTAGACAATTGGTACACTTGTACATCAGGAAAGCGTTCGTTAAAGTTTTATAGGGAACAGATATCTTGTCTTACAGAGAGATGTATGAGAAAATGAAAGAGAAGAGTTTGCAAGGCTTCACTAGGATCATGAAAGTTGAGGGGCAGAATGGAACGTTCTTCATGGAATTTGTTATATTTGAGTAACCAGTGAAGATGCAGTACATATTTTGTTAGAGTGTAATGAAATTAACAAATGGAAAATTAATGTGATAGGGAGAAATGGTTGGAGAGGAGGAGTAATGTTGTGGAAATCTTTAAGGACAATAGACAAATCAAGACTCATAACATTCTTAGCAGAAGTCAAAGTAAAACTAAAGAGGGTAATTGAGAAGAAATGAATAATAAGAGTATGGATGGAAGATGCGGTCAGATAGTTTGTAAGATGGAATTGATGGTAGATGTTTTGAAGGAGGATGATAATTTTCCACTGGAGATTTCAGCAGATGGTCGAATATGGTTTATGGTGTTTAAGAATAATTGATAGTTAATAAAAGATAATTACTATAGAAATAGAAATTTGTACTTGTTTGGTATGTGGATGTACTATAGAAAAAATGACCAGAGTCAGTATCCAGAGACATCCTTATTTTATTTTTTTTATCTATTTAGCACTTAAATAAAATTCACATTTAAATACTAAGCAATCAGCCAACACCTGAGAGTGAAAACAGTGTTCACAAAAATACCCTGAATTGTAAACAGCTTATAAGTAAAGTTTTTATCAACATTTGCACACATTCAATTTTGAAGCAATGCAGTGTTTAATGTTTCAATACCACCAAACTTCAAGGAAGTTTTTAATTAAATAGATGGTATAAAAGTTGATTATGGGGATATAGTAATATAAAGTAAACTGAATACTGCTTCAGGTTGCACTTTGCTAGTCACAATCAGATTCAGTCAAAGTGAAAATAAATGAGCAGGCATGTAAACAAACAATTTGGTAATTGAAATTATTAATGTCATAAATCGACTATCATGCTGATATTTCATCTTAATTAAACATTGATGTCTTGGCAATTGAATGTTGTTGATTTAGTTTATTTACAGACGTTCTTTAACATCTCAGGTCATCAGCTTCCCATTCAATTCAGGGCGTAAAATGGCCGATCAATTTTGCTCAGAGACCTCTTCTTTCAGGAAGTTCTTTTACGTGCCGTAAATCTACGACACGGATCCCCCACAGCTATACTTCCCTTCCTTAGTCATACTAAGAAATTTTACGCCCTAAAAGATCCACTGACACTGGTCGGGATCGAACCCGCGATCTTGGGGTAATTGAATGTAATGTAACAAATACGTGCTACAGTCATGAATAAATTACACACCTTTATCCTTGGTTTTGTTGGAAGCCACAATAGCAGTTATAATATTGTGTGGTGCTGGGAAACAACTTACTGTTGACTGTTTTGAGCAGGCTGTAAGATAATCATTAAACCAAAATAAAATAATGGTAAATTTAAGGAAGCTGTGTTTGGTCTATGACAGCGTAGCTATAAGTAATTTTGTTTTCTTTTACATTCTTTGTAATTTTTAAATAAAATAAAAAAAAAAATGATTGTTTTAGTAATCAAAACATGGTAGTATGCATTTTTTGGCCAATTGTATTGATTCTTCCTGGTCTCTTATATGGTGTTGTATACTGTTCTTTGCAGAACTTTGTCGTTGTTTTAGTTCATTATCATGCTCATTCATTGTAAAAGCAGAATTATTGTATTGTCAGATATTTCAATTCCTTTGCTGTTATTAGGCATACATTATTATTATATAAGTATATTGCATTATTTAACCTTTTCACTTTTTGGGCAAACATATTTTTAAAACTGTACAAAAAATACTAGAAAATTATAGTTTTCAGGTATCTCCTTTAAAGCAGGTTCTTGAAAAGGATTTACTTTTAACTTAGGTTAGTAAAATCTTGTTTATTAATTATTTTTCTTAAAATTGTTTCATCAGTCAGTATTTTAATATTGTAAAATAGTGTTTTGTAAATAGATTTTTAGTAACAGGAAAAAATATTTCCTTTTTTCTTTTATAATATTTATATTATTAACAATATTAATTGCTTTGAAGTTTGTGTCTGATCATTAAAAATCAATAACATCTGCTGTGAAAATGAAAATTGTTTGTAATAATAATTCAGATAATTATATGTATAAAATACAAAATGCAGCTTATGAACTACTTTTGAAATTCAGCAAAAACATTTTACAATGTCGGTTCTTTTGAGGCTATTTGCTCCCCTTATCTCCCACTTTCCCAAGTGCCTCTTATTGCTTCCTTCCTTTTGTCCTGTACTATCTCACTACATACTGGCCTTTCCCCACTCCTGCCTACTCTCCTACTTTACACTTTCTCACGTTGTAGGCATTCCTTTCTCTGTGACACCCCAGGGGTCACGGGTTGATATCAAGTGAGCTGGAGGGCATGTTTATATGATGAAAGTTATGCATCCCTAACTGGATTACCCTTCTTGACGCTGTTTTTTTTTTTTTTTTTTTTAATGACTTCAAAAATAAAATTGATAGCAAATACCTTCTCCACCAACATAAGTGGGGGAAGAGAGAGGGAGACTCATATTCGTGTTTCGCATCCCTTAAACCAAAATATCACATTTAATTGAAGATTAGAATCGCAGGGTTTCCGCCCCTATGTCGATACTGCCTTAATGGATGCAATCAGGGAAACGCTTTGTATTCATGGTTTTAAAGGACAATTTCACATTTTGGTTCAGATTATTTGAACGTGTTTTTTTTTCTCTCTCATGTGTCAAGGAATGAAATTAAGAAATAGGGTGATTTGCCTATATTTTCCCCTCGTTCTAAATGCTGCTTGTAAAAGTTCGTTCACATCGGCCAAATGATTCCTACATACGCACCACATATATACATACTTTCTGTGTAACTATGTATAACATTAGAACATACCTATTCTTCTGGCATCTGTAACATTTGCGCGGTCCCAGATATTTCATTCACGACCTCTGGATATTTCGCCAGCCCTGTTAAGAAGTTACACTTTGACGAAACATTTTAAATAATAGCAACTTCTAATTCATGCAATGGTAGCGTATGTGTCTCGCGAATCCAAAATAGCCATCCGCCCAATAAACACGGAACTGAAATGTCCATCATACGAATTGCTATTAAATTATGAGAGAAATGGTGGGTAAAACGCTTTATTAATTTTTTTACATAATTCAATAATTATCTTAATGATTGATATTTGAAGTGGACACTCGACATTAACCTGGAGCGTACCAATTATAATTTAATAAGCTAATTTAGAATAAAAGAACCCTGTATAATGAAAGGAAATGGATATCCAAAAAGTATAATAAAACGTATTCAAAGCTCGCATTTTATGTGTAAGTATTGATAAAGAAACAACATAATTGGTAAATGCAGGTGTAAATTAGGTAAGTTAGCTGTTCACATCCTTGTTAATATTCAGTGCTTTCATTTTAAAAGTTGGCAGTCTTAATAACTAGCAATTAAAATAAGTCAACTTAGATATTGCGGGAAGTTTAAAATGAAAATAAATGTTGATTACATTTTATATCCTACCTTACGATACGTAAATATTAAGTGTGTTGTATTTTTATCATATATTTTGTTGTCTATCATTTCTTGATAATATGGATTGTTAGCAAAATTGTGATATTATCCAAAATTGGATTTTCATCCTACATCTGACTAACTTATTTTTTATTCTGTCTAGTTTCAAATAACAATAATCCAGGATGTCAGGTAACGATAGAAAACAAAAGATGTGATAGTAATTTAATTATTTTTATAATTGAGTACAATAAAATATGAGTAATATTTGACATTTCAAAGTGAGGGTGGCTGGGAGTAATGAGGTGAAACGTAAAATGTAATCATATTGATTATAAAATCCCCCCCTCAAAATGAGATGTTTAGGGCCAGTGTCAGGTTTGTCAGTACTAGAGAATAAAAGGAATACCTACAACTATCGAAGATAAATTTAATACCTTTAATTTAATAGAAATGTAGACCATATAAGGAAACGTTGGCAGAAACATTGTGATGAATGCACAACTACACGCCCTATAGATTAACCAACCTTATAGACCAGGCAGGCTCTCTAACTGTAGAGTATTGTTAACGGCATTTATTCTTTAATGTATGGATAAAAACAATGAATTAGGAGAAATCGAAGTGTGATTAAAATGTACTGTTTATTTACTGAGGTAAAGTAAATTAGAATCAAATTGAAGGTGGATATTTGTACCGAAGGGAGCTTTCAAAAAAGTAAACCGAAAACGTGGACCAGCCAGAACTCAGTCATACGCGTATTGTCGGCAGCGATTCTCTGATGTCTTACGTAACAACTTGTATAAAAAAAGTATCTACATTTATTTAGAGATCATTTGGAAAACTCAGCATATACAGTGCTCCTATTGCCAATATTTCACTGCTTGTAAATAAAATGCACCATCTTCATTATCTCTCTTATTCAGGAAAATAAAACTAGCAATTAATGTTGTCATATATTGTTAATTATTATTAATGTTTTAGGTATTTTATATGTTTTTAATTTATTATTAAGATTATTATTTATGTAAGGATCCACTGCAATAAAAAAAGCAAACATGGAAAATATGGACATTTATTTTTGTTTCGTGTATCTTCACGTTTTGTAAACTATTGATGAACAACTTTGCCAAATATGGCATGAAATTTAGGATTGTACATTTTGAATTAAATCTCAGGGAGTCCCGAAAAGATAGATTAAAAGGGATCTGCTGTCGATCAACATTTAAGAACTGCTGGGACTCCTAAAGACGAAACGGGCAAGCAGGCCGAAACTTAATGTAGACACTTATTATAATTCCCAGCAATGAATCTCCTGAACGCTGCAGCCTGGGTATCAGCCAGTTTAAAAAGCCTTTTCTTTTTCCGAGCTTCTTTGCAAATATTAGCTTCTCCCTCTCCTAAACGTAAACATTTTAATTCCGTTGTATTCTCTGCATATGCCGTCGATTACTACACATATCAAGGAAAGGTGGAAACGAACCAGTAAAATTAATTAAGTTGCTGGTCTCCATTTAATTATCATTACTAATATTAGGTCTGCACTGTCTGGTATTATTTAAAAAGTCGATAACGAAATGGCATTGTTAAGCACCTCACCAGTATATATATATTTGTTCGCTTTGCCTCATTTTCATAGTGCACTTTTTAAATATATATTTGTACGCTTTACTTATATTACAGTGTTTTTTTTTTTAAAGCCTGGTTCAACTTACCTGCCGATCTCTATTCCTGTTGTGGTTGGAGAAGGCATGGTAGCTCAGATGGAAGGCCTTGGACACTATTAAGTCAAAGATTCGTATTCGATTCCCGGTTATGACTTTAAATTTTTCCGAGCTGCAGTTTCAGAGCTTGCCCTTTCCTTTTTCTCTTCTTTGTGTGTGTGTTTTCCGTTATAATCCGAAAGTCTCTGACCGATCATAGTGAATTGTTGTACATTACAATAGGCGAAACATTTAGACTACCTTAAAATTTGAACAAACCCTCTCAACCTCTCTGACAAGTGAAAAATTAAAATTCTCTTCGAGTATTTAGTCTGTCTATATTTTAGTACTACGGTACATGACCCGTTTTTCCCTAATCTCATTTCCTGGAGGGATGAAAAATTATCTATATATGAAATATAATATCGCGTAGTATTTTGAGACGTATAAAATCAATAATAACAGCTTTTTCTTATAATTTGAATAATCGAACTTTCTAAATTTATCCCCCCGATACATGAAACGTCAAAATTCTGTTGGAGTCTTGAAGCAATCTGGATTAAATTAATAATTCGTCTTCAAAACTTGCAGAAATTATAGTTTTACGCCACATTCCCCGCTGTCTCTGATTTCATCTCTTTAAGGGTGGGGAGGTACCGAAAGGAGCGAGAAATCCATGTCATCCTATTTCAATGAAACCTTATACCTTTTGGTTGGGGAACGCAGAACACATATGTTAGCTTTTCGAGCGCCTCTACCATCCCTAATTCTAATCCCTTACGTTGTTTATTTCTACACATGCTCTACTGCGAACCCACTGACGCATTGTGCAAATATAGGAATAAATAATTAGGTTCAGGTGAATATGATAAAATGCATTTAGCAGTTCTGTTTTAGCTATTTTTGCGCGTGCTAACCGAAGCCAGCAATCAATTTGTTCCTTTCTGCACGTTTTCTATTGTTTCAAAGAATTAGGCAAGAGTTTGGTGCTTTTATTACTGACATACCTATTGAAAATAGCGAATTTAAGACATATAATTTGGTTTAAAGAAAGGAATTATTATTATTATTATTATTATTGCTTGAAATCACTATTTCTGATAAGAGTTTTGTTTAATAGTTGAATTCGGGGCTGATTGGCCAGGTTTTCATTCTCACACTGAAGTATATCATAACGATATTCCTCCACTATCAAAACTTCTGTTCGGAAGTAACTTTCAAGAATAAATTTATAACATTCTTTTGTTAACATTCAAGACGCCCTTAAAATATTTTTAAAAAATTTAATATAGAAATGTTACAATAAAAACTTCTATGGCGTTTATTTCTAGTTAATACCAAGATAACAAAACAAGAGAACAGTGTCCGATAGGAGCGAAAAAAGGGCATGGCCTACGTCGTTTATCTATTTTAAATTCACTACGTGATAATTTAAAACAGGAAGTCCCATTAAAATTGAACACTCGGTATAGCTATTATGTGTTCTTCATTTAGTATGTAAAACACATGTAATTCCGGGAGACATGATCATTCAGCAGGTAGTGAATGTAAGCCTCCACCAGAACATTGAAATGAGCATATTATTCGCCAGTCAGCCTTTGTGTACTAGTTTTAAAAAAATCCGGCAGAGATGTTGGTGTTCCGAACCCATACAGAAGTAACAAAGGAACATCGCGCAATAGCAAATGCAATTAGAAAGATACATCCGGACTTTTCGCTCTAGGTTAGTTCCGTGAGCTGCACTGGCTAACTTCGATTTTCCCACTCCAGTGACTGGTAACAAAGTCACCCACCCAACCAACCACCCTCGGCCAGGCTGCAACCGCCTCTCTACGGCCGTGGAGCAGCGGCGGACAACAAACCCAAGATGATGTTGGGTCAGTCGCAAACTGGTCGTGACGAGGCAAAGGGTGAGAGAGCGTTGACACCGTGTTACTTTGACCTTATGAAATGAGAAAGGAGTGTTAAGTGAAAACTAACGTGATAGTGCAGGATGCACCTGTCTCTTAAAGGATGTCAGGCAGGTGCTAGAGTAACCTCTTCACACGTACATCAGTAATCGTGAACTACGGGAGCATAATGATTGCTGCTTTTAAATGAGAAGTTTTCATGTTTTAAAATATCCCCAACTGGGTGATTTAGATTACACAACTTATAGCGAAAATGCTCTAGTGGCATGTCCAAATCTGCATTGCGTTTTATTGAACGAGCGTAGAAAAACGAAACATTATTGCCGATGGTTAATTTTGGCCTACGTCCGCAGCTCAACACAAGCCGCACAGGGCAAAGGTCGCGCCAGTTACCGGCCGTGTCTTTGGACAACTTTGATTAAATTGCAAATATTTTCCTTTCATGATGAGTACGAAATTGTTCCGTCTGCATTCACACATTTCTAACATATTTTAATGAAATTTACATTCATTCACAACAACTTTAGTTGTATAATTCTTCTTATTTCTGCCCAAATACTTTCTTTAGATTCGTCCACACTGCAATATGGGAGCATTCGTGTACACTTTATTCGCTTCTCTGTTCTAATAATAACATTCCTATACAAATACTACAGTAACTTTTACCTACACCAGTAATACCTGTAATTAACACTGGAGTACCGATGACCTTGGCCCAGCACGCGCTGCGCTCAGCTACGAACACAGGCCAAAAATAACTCTTCGTAGGGTTTAAACCGGAGTCATCCGAAAGTTAAGCTCAATCTAAGCAGTTTTGCTAATCTGCGCATAGTGAAAAATAGAATATTCTAACACTTATTTGTTCGTTTCTTGCTCATCTTCTATTTTTCCTAAAGGATTTCCCGACAGGAGCCTACCTACTCTGCGTTCCCCGTTATATCCCGACATAAACAATTACGAGTGTACCACTCCACGGTGCATGGCTCCGATAGAACTATTAGTCCTACAAGATCGCCACGGGTGGCCGAGATCGCTAAGGCGCGGACTCGTGAGCCGGAGGTCTGGGGTTCGAATCCTGCCAGGACCATCCTCCTTGACTGAGGTTTTTTCCAGGTTTTCCTCAGTCCTCATAAATGACAAATGCCGGAGAGGTACTCTAAACTTAGGCCTGGAACGTTTCCTTCCTTAAAAATACTTTCCCAATATATAATTTCATTTCGTTTATCATCAGTTCACCGCCTGTAGTGCCACAGTAGTAAAAACGGGCGTTAAACATTATTAAAAAAAAAAGATTCCTACAAACAACTGACAAACATATGAGGCAGAGTCAAAGGCAACCTATATTATCATTTTTATTTTTCAACAGTCTCCACCGCGTTTAATGTAGGTGTTCTAGCGTTTCACAAGAAAAAATCTTGTGACTGCTTAATCATCCATGCAAGGCGTCTTTCACCTCTTCATCAGTGCGAAACTTCTTGCCCCCTTTGAGTGGGCCAAAGACATGATGCTCGGTAGGTGCCAGGTCGGGTGATTAAGCAGGGTGTGGTATGCACTCAAAATAAGATCTACAATTTTTTGTGCCTTGCATGACTGTGTGATGTGTTGCATTGTCATGCTGTAGGAATCATGAAATGCGAGCAAACCCCTTCCTGATTGATTCTCAAACAGATCATAATGTATTTCGTTGTTAACATTGCAATGATTGAACCTTTAGAGTCCCAGAAGAGCGTGAGCATCTCTTAACCGACTGACACAGCTATAAGGAACTTTTAAGTTTTTGGCTATGAAGAATGCCTCCACACTAACTGGCTCGCTTGGTTTCTGGATGGAGGTATTGGACCCAGCATTCATCACCAGTGACCATACTAGGAAAACACTTATTCGGATTCATGATCTCGTAGCATGTTTCGCAAACAACCATACGACGTTCTTTCAGTTCAGGGGTGATTTGTTTTGGTACCCACCTATTGCGGTAATGCAGAATGTCATGGATAATTGACTGATCTTCAGTTCTACAGCCACTTCATCGATTGTTACTCGCCGATTGCCTCGTACCACTTCTACTGCAGCGATAGTGCCTGGAGTAATCGCAATTTGCGGTCGACCTGTTCAACAAAAGTTTGGTCTAATACATTATAAGTTATGGACGTGGAACTTGTAGTAGAATTCTGTTCCGCATAGGTTTCTGCTACATTTGTTCTTTGCAAGTCCATACTTACAAGTGTACAAGAGATTTTTAGTTGCTCTGTTCCAGTGAAATATTAGTATTAGTTCCGGCATTTGTTACTTGTAGATGTCCCTACAGGAGCAGGAATGTTGGTAACTTGAAATACTAGTGCCAGTTTTAATATAATTTCAATAAATTTAGGAATCAGTTTACCTAATTATGCGAATTAATATGAAAGTGGTGATAATGATGAGAGTAGGAGTGTGTATAAAGAAAGAATAATTCAGAATTTCAGTACTATGAAAAGTTAGGGTGCAATTAACCTATGACCTTTCCTTTTTCAAATGCACATTTCAGTCCATCATCTTAAATTATTTTTATTTTTTAAGGTTTTTGCTACAGGTCACAATTTTTTTCTTCCCATTCCATTTCTCTTTTGAAGCCATTTTCATAAAATTTTGCTTATACTCAAAACGTGATTGCCAAGCAATACAAACATTTATATAAATAATATAAATGAACAAATGAATAAAATAAATGACCTAGCCCAATCAGGAAAATCAATTCTTCTTCCATCTCTCGACGACTGAAATTAATGCTCAGCTATATATCCAATGCGATCGTCATCTCAAAGTGAACTACTACGCTTGAATGTTGATAAATGCATAATAAAGTATTTAAATTATAATTTCTGAGCGAAAAAATACAAGATCCATTTAGAAGAAATGACAATAATCCGATTTTTACATTTACAATAAATACAAATTTATTATTAAGGAGTGCACATACCAAAGTATTGGCGATATGCGACAAACAGCTGTTCCCCGTCTTGTTTTTATATGATGTCACTTGTAACTTTTTATTAAACTGTACTAGTGTTGCACATTCTTCCGTGGAACGGAACGTTAAATGTCTGTGCTTTACGAGGACTAGTACTAATACATTTGTAATGTATTAGACCATATTTTTGGGAAATAGGCCCCAAAGCGAGCTGCATCGCTCACAGTTGAAACTCCCCTATTAAATTTTCTGTGCCACTTATAGAACTGCAGAAGTAACACACGGGACTCTCCATATTGCCGCTTCATTCTTCTGTTGGTTTCTCGCCCTCGCTAACCAAAAAATGCTGCTCCTCGCTCGTGCATGTTCAAGAGAGGGCTGCCATCTTGCCATGGTCGTTGACGTCACATTTGCCAAGATGCCGCGCACGCTTGCTCCTGCAGCAATGTTATTTACACGTGCAGTACAACACACTACTACATTATTCTGAATTACGGCTTCTTTTTAACTCAGCATCATATTCAATTGTTCATTCTGGTTATTAATCACCAACTTCATTAATAATAATAATAATAATAATAATAATAATAATTATTTTGCTCGATAACCTTGTCCCCACTTTTCAACGAATTTCCTTGACGGTGTTTCACAACACTTACGAGACCAGCACATGCTTCCTCCATGGTGCCTCTTTGCATTGAAACTGATTACATGGTACAGAGTAACATGTACACTATAAGGTACTCAAAACTACTGGTATCTCTCAAGATTATTACAGTATTTACTAATATGGTTTTCTCAATGAAAGCTAGCCCTTGTTAAAGTTTAAACTGTAATTTCCTTTAGGGACTATTGTGCGTAACATCAGGGATGTAAGTCGGCCTAGAGCCACTGAGAAAAGAGCTACACAACATGATTATATTTACGTTAGAATAGAAGTAACAATTAACAGATAATAAAAGAATTCTCTCTGTACATCTGCACAGTCACAGAAAAATATTTGGGGAGGCTGTGGTTCACTACGTAGCCACTTGATTAAGATATGCCAACAGATAGAGTAACTCTCAAATTTGTAGTTGGGCATTAAGATGTAACATAAAACTTTATCATTTAAAAAAAAACTTCTATTTACATATTACACTTTTTGCTCTTTAAAGAATAACCCCTTTAATCATAATGTCCATCAGTTAAGAAAACTACGTTTTTAAAGATCTTCATAAGTTTGAAATTCCACATTTTTCATTGACAAACACATTTGACCCTTACAACCCAGAAAATGGGCCAGGAATACATTACTATTGGTAACAGGCATAAATATTTAGTTTAAAAACTTTTGAAAATTTAAGATCCTTTTCTACATATTTAAAACCTTTCAACGCGTAAAATAAAATAAATGTACCTATACAATGCAGCGACATTATTTGTGTGTGTGTGTGTGTGTGTAATCAAATGGAAGGTAAGTATTAATTTTCCCGAAAAACCCCCAAACCTTTTTCTGTTTTTCATAACTTATTCCTCAACAAGACTCAGTGTCTTTTTAGAAATGGGACATTTATCACATTCTCTAGAATTACCTAGCAAGATAAAATGTAATGCTTGACCATTTTCGCAATGGCCTTATTTTATCGTGCGATCATTTTGCCAGGGCTCGCACTCGCTGGCACAGTGATGGCGGCAGGGGTGCCTCGCAAACAGCAGTCCATACTAAGGAAGAAATGGGGTTTGTAATAAAGTGGCGGCGCAGGATAATGCACTACTTTTAGTGATAAAGTGGCCGTGTTTTCAGTACTTTTCTACTTTACCAGTCACTAACTGTGTAGCACAGCCAGGGTTTTCGTCGTAAGTAGAGTGCAAATGCTGAAAGATCAGTTCTTAGGTAAAGCAAAATGAGTGAACTTATGTTTATATACTTTGAGAAAACGTAATAATGAAAGTAAACTTCTCTGAGATCATCAACAGATTTGCCCATTCCAAAGCACAAATAAAACCATTGCTGCAAAATGTTTTTACTAGTAATTTCTTATGAGGGTTTGAGTTCTCGGCTTGACCAACAAAATACCAGATTTAAGAGAACTTTTTTTTTTTCAAGGTAAGCAGGACGTTTACTTTCTGTATTTTGACGTAGTCACCTTGTCAATCATTACAACGATTTTGCAGCTTGTTAATACCCATAGTGAAATAAGATTTGTTCAACTGTAAAAAATGACGTCTGTCTCAGCTTCAACCTTATCATTTGATGTGAATCTTCTTCCAATCCAACCATTTCTTCAATTTGGGAACAAAAAGTAGTCGCTGGGAGCCAAATCCGGCGAATATGGCGGATGTGAAAACTTTTGGAAGCGAAAGTCATGCAGTTTTGCAGCAACAATCGAAGACGTGTATGAAAGCACATTATCGTGATAAAAGAGAACTTTCTTTTAAGCAAGTTGTGAATGTTTAGACTGAATAGCATCCTCCAGTAGCTCCAATAGTGAAGCAATGCTCCCCGGTGATAGTTATGTCCTTCTGGAGGTAGCCTACAAGCACCATACCATGAGAATCCCAGAAAACCGTAGCCATGTATTTTGCTTTCTTAGATGTACATTGATCTGTTACCATCCACTGTTTGAACTTCTCCTTCGTCTCTGGAGTGTAGTGATGAATCCATGTTTCATCTACGTTATGAACCGCTAGAGAAACTCACTGGAATTGCGTTTAATCAAGTCTAAACACTCTTGAGAAATGTTCGTTCCAATGCCTTTTCGGTTCATTGTTAACAAACGCGGCATCCTCGCGCGAATTTATCTTATACCCAAAACTTCGTGTAAAATACATTGACACGACCTATCGAGGTTTTTGCAATATCAGCCAACTCACCTACACTCAATTGGCGATTATTGAGTACGGCACTGTGCAATTTTGCCATAATCTCGTCGGTCCTAGCAGTTTTGTGAGCGTTCATCATCTTAAATGGATATACGACCACGTTTAAATTCAGCAGCCCATTTTTTAACCGGCCAAAAAGGAAGGAGAAGAATTCTTTAAACTGGAATCACCGCTTTTGTATTTCTGTTGGGGTTAAGCCCTTCAAAACGAAGTACTTTATATCACAGCTCGTATTTCAGTTTTATCCATTTGATAGAAAATATTAACACTAGTTTATTTACACGTTCGTCACAAACAAGTGACTGCACTTCCGTGTCTGAAACTTTGCAGCGTGCCATCTGACGGATAGTGCTTAACCTTTTCCTTTACTTTTAGTTTATATATGCCAACCAAAAATGTGTGTTAATTAATGTATTATTTTAATTGTTTCATATTTTTGGTAGTTAATACAAGGGTTAAAGTAATAGGTTTAGGGGCACCAAATTACTTTGCCCTCGGCGCCAATGACCTAAACCCAGGGCCTTACGAATAACATATTAAATTGCTGTTACAATAGACCAGCTTGTAACTTTCCGTCATTGCTTACAAAAGAATTAAAGATTTTATAGAAAAAAAAAACATGACAACACTTAATATAGCCCGAGACAAACTCAGATTAAATATCTATTATTTTATTTTGTTTTATTTACGAACGCTCTTTAATATCTCAGGTCATTAGCGTCCTATTCAATTCAGGGCGTGAAACGGCCGGTAAATTTTGCTCAGAGGCCTCTTCTTTCAGGCTTGAGGTTCTTTTTCGTGCCGTAAATCTCCGACCTGGGACCCACGGCTTTACTTCCTTTCCGAAGGAAGCCATAATTAGGATTTTTACGCCCGAAAAAAATCCTTCGACTTAGACCGGGATTGAGCCCTCAATCCTAGACCACCAGGACCGACTAAATGTCTATTAAATAGTTTGAAACAAATTAATATTATTTTATTAATGTAAAGTTCTTTCAAACATACTGCTGTAGCAAGAAGGATATGTAAGGCAATAATAATGAAATGTGGTTGTAGCTATAGCGTAAATAATTGTCTGACAAAGTTGGGGAAAACTTTTGTAAAGTACTCAAGTTATAATTGCAGTAGTATTGCTGACAAGAACTTGTGCAACTGTGTAAAACGATGTTAAAATTAGTGTATTAGTTCGCGTATAAGAGTGCTGCTGAAGGAAAAGGAAGCTTGGAAGAATGGATTTGAAGCATTGTGTGCTGCATCGAATTCGCTGATGCTGTACTGTAAGAGGAAATGTGAAGGAAAATGATATGCGACGACTTCAAGTGTGCAATAGAACAAGCCAAAAAGAAAAGATGAAAAGTACGTGCTAAAAGCCTTATTAACCGAATGAAAAGGTTTTAATTAGCAAGTAAGAGTTTTGAATGGAACACAGCTCTCTTGGAGCAAATGCACGGAAGTCACCATCTTCATCATTAGCAGCAAAATGGATTGAATTATGAAACTCATAATTTTTTAAGTAACAGCTTTAGCTATAATATATTCGAGCTATTCATTAGTACATGTACTTTCCTTTCGCAAAGGAAAAGGCAGAAGTAAAAAAGAAAATTTAATCTTTCTTTTCATTGCATTTTAAACTCACTATCAAAAAATAAAAGAAAAAGAGATCAGTGAAATCAAAATTCACAAATAGTAAGATCGTATAAGCAAACAAATGCTACATCCTTTTGAGCAGGTAGCAACATGAAGGGAGAGCACAGTTATGCTACATTTCAGAGCAAATTAACAACCATCTATGCCGATGACTTTGGGTACATAAGACACGTTCTTAATTACGTCGTTCGATCTCGTCATAGCCCGGAAAGGCTTAAGGTGATACTGATATTTTTTTGTCACGAAAAGTTAACAAAACCATAACGCATTGCTATTACATGCGATAGTAAGGCTTATGCTGTAAATTTATGTTCCTATTGTAGCAGAACCCTTAGGAATAAACTACTGAAATTTGAACAGCTCATTTTGATACATTATCTATTTAATGAAATAGAAAAAAAGTATTTCAACAAGAAATACATTTCTTTTACATGAAACCTATTTTTTTGTCAAATATTTAATACCTAAACTTCCATAATTTCTAATTTATGAACTTTTCTTGATTAATCTGCTTCAGTACTTTGATTGTTATGTCTACAAACACACTAAACATTTCAGTATTGTTTTCTCTAGATATGCATACACGCAGGTAAATGTAAGTTTGAGAAAATTGCTATCTAACCTGAACCATAACGCATGAATGTACCATATTCATCATGTTCTGTTTAGGCAGAATAGCAAAAGTCAACAGCAAACTTTCCTCTCGGGAATGGTAAACACCAGAACCTTCTGGCTCAATTGTTTCCGAAGTATATAATTTTGAATAGAATGGCATTGAATTCAGGAGCTTTTTAATCTATGCAGATGTATTTTCAAATAATTAAAAATTGTACTTCTGGGCTATACATTACAACAAAAACTGTGTGGAATAGTTCAGAATAGACAAAAATCTATTGTAATTTATTTGTTGAAATATGTCAAAATATTCAAAAATTTGCTTTCCAACTCCTCTTAAGTTATTGTGCTATATTTTTAATACCTTATTCACATAGCAAATGTATAACAACGTAACAAAAAAAAATCCTTATATTTACGTTTACAGAATAAGTTTATTTTCTAGGTCTCCAAGTTAATAAAGTTATAAATTGGAAAACATTATGCGCTCAGGTCACTGTTACATTTCATTTCAAAATTTACGCTAAAATGATTTATTATGCTTATTTCTATTCAATATGGGGCAATTCCTTTGAAAGCAAACGAGTTTTTGTATTACAAAATAGAGGCAATAATTTGCGAAGCTAATAAAATAATTCATTTATGAGCTTATTTAAAAAAAAAAAGAGGATATTTTGAATGTCCTTGTGGGTATATGCTTTCTATTATAAGCTTTTATGTTAAAAATCAAGAATACTGTGTGAAATGTTCAAATACATGGTATTAGTACTAGAGAAAAAATCTTAGACTGCTTCCGTGGTCTAATAGTACCGCTGACTGCCACTAATTTGGAGGTCGTTGGTTCGATTTCTGGTCAGGTCAAGCTCTCTGGGTAAGGTTTTCTTCAAAGTTTTTCGCTACCTGGAGAAAACTAATGCCAGATAGCTTTAAGGCGCCAATAATTCCGAGCTCATTGCGCCATCAATTCATTTAATTTCACTCGTTTCTAAGACCACAAACCTACACCTACAGTATTCATATCCATAATTTTTAGATATCGCAAGAAGACCATTGCACTCAGAGCGACATTAAATCAAACAAAAAAGCTTCTTATATCGAAGATGGAGTGACTTTGGAGCTCATCCAGCCGACATTGGCACTGAAGTCGAACAAAAATTGCTATAAAATTATGAAAAGTAAAAGAGAAAGTAAGATATTTTTGTATTCATTATAATTTAATGATCGACCATAAATCCATATTGGGTGTCCTGTTTAAAGTAACTGTTCATATTTAGCCTACACTTTTCGGAACAATTACAGAATTGAAACTGCTTGAGGCAGAAGTTGAGTTATTTCGCGATTGTACCATTCACTGTGGAAAGGCTTCTGACTTTATGCAAATAACGTCACATACAGATACATTATCCAATATATTAAGGTAATGGTCAAACATTTTCTGGGATGTCTGTGCTGATTAATTGGAGAAATGTAATGGTGCCTATGTTCGGTTCATGAAGCAATATGATGCTAATATTATCCAGCTAATGTGGAGTGGCGGCACAAGATAGTGAGGTTAATAGTGGGGGATGTAAATACAGCATGTCTCAGCGATAGTTTACTAGCACATCAATTATCCTTATACATGTTAGAACCGGGGGTACACGAAATTCTACTTAATTATTTTTTTTTTTTTTAATTTGGATTAATGCGTAAATCTTACAGTGAGTGTAAGAAAGGTTAGCCAGGTTATGTAACTTGATCACCTTTTGTTTCCACCACCTAAGCAACACAGCTTGAGTGAAGGATATCAAATTTTGAACCTCCCACCTACAGTGGGTGTCAATTTTCAGTCCATATTTTATATGACGTTACAGTAATAAATTGCTATAAAAACACTAACTTAAGTTAAAATAACAGCTATAATAAATGGTGCTGAAAAGGATGAAACAAAATTGAAGTTCCCATTGTATTTCAACATTCCCGTTTGAAAAATAAAAGGAACAATTGAATCTTAAATTGCAGTATTTTTGTTAAAAAAAAAAAGTAATTGCTTACTGTAATTAAAAGTATTAAAACGATTACAACCAGCCTTAAAAGAAGGATTCCATTATTTAATTGCAACCATTTTGTATTTGATCGCAGTTGTCATCTGATTACTCCTTCCCTCCTAGTGTGAAATGCCAGGAAAATATTAAGGCGTGTCTAAAGAACTAACCTGTTTCGCCTTTGGTACTTCTTTGCGGAAATTACGGTGATATTGTTGGCAAGTGCTGCGAATGCATAGTTCTTTTGTCCACAATAAGGTAGTTGGGAGCTGGAGATATGACTAGCGACGTATGTGAGGAGAGAGCTTAATTGCCAAGTAAAAAAATGTAGATAATATTTCAGTAGCTTTCACTAAACCAACACTACTTATTGACCCCACTGCTAGGTCATGTACCAAAAAAGAGAATTGAATTGTTGGGCATTAGAAAAGACAGAGGAATCTCTAATCAGTAATCCAAAAATTTCGATTATTATTTGTTGGTATGTGTCTGTTAACTTTACTGATTACTTCAAAAATATCATCAATTTACAAATCAAATAGCACTGGACTTAGCTGACACCCTCGTCTAAGACATCGTCACGGGTGACCGAGGTCGTTAAGGCGCGGACTCGTGAGCTGGAGATCTAAGGTGCGTTTCCCACCAGGACCGTCCTCCCTGATTAAGGTTTTTTTTCCAGGTTTTCCCTCAGTCCTCATAAATGGCAAGTGCTTGGAAGGTAACCTTTACTTAGGCCTGGGACGTTCCCTTCCTTAATAAAAAACCCTTTCCCAATTTATCATTTCATGCATCATCAGTGTCACCGCCTGTGGTGCCTCAGTAGTAAAAATGGGAATTAAACAGTGTTATTTAAACTTGTTTAAGACCTGACGTGTTCGTTCGTGTTCGGATTATATGCATTTATCATGACGTGTGCAATCTTGATAACAATATTCATTATGAAAGTAGATATTTTGCAATGCTTTTATGAACTTGTCAATTACTCCAATTCTACTGAATGCCCACAATGCATTGCTATTGAATGTATCGAATGCTATAATTGAATCGATTATATATAACCTCCCTTTTTATGCCCTAAATATTTATTTATCGTTGCTTGCGAGAAAATGACATTTTACACACAATAGCTCAACACATAATACAGGAAAATGACATTACACTCATGGTTATAACGAAGCTAAATATAATTACTCTAATGAAATATGTGGCAGCTCATAAATACTGCCTCAAAAGTATTGCATTTCAAATTAATTCTTATGTAACTGGCACATTAGAGCAAATTAGATTAATAAAGATTAATATAATTTGTTTTTAATCATTCTTTAATGGTTTTTAAGATTTACGATGCCTCGTTCCAAATGCTAAGAACAAAACAGCAAGTATAATAGTTATTTATGATACAAGGCCGTAAAGTGCTAGTTTTTGGCACGAGTGTGGAATTTTGCGGAACGCGGCGTGAGCCGAGTTCTACAAACCCACGAGTGTCAATTAAAAAAATAAACTTAGGATCGTCTCTCATATCCTGTTATTGTGCCATGGTGGTCAAATTAAAAGAAAAGAATATATATCTACTTTTATTACATTGTTGGAACACTGATAGTACAGTTACCCATGTGTTCAAAATTATTGTGAACCACCTTTGTAATAGTCCTCCTACATATTTTGTACGTTTTAGCTTCCGTATTATCATTTGGCTTTAGCGTTGTTTCAACATCTCCCGTCATAAGGTACGTGCTTATTTAAATGCAATAAGTGGTTGGGTTATTAAATCAGTTTCGCCGGAAGTTACCACTCTGATTGCTGGCCCTACAGCTGCAATGAAACGGGCGATAAAACTATGAAAGGCCCATTGGAATCACATGGGCAATTTCGCTTATCTATTTAGTTACTTTTCTTTTTTCACTTTTTTCCTAACTTACACATGTTTCTAAGCGGGGGGCTTAGGCGGTAACGCATGAGACTCGTATTCATTTCCCTTTAGACCTGTCGTCCTGACCTTGAGTTGTATTCCCATGGTCACTCAAACAAATGATAGAGGGCTTGTTTATACAAGGGTAGGTCCAAAAGCTTCCGGCCTAACCATTTTCTAGGTATGATAAAGACAAAAACTATATTTCACTTTTCAATGTAGTTACCCGTTATCGCAATACACTTCTCACGTCTTTGAATTAATATGTCTACGCCCCCCCCCCCAAATAGTCAGAAGTCTTGTCTGCAAAATGGGCATAAATAGCATCCATCACTTCTTCGTCACACTTAAAATTTCCTTCCTCGAAGGCCCTTCTTGAGTTTTGAGAATAGAAAATAGTCGGCGGGAGCTAGATCTGGGCTCTAGGGTGGATGATTAATCTCCTTGAAGCCACATTTCTTCACAGCTTCCTTTACAACAAGAGCTATGTGCACAGGCGCGTTGTCGTAAAGAAGGCACACACCAGCACTCGACTTTCCCCGGCTTTTTTCTTTGATGGAAGCACGTATGTGCAGTAGGCCAGCATAGTACTCCCAATTTACTCTACTTGAGGTCAATGAAGAGTATTCTTTCAAAGTCCCAAAAGATTGTGGCCGTGATCTTCTTGGTTTATTGAGGAGCCTTGGCCTTTAGGAGCGGTGCTTCGCCAGGTTTACGCCATTCTATTGATTCTCTTTCGGACAAGAGATCATAGTAGAGGACATAGTTTCATCTCCGGTAACAATGGTTTGCAGAACTTCTCTCTCGTTGCCACGGCAGAACTCCTCCAAAAATTCCTGACAGCAGATTACTCTTTCCTGCTTTTGGACTGAGGAAAGAAGTCTAGGCACCCTCTTACACTAACCTTATTCATGTTTAAATGTTCATGAATAATTCGAAGGACTGTTGTTTTAGAAAGGCCCAACCTTTCTGCAACTATGAGCCGCCGTTGTTCCATAATTTCTCTTTCCACATGAGCGGTTTTTTCAGAAGTGAACATCTCCGACATGCCAGCCCTTCATCTTCAATGCTTTCTCGATCCAATTCGAAAAAGTTTGGCCAATTTTTTTACGGTAGAGTATAAGGTGGGTGCTTCACGATATACGCCGTCCAATCAGTTTAACTTCATTCGAAGTAAGTCCTTCTTTTGTGAAAAATTAATAGCTTGGTACTCCATTTTGAACATGTCACGATGTTCTACACATAGCCTTCTTTATGCAACTATATGTGAACAACTGAACACAGCGGAGTAGAAGTTACAGCTGCAATTATTTACTTAACAGATACGGTATGACATCAGATAAGCATCTTGTGAAGGCGATAATCCTTATCGGCGAGGCGGGAAACTTATGGATCTACCCTCGTATATCAGCATTTTGCCCTCTTCCATTTCTTTTCAAGCCATAGCTTCAGTTATAGGGTCGGAATCTTCAAGCTAGGCAGGATGGTGTCTTGTGCTCAGGAAAATTTCCTGTCCTGGCGGGTTCTCGGGACTGTTCCAGTAAGACCTTGAGGGAACTGTCGGCGTTTGGGACTTATTTTAGAAAAGTTACGGATCCCGACTACACCCATTACCTCATGGCCGCGCCGGTGATCCTCCGTTTCATCTCTTGCTCCTGGAAGTGTCCCCTCGGGGTACATATGTACAGTAGATCCATTAGCGACCGCGGTGCGAAATGCTCGTCCTTAGGGCTTTAGAAGTATAAGAAAAGTATTAAAAATGTTCACTAGAAGCTGTAATACAGACTTCCAAGCCTCCCATCATGGAGTCTTATACTCTGATGTATTCCAGGTGTCTGCCAAATGTAGCCAATTGTAGTTCAGTATATCAGTGAAGATTTGTCATCGTGTCAGGGAAGCCAGTGGATTGAGCTCAGCAGAACGATGTCGATCCCCCAGGGCCTATTCATTCATTTGGCAATCGCTATAATCGCTCTAGTGGTACCAGAAAAATGAGGCGGTGCCCTATCATGCATGAACCGCATAATGGCATACTAAGTTAAGTGGAACTTCTTCCAGCAAATCCTTTACATGATGCGTTAAACGTCACAGTGTGATGCTCCTGCCTGTACTCCACTTAAAATAAAAGATCCTACTAATGTGTCACAGCAATTCTAGCCCATACATTAATGATTAATTATTGTGGGTGTCTTGTTTCCAACACCGATCTAAAAAAGATCCCTCCACCTGTATATATGTATGTAACATAAATGCCCTGAATTCAAACATGTTTTCTGTTTTACTGTATCGGGCTAGGTTTTTAAACAAAATCACATTGGAAATATGATTAAATATTAAGTTTTAATACATACCTAAGACAAAATTGTTTCTGCAACTTTCATTTTAACTTAAATGCTATTGAATATTTTGAAAAAAGAACACTATTGTTCAATAATTATGAATTTCCAAACTTTTTTCACTATTAGAGAGGAGAAAACTTCATTTTTTTTCCAGGCTCTGATATGTCTTTCACTAGTATCTCTTTTCAAACACCAACAGTAATCAGCCATAATTGATACATCCCAATGGCCTCGATAGTGAGTTTCGTTGTTTTAATGTCTTTATAAAACCGCTCACCTTGTTCTTCACTCACTGCACCAAGATTCGCATGGAAGTATTCAATATGGCTGTTGAGAAAATGCACTTTAACACTCATTCTACACTCTAGGTTTATGAAATATAACATTTCCTCCACAATTTCTTTATAGTTCTCAGATTTCTGTCACTGTGTGTGTGTGTGTGTGTGCCAACGATGCCGACTTCACTATCTCGGACAACGACAATGAGGAAATGTCTCATCCTGCATAAGCTCACGAATCTGGGTCCTTCGAAAATGCCTGCTGTTATCTTAGCTTCAGTTTTTTGTGGGAACTTTGTACGAGAAAGCTGAAACATCTCTGTCCTTATTCAGAGCAGTAACAAATTTCTTCATCGGGCCTAATTTAATATGGAGTAGTGGAAGAATGCATTAGAAGGAGAAACCAGTGGTTTATACGTACACACTGCACATTTTTTTCTAATTAAATTGCTCCTTTAAGGGCAATTTTTAATGATCCAATGCTCCTATTTAGCACTACTGTTTCATCCACAAACCATTTATATTCTATTGTTTAAATCTCTCAGAATATTAATTTTCCGTTCATTGAACAAATAATAAAATCTCTTATTTTCTATAATGCCGATTTCTGAAAAACTGCAGCCCGATGAAACAAAATGAAGGTGGTTTGGGAGATTCCATGTGGTAAGGGATCAGAAAATATAAACAGTTTTCATTCAGCAAAAATTGTGTAGACCAATGTAATAAATGGTTTTGAGTACAAATCATTAAACAGCACCAGTTTTTAAATGACAAACATAATTGTGGCTTTTAATCTGTACACAACAAAAAGTAATAAAAACTAAGCGAAATTGACCATATGTTTATAAGAAAAGTTTCCTCGTGGATTTCCTATTGTTAAGTAATGTCCTCTATATAAACGTTATTTCTGCTTAGGATACTGAGTTTATATTGAACACCCCGCAGCTAAAGATTCGGTCGCGAGAGTGTGCTATGCATGAAAGGAGTATGAGATGGCTGACAAAAATTATCACGCAACGAACCCCCTCACCATGCCTACTCCTCTATCACCAAGGTTGCGGCTAGATATCTGCTGCAGTAAACGTGAGTTACCGTGCATAAACATGCGTGGGCAAATCGCGCGCTGTTGGTGTGAAAGGGGTTCACTGCAAATAAAGGCGGTTGTTTGTTTTCGTTGCTACTAGCCGCCATGGGGCTAGTTCTCTAGGAGGGCGACATGCACTCCGCGTGAATGTTATGTAAGTGTAATACAATATGTTGCATACTAGTTGTTTTCTAGTGTTGTAATGGAATACGTTTATTCGCCTCGAAAAGCGACAGATCCTACTGCTGATGATTAGGAAGAGGGAACGGCTCTGACAAAGTTTCATTAAGATGTGATACATAGTTAACTTTAAACAGCCATCTGAATCCATCACTGTCACATCTGCCGTAAACATGGTAAAATAGATTTACGTGATTAAGCATTTTTAGTGAATGGGCCGCACAGACCGACAGTTCATGGGACTCTCTATCAACGATCAAAACTATTTTGGGGGGAAATGGTTTTAAACGCGGCCGTATCTGCACCAAAGATGAAACTTGCTCGAAAGGTGAATTGAGATCACCGCGAAAGATATAAATGAAAAATAATCCATAGTATGATAATGGAAGGCTATCGAGTAAAAGTGCGCGCCATAGCTGAGACCTCAAGATCCCGGGTTCGATCCCGGCCAGGATCGATGGATTTTTTCGGGGCGTAAAAATCCTAAGTGAAGTAAAGCCGTGGGTACCGCGTCGTACATTTATGGCACGAAAAAGTACCTCAAGCCTGAGAAAAGAGGCCTCTGAACAAAATTTGTTGGCCGTTTCATGCGCTGAGTTGAATGGGACGTTGATAACCTGAGATGTTGAAGAGCGTCTGTAAATAAATCTAATAAAAATAGCTGAGACTTTAAGCATCTCAATTGGATGAATGTACAATATCCTGTGCGAAAAATTGTATATATAAACGTTTGTGAGTTGGTGGGGGAAGGACATTACATTGCAATGTTGGCGAGTTTTCCTCAGACTTTTTAGCATCGATTCGTGACCATTTACGAAAACGTGCATCCATCATTACTAAACTGTGGGAAAAGTATTGCTAAAAGTGCTAATGCAACTATTACATTCAGATCAGTTGACTTATGGGCCGTAGAACGATTTTTCAGTTTGCGATGACTGCAAATACACAATAATTGGCTCAGGCACTCCATACCTGAAATAGCTCCGCTGCATGCTCATGTTGACTAACAGCGGCTGGATACGCTAGTCACACATCACGCAGTGACCGAAGTATAGAAGTTAACGCAGCATACGAGAGGAAGATTGCGTTTGTTCTGTTTCTTTCAGAATGTCCAAGCAGAAATCAAATAAGACTGATATATTACATTACTCAGTATGGGACATATGTATTCTATAGTTGACAATGATATTGCATGTAAGTTTTGCATGGTGAAAATACGAAAATAGGAATCTTTCGAATAAATTCCTCACGAAAGCAACGAGCTGATTGGCATTTATAATGATATGCAATAAAGTCTTAGCCTACGAATGTTCGACTGTGACTGCTCGGAAGTGCAAGGACTAGCAGGCAGTGGCCTTGGCAGAGACGCAAAATCGTGCGAACGGTAAGAACATATTCTGGAAATCCGGTAGTGGACGACTGGTGAAGATGAAGATAATTTTGTTTGATTCCGAAAATGCAAAAATTGTACTAATTGGGCTTCAGTAACTTCCCCTCTGCTCTGTTCCTAACTGTTCCTGACTTAGTCCCGAAAGTTTTTTTTCCCCCTGTCCTGTAACTATATATTTCCTGAATGGGAAGAAATGAGGATTTCATCAACAGGATTAATGACTATTTTGCACAGTTGAAGAAACATATTTCTTCTACCCGACGAGAAATTTGGAAAATATCTATACAAAGTCCTTGATGGAGGGCACGTTGAAAAATAGAATTGATAAACCAGAGTGTTCCGATAAATAAGGTACAGAAAGAAAATATCAAAAGTAATCGATTCATTTATTGTACAATTTTTGAAACATATACCATGAAAACAGTATACTGCTGTTTATTTCTCCATACAGCCTACAAACATCCCAGCGCGTGTAATAGGATAAAATGCCATATGCTGATACTGTAGTTATATTGTGTGAAAATTGTAATATATATATGAACATATGCCCAATTTTACAACTAAATTCTTCCCAAATTAAATAACTATTAAAAGCTATTGATATGGAAAGCTGCTAAGGTGCAATATTCCTGGTTAGAGATATGAGTTTAATTCTGTATTATCAACTATTTCACATACATGTATATACACACAGCTGCTAAATATGTCACTCTGTTTATTATTCATAAACTTATTACAATCCTGTCATTTTAAAATATACTTTGCAAGAAGAAAAATGAAGGAATGTGTTCGATCAAGGATATATAAACATTAGAAAGTTGCATTATATTTTATTATTAATAACAATATGTTTTACATAAGCCTATATCTTCCAAAGTGCTGATAAACAGTAAAAATATAGATACATATATAAATTAAAATATACATCTATCTTTAATTTATATCACGAACTACTTAAACTATCATATAAAAAGTTAATATTTAAATGAGTAGAAAAATTTACTTGCTAATTTATTGATTGCAAAACAAAGTCGCTTTAGTTAATCTACTTCTAATCTTAAATTAGAAATACAAACCAAACATTAGTTAGCAAATGTGTAATTGCTTGCCATTTTTTCTCTTCTCATTATCATTATCCATTTCCTGAATCCCCTCCCCCTTCAGGGGAAACCTATAAATGACAAAAATGATATTCAAATGATAAATTACTGCAATAAATTCTGTAATCACGACGTATTAGGTGTGATTAATAGTTTATAAAATATGAAACTAGAAATTCTTATATATAAAATAACATTTAAATTGATAAGCGTTTATTATGCTTACCGGAAAAAGATATACCGCTTCCCCCCCCCCCAAACATAGGTCGCACATGAAAACGGCATAGTAAATTATTTACCCACGCACAAAAAAAAAAGTCTATACGGCCAAAACACCACTAACTCACGTCGCTCTTACAGTTGCCAAACAGCAGTTCGATGTCTACTCCTGTCATCTGCGTTAATGCAGTCTCTAAGTATGTTAATTCTTATGATTTCGTCCAACTTTTCTTCCATAAGAACAGGGCGGTATGGAATACGTTTTTTTTTTTTTTTTTGTCATTGAGAGATAATTCTGTCTCTCGTAATTTCTTCCTGGATCACAATTGCCAGGGTATTTTCTGGCATCTTTTTTGCAAGAATTCGTTGTACATTTTTGTCATAAATGAAAGCCCGTTCTATAAGTCTTCATGTAATGGCATAATTAACGAAGAACAATTAGCATAGATTTTACATTCAGTGAAACCACCGAGTAACACACGAACGCACAACCGCTCGCTGACAAAGCTAAGTACAAGCTGCTACCAGAACATGCATTGTGCGGCTTTGACAATTGGTTTCTCCGAGCATGTAGACTCGTAACTCAAATACTTCAGTGTAGAAGAGCAATTATTTGGGTTTAAATATTTGTTTTACACAACACAGTAACGTAGCAAGATGTACTTAAGCTGTTTTACACACAACTTTTGCTATACTATTTTGCCCAATTTCTGTATTGTAATAAACCGTCATTATTAGAATCCACAAATCTCAGAACATACACGAAAGAAAAAAAAACTGCTATACACAATACGCTATTAAACAACACAATACATTATTATTTATTGACAAATCAATCTTCACAATATTCTTCCAGATCTGTATTGATATAAATATTACTCTGTATAGACAGATCTAGATCAAAATTGTGAAACAGTGTAGGTTTTACTGGAAGTAAAGATATTATATATTCGTCTTTTCTCCATTTCTGGAGACAAGTTTTAGGAGAACTGATTGATTTGGTTTGCACATCTCTTGATGCACAAGGTATAAAATGGGGCGTTGTGATCTTTTCGTTTTCTCTAAATGAATTATTTGGTGTCTTCCATTTTTTTAATTACTATGTGATCAGAGTCGACTACCACCTAGAACTATGTGTTTATGATCAATAACCTCAATGTCGCGCAACGGCTGGAATGCAAATGAAAGTTTTTATTTTGTCTCCCACATTTATCTCAATATAATATCATATGTTTTACTTGAGGTGGTAAAGAATTTAAATGGCTATACAAACAAGATGCGATCTGGTAAGCTCCTCGACCACTAATGGCTGCCTTAATATTTGTACATGCCATTAGAAAGATAGGCAGAATGGACAAGGTGTACATCAACTTCTAAATTAATATGACATTAGAAACCAAAAATCGCAGTTTTAGGCTGGTGCTTTTCCCTACCGGTAAATGAATTTTACTCTCCTTGACTCCTTCTGCTTGTAAAAATCGGATAACTGCAGGAATACCTTTTAATCACGCCGTTTATCTTCGCGTGCCAAACGCGGTCTTATGGAAGAAAACTGACAACGCTTGTGTGACGATTGTTTCTAATTTCGATCTATCGATAGACAATCGATTCATCGAGATTGCGTGTTTCCTTCACATTCAACGAACATCTGTATCTTTAATATAGTACCGGCCTCTAATTAAAAGAGCTATACACTTTTTTATACAAACACTGTTGTATGAAAACTGCACATTTTCTGCTAATTTCGCGTCAGAATTTCATGCTATCTTCACAAAAATGGACACAGACGCTTATCTGTCTCATCGGTAAAGCTCCCATACAAAAACATTCCTACTAAGATTGTATAAATTGATATATATATATATATACACACACACACACTAAACATGTTAGCTTTTCCTTAAAGCAATTTCATTAAATTATGTACATGAATTTTTGTCCAATTTTATTTAAAATAAAAGGAAATATATTAACAAAATATTTATAAAATCGTGTTAAATTATTAATTACTATTTGTGAGTAATTACACGTAGTTACATTTTGTACTGTATATTAAAAGATAGCATTACCTAATATTAAGACATATGCCAATTTTTTTAAGGATAGCGTGAAAATCTTATATATGAAGTTAATTCAACGAAAATATGTGATTTTCACAGTGTCGTAAATTAATATTACCTTTATAATACCCAGGCATTTTAGAGGGGAAAAGTTTATGGTGAAGCCATGTTTGGCTAGGCGAATGTGTGTGAGCAGTTTTTCGCCAAGATGGCCATCAACAAAACAGTCTGGCAATGCAGAAAATTTAATGGCTCTTTTACGCTTGTCTGCTTCAGAACTTGAACCAGAGTTTAATGAACTGATAGCGAAATAGAATGTCAAGCCTCAAAACGTACTGCAAGAGTTCAGGGGTAATTTCATTTAATTGCCTTGTGAACTACGAGAAAAAATAATGGTTTTTATTTCCTTGAATATCTAACCGACTTTCTTTTCTATGTAATAGCGAGAAAAAGTCCTTTAAGGGTTGTCTTATAAAACGTTTGTGTCTTATATCTTGGATTCTGAAAAAGAAAAAGTCTCGATATAGAAATTGCAATAATTAAGTTAATAATTCGATTCAGTGATCAATGGTTAAACTGTGTGAGTTTACTATTATGTTTTTAGTAACAAATAAAATAGTATATTTTATGAAGCCTGAACCCAATCATTAATAGAATTTTAACTTCTCGTTTTGTTTATGGCATTTCCAAAACTATTATAAATTATTGTACTGTGCCCGGTTTCAGAGAAAAAGCTGAGAAGTTACTACGAACAAATGCATCAATTCTGTGGGAAATCCTACGAAAAATTGGGAAAATTGACTTGATCTCATATTTTTTAAATTTTAATATATTTTTATACTAATACGGCATGTAAAGTTAAAGACGTGTAAATACAGCATGTTTTTGTGTTATGCAATACTCTTAGGTGTAATAGTTTCATATAAAAATTCATAAAATGTACCGTTAGGTTGTTAAAATTGTCTTTTATAAAAACATATTTGAGTCATTTTAAGGTCCATGTCTTGCTTAACATAATATTATGTAAAACATGACCATTAATTTAAGATTAGAAGAACATATGATAAAAATTGAAAGCATTGAAACAAATGCGTTTTTCATATTTGTGCTTCAAGATAAAAGAGTATAGAAAAAATACTTTCATACCTTGAAGTAAAGTCCTTATATTTATCGTATGATTAGGTAGTTATCACACAATAGGCACTTTCAAGTCAAAATACAATTGATTTCTCGTGCAACAGTGGTATTCAATAAATTATCTCTCCCCCGGTATGTAATATCATTGCTGTAGGGCTGAATTTGCACATGCATTTTAAGAAATGCCTTGGCTTGAACAAGACAGCTACAAATCGGTGTGTATTAAACGCTGGAATTGAAAAAAATAGTAAGTGCTACAGTTCAAGTGATTTGGACCTTTTTTCCATGATTAAATTCCTCACAAAGGAAGGAAAGAACCTAAAGACATCGAAGGGTAGATGAATGCTACGAGGGGTGTTCTAAAAATTCTCGGCCTGCCTCAGAGATGTAGTGAAGATGGCCAAATTACTATGATAGTTGCATCATCCTGTAGATGGCGCACTGTAAAGTTTTAGACGCTTAAGTGAAGTCACTTGTTTGTGACGATCGTGTAAACAAATTAGTGTTAACATCTACAAAATGGGTAAAACTGAAATGCGAACTGTGATAAAGTACTTCGTTTTGAAGGGTGTAACCGCAACAGAAGTACAAAACGAATTGAATTGCACATTAAAGGATTTTTCCACTTTATTTTCGTAGGTTTAAAAGTGGTTTAACATAATTGTCGATTGAAGGTACGCGAGTTGGCTTACATTGCAAAGACCTCGATAGGCTGTCTACTATATTTGACACACAGTTTTGGGTATGAGGGAGCTTTCCGCTCGATGCTTGTCCCGTTTGTTAACAATGAACCAAAAACGTATTCGAATGAACATTTTTCAAGAGTGTTTAGGCTTGTTTAAGCGCGATTCCAGTGAATTTCTCCAAAGTGTCATAACAGTAGAAACATGTATTGATCACTATACGCCAGAGACGAAGAAGCGGTCCAAAAAGTGGATGGCAACAGGTGAAAGTGCACCAAAGAACGCAAAAACTGTTCCATCTGCAGGAAAAGTCATGACAACGGTTTTCTGGATTCTTGTGGTATGTCCGTAGACCTCCAGAGGGGTAGAATCATCACAGGGGAGTATTGCACTTTATGCAACTGAATGCTGCTATTCAGGCCAAACGTCCAAATGTTTCATCACGATAATGCGCCTTCACAAACGTCTGGGATTGCTTCTAAGTGCTTACACATCCGTCGGATTTGGCTCCCAAAATTACTTTGGGGGGGGGGGGGGAGCTTCAAACCTAAAGAAATGACTGTGTGAAAGAAGGTTCACATCAAATAATGAGGTTGAAACTGAGACAAACGCTTATTTTTACAATTGGACAAAATTTATTTTACTGAGGATATTAAAAAGTTGGAAAGTTTGTTTGACTAAAATTATTGATTATGTTGAAAAAAAAATCTTTTAAATCTTGGTTTTCTTGTTCAGGCTGAGAACTTTTATATATTTTAAAGAAACACCTTCCAACTACCAAGTATATTTTACACTAAAAATTTAAGGAGGGCCGGGAGTCCATTAAAGATTACCTCTGCACAAGGCATCCTGTGAAATCCATAAAAGATATATCAAAAAGTGGGCTCTAATATGCAAGGTGGTCATGTAATGCATTGGTCCATAAATTAGGTATTTCAACAGGCGCAATTATGCATACAATCATACACTTGGGATGATGCTAAAAATCATTTCCCGATATGTACTGCGTGCGAATGCTGACAGAAGAGCAGAAAGCACATCGTCAGTACTTCGTTTAAGAGAATTTGCACCTCCTTCAAGAAAATCCTAGTTAATATTTTCTCAGAAGATGAAAATTGGGTTCATCACAATGATCCAGAAACGAAACAGTTTATGCAGTGGAAGCATAAGGTTCCATCAGTTAGGTACAAAAGTCATAGTGACCATTTTTTTTTACGATACAGAAGGTGTTCTGCTTTTGAAATTCGTGCCAAATACGTGCACTTCACTGGAGAAACGTACGCTTCTGCGGTGAAGTAGCTATATGAGGGTATCAAGGAGAAACGGCGTGGAAAACTGACAGCTGGTGTGTTGCTGCTTCACGATAGTGCACCTTGTCATAAATTCCAAAACGCAAGAGCTGTTATTAAGGATTTGTAGTTATTTGGAGTGTAACCATCTCCTATATTGCCCCAGTAAGTATTTTTGCTTTCGAAACCTGAAGAAATTCCTTCGTAGATAAAAATGTTTCAACGATGATGTCATGAAGTAGGAGGTAATGGGTTGCTTGGAGGACCGAAACATATTCTTAAATTTTGAAACGATAACGGTATTACAGAGACGATTTGGGCTGTGTTGAAGTCAAGTGAGGGTATAGTGAAATATAATGAGGTGAATTTCAGTCAGGTTTCTTTTTCACACTCAGGTAGATAATTTATTGAGTGTCCTGCGCATGACTGCGTGTTCCATATATGATATAATAAATTATTTTTATGGGAGTTGCTCTTGATGGGTCATCAGGGAGTGATCGAACGATATTTTCATTTTTGCAGTTTTTATGTAAGGAAGCTAATCAAATATGAATTGATAATGCGCCTATTAAAAATATAGCTGATAGCAGACATTCCACTCAGCTATAATAAAATTTGTATCCTTACTCTTTTCGAGCTTGTGTCCTTGGAGGCGGGTTCCTCCACCCCCTCTTGCCGCATTATAAGAAGAAAACTAATGAAATTAAAGAAAAACAGTCTTCAGATGCATTTTTCTTAACCCACTCCCCCCCTAGGTAATATAATTAAGGTTCCTTATTGTCCGATTTCACATATTAGAGCCACCACAACGTAAATAAACAAGTGACATTACTGCAGTTATTTACGGGTGTTTTTTTGCATTTTAGTTTCACGAGCGTTGCCTCCTGGGCATTAGACGCAGAACCATATTTATTCGGTTAATATTCACTTATTTTAACGCATTAACGAATATAGTCCTATAACAGTTTAGCGGAGTTAAGTGGGTCTTATTTCCCACCCTTTTTTTTATCTTTAATGGGTACCCGTGACTATTTCGTCCTTAATGGGTACTCCGGAAGTTGAGTTTTTAGGGTTAATTTTTCTTTTTGCTTTTAAAAATACTGAGTTATTCAATTAATAATTTTATGTATATTTTATGTGTATATATAATTTCCGTCATTTAAGTGCGTGAAAAGAGGATTTTAAATATTTATATAATATTATTTTTATGAACACACAACTCAAAAACTATTATAAATGGGATTTTTTTTTTTTTTAATAATGTGCATTTTAGAGCTCTAAACAGTCGGTGAAGAGTTACTGATATAACATGCAGAGTGTTTTAATGAACAATTAATTACATGAAAATGTTGCTTAAAATTAAAATATTAGTATATTTTTATTTTTAAACTGCAACTCTCTCTGACTTTTAATAGTGTTTAATGTCCGTTTTATACTGAGGCACAACAGGCGGTGGACACATGATACGAGCTGAACTATAAGCTGAAAAGGACTTTTTTTCCTTAAAGAAGGAAGGAAGCGTTCCAGCCCAAAGTTAAGGGTACCTTTCTGGAATTTGCCATTTATGAGTACTGAGAAAAAACCTGAAAAAAAAATCTCAGCCAGAGAGGGCGGCCCTGGTGGGAATCGAATCCCAGACTTGCGCTCACGAGTTCGCGACTTAACGACCTCGGACACCCTTGGCGGTTAAAAATTTCATAATGCATTAATACTTTTAACCGGCTGTGTCAAATAAGACGTGATACATGTATTAAAGTTCTATCATAATATAAATATGTGTTCCGAAATGTGCTGGTTATACATTTTCATATTTTTACATGCTATATTTAAATATTATATTAACCATAAACAAGTACCAACAGAGACATAGCTACGTGTACATATTAAGAAGGTTCTATGTATTAAATGGAGAAGTTTCATTATCCTACCGTAGATAGAAATAGAAAAATAAATATTTTGAAAACTATAAATTTTAAGCTGAAAATGAAAAAATCACTTCCGAGTGCCATGACAGAATTAAATGGTAATGGATAAACATGTTTTAGTGAAATTTTCCAGTCTGAAATAGCAATTGTGTATTTTTGTTTTCGATGCTCTCGTGAGCAATGGGATGTGAACACATATAAACTTCTTTATCAGAAAGTCTGTTACAGCTGCTCTTGGCCGTTACCCGCATCACAAACTGTTCCCTCCGCCCCCCCCCCCCCTTTTTCCATGACTTTGTAACTACTTTCCAGGTTCTCACCTGCCTTACATTACTCCATCGACCATCCTAAGGAAGCAATAGATTCTTTTTTTCCTGTTAGTTATTATAAATGTCTTAATTTTCTCTCTCTTATTTTTTATTTGTAATCAACCTATTTTAATTCATGGCAAATAGTTGCTTTCATTCTCTATTTCTTCACCACCAGGTCTAGGCACAGAGAGTTATATTTGGTCTGCATCTGCAACTGAACGCAAGCCGCGCAGGAGCAAGATCGTACCAATCCCTGGCTCCGCCTACAGAGAAGTTTTGATTGGCTCATGGGCATTCGCTTGAAATTTGCACTTGGGAGATTCCGGGTTCAATTTCCGTTTTTTTTTTTTTTTTTATTGTAAAGTATTAAACGCCGAGTTTTACTACTGAGGCATCACAGGCGATGGACACTGGTGATACATGAGATGCTTTTTTTTAAGGGAGGAAGCGTTCTGGGCCTAAGTTTAGGGTACCTTCCCGGCATTTGTCATTTATAAGGACTGAGGAAAACCTGGAAAAAACACCAATCAGGGATGACGGTCCTGGTGGGATTCGAACCACAGACCGTGTCCAGGCTGGTTAATTTGTGTTGGGCTTGCCATTCTGTTTTTAGGTTTTTTCCTTTTTTTTCTTCTTTTTTGATTTGTTTATTTACGGACGCTCTATAACATCTCAGGTCATCAGCATCCCATTCAATTCAGGGCGTGAAACGGCCGACAAATTTTGCTCAGAGGCCTCTTCTTTCAGGCTTGAGGTTCTTTTTCGTGCCGACACGGGACCCACGGCATACTTCCCTTCCGAAGGAAGCCATACTTAGGATTTTTATTCCTGGTTTCCCCAGGTCACTAAGGCAAATGAAGGAATGGGCTCGCTCCCATATACTAGAACCGACTAGAATTTAATTAAACAACGGAACTGAAGTATTCTCGTGGCGTCAGAAAATAAATCGCATAACAGCTGTAGAGCTCGTGCATTGGAGGAAGCTTAGAATAAAGAAACAAAAATAATTGTTAATGACATTCGTGAACGGGAGATATGCGTGGTGAATTTCACACGTTTTTTTAATTTGGTTATTTCATCCCAAGCATTATCACGGGCGCATTCATTACATTTATCATATAGCCGTGGGTACTTCTGAAGCAGAGCTATTCATTTTTCAATGTGCAATATTGCAGTCTAACCTTCAATAAAACAAATAGTTGCGTTGTTTTTAGATTGCATTATCAAATGATTGGTAACCTCGAGAACTCAGCAGTTAAATTTCCGCCAAACGGTGTATTCGATTACTAGTGAAGATTCACGAAGAGCGTTTTTCCCCTCAGTTTCACTGCGTGAGCTGAAAATATTCTTTTTGTCGTGCTTCCACTCTTGGCAACTGCTTCTCTGTTCTCCATTTGAGCACATGTTTCTCCTCGCGCGTTTGCACATATTAGGAGCGGTTCTTACCAGTTACTGGGTCAGGAGCGTCAGGCGAAGCAGGCTGGTGTCCGGTGGTGTAGCGTCTGGTGAGGTCTGCATGGAGCCCCTTTGGGGACTTTGGACACTTCGCTTGAACCAGGGATGGCTCTTGCGGTTTCGCCGACATCTGGGACTTATCATCTGTGGAATCGTTAGGGACCCCTCATCGCCTGCTCGGATTTCTGTCCGACCGGTGTGTTCTCTCCTCATCCCTTTCTCTCGAAGGTGTCTCCTCGAGAGCATATGTACAACGGGCGACCTAGGTGTCCAAATTCTCCTCTATAGACCTTCCTTTTCTATTCTATCCCTTCGCTTTTCTACTCGCAGGAAGTTAATCAATAAAAGCATACACACTATATAGTTTTACTTCATAATATGTATTAATTTGTATTATAGAAGTAGTTCATCTGCAGCCACACATTTGTGACATTTTAAAAAAATTTGCATCCACTTGCAACAGCTCTGCTTTTGTAACTCTTCCAATTTTTAAGTGTCTCAACAACAGAGTTTATGTTTTATGTTTTAGGGTTAGCCCACACGCTAAGCTCAGGGGAATACCTGAGAACCCTCTAGAAAACTGTCGTCAAAAATCTCCCTTATTGATGAGCAGTATATGCTGTTGTAAAGTCTCGTTGAAAATACGCACATTGTCTTCATTATTGGACAAACATTGTTTTTAAAAAAGACGGTGCGATTATTTGTGTACATTAAATTTATAGCACCTTAAAACATGGATCCTATTATTTTTCAGTTACACCACTCCATTTTCCAGTTTTTACATCTTGTACCTATTGTTACATATTATTATATTTAGCTCTAGCGAGCGCTCCCTATATTATTTTGAATTTTAAATAACCACAATTTGCTATCAATATGTAGCGATATCTACTTTTTTTTTTAAGGGGGGAGAGTTCCTACAACTACGCTCTAAAGAAAATTAAATCCCTATAGGAGCCTTAGAAACGTGTTTGTGTTTACGTTTTCCAAAAGAAAATAAAGATTTAGCAACATTTACAAGAAAATTATCATTAGATTTTTATAACAATTAATAGTCAAATACCTAGAATTCAAATATGTATTGAGGCAACTTATTACAAAATAAAGTTGTGTGCTCCGCAACTGTGAGCTTTTAAAACCTTTTAACATTTTAACAATTTCTACTATGAGATTTGGTTAAAATGAAAGACAGAGAAAATTACCTATTTGAGCTTTCAAACTGCATTCATTTTATAGCAGGCAAAAATTAAGCAGATAGCACGCAAGACCAGTAACGCTTGAATAGTTCTGTAATACAAATTCTTTAACGTTAAAGCCCAGTAGCTATCCAAGCAACATACTTCTCTCAAGAAAATTAATATTGAAAATGTAAGCATAATTTATGTTATAAATAGATAAAATAAATCGGAAAGCACCACAATAAATAAGAAGCTCCCCTTAAATTTCTAAGAAAAACCCCGCCGACCTCCGTTTTTTACGGAACTTCTTATCTATGTCCCAACACTGTGGCAGGTCAGAAGAGAAGACGTTGTACTATTTCCCGAAGGGAAGATTTAATACCCAAGCATTTAAGACAGCACATGAACTGATCAATAACATTAAAGCGACGTCACCACACTGACAGTAGCTGAACACTCAAATACCGATCTACAAGGTACTCGATTCTGTAAATTAACATGACCATATAAGTGGAATGATCCTTAAGCTTAAGAAAAATCAATACCGAGATCAATAAAAAGTCCAGTTCGATTGTAAACGTTCGAGCAGTGGTCTGATAATTCTCCCGGTAAGATTCGAAAGCCTTATAATTACAAGTATTTGCCATTGGAACAGACATTGCATCAAGACCACCACTACCACTCCTTCTGTTGTTATTATTCTGTTATTGTTGTTGTTGTTATTATTATTATTATCATCATCATCATCATCATCACTATCTACACTACCAATATTACTACTACCCATCACCACCACCGGGACAAAATCTAAGCCAGCGTGTGAGACCGCCCCTTGTTCCTACCTCAAGTGTATACAATTAATTTCTGTGATATTTATTTGTTTTGTTTGTATTTTCATACAGCAGGGTAATCGCATTTTATTAATATAAGTATTACAACGAATATACCTCTCTACAGCTGTATAACCAACAGCATCATCTCATGAATAGTGTAAATGTTATTTAAGTTTAAACAAAAGATGAAATTCCGAAGATGTTGTCCATTTCGAACTTGTCATTTATGGCCTGTAGTTGACACCAACTTTATTATGAGCAACTGGGCTGAGTTTACAAAGCCTAAGGCAACATTGCCCGGCTTTAAACAATAGAAAATGTTCTCTACTGCTGCAAGTAAAGTGCTCATACCCGTGAAACAATTTTGACAGAGCAGAGAGTGTAGAAATAATAGAGAATAAGACTGCTTCTTATTCCAGCATGCAGGCCAGGCGTTTCGCTCATCTACTATAGTTTTTTTTTTTCTCCCGGTTCATGGTATAATCTCTTCTATAATTGCGATTTGATAAGTTAAATGTCAGACAATACCTGTGCTGTTTTTCGCCCCCAAACGGGAGACCTGCTATTCGATTCTCTCAAAGCCGTTCTACATCCTGAGTTCCCGTCCTTCCAGGTTTTCCAATAAGGTACCGTGAACATGAAACGGAAAAAAATTCTAAGTATATAATTTCATCTCATTTGTCATCATTGTTCACCGCTTATAATGCCTCAGTAGTGACAAGAGGCCATTAAACACTATTTTTTAAAAAATACAAATACTGTGAAAAACTTGCCATCGATCTAATAAGATTAAAAGGAAAAAAAAATTTTCTAATCGATGGCGGAGTGAGTGTTTTCCGTTAGTACCGCGCGAGTTGCTAGTTGCTATTTAAATTGGATTCACTATACATATATGTGAGCAAAAGTTCATCCTTCATATTTTTAATTGACCTTAAGCGGAAGGCAGTTTTGGGCATGGAAATAACACCTTGTAAAACCTACCACATGGGTCTTGGGTCTGTTTATCATTTCCTAATGCCCACACTGTTTTTAACGACCGGAACACGTTATAGTGGCAGAATATTTTACGTTTTGGGCCTAAAGACTAGATATGACATAATAGCATCAGCACAATTCGTACCTTTGAAAGCATCCTGAGCTTGAAGACCTTTGCTGTCGACAAGAGATGCCAGATAACATTTTCTTTTTAAACGGTTTTATTCCGGCGAAGTGCAGAGGAATGGGTTAAAATCTTTTGGTAACGCTTCTGGAGTTCGTAGTCGCATTCACAGTTGGAAGGAGAAAATGTGTAAGAGAAAATTTTCTGAAAAATCTTACTGAGTGAGGGTTTTGAAAGGAAGGGAGTGCTTTATTTTCTTCTTCTTTTTTCCCCCCTGAAATACCTACATTTGTGTTTGAATCGATGACTTGGCGTTGGAGGTAAATTCTCAGTACTTCTTTGCAAGCTTTGTTAGTTCTAAAGCCAGTTTTTCGTAACTACTTAGAACAGCGAGTTACTTAAGATAAAACACCTACAGATGTCCGTTTACTATAAAACTGACTGCTGCATTGCAAAATGCTCTAAAAGTAACAAATTATAACATTGCTTTGGGAGGTAATGAGGCAAGTGTTCATGACATTTAAACAGCTACTACAGTGCTCGAATGTGGGCTTTCATCCGTGCGGCCCGAGGGGCAGCTGGAAGCACACTGTCTGCGGAATGGAAAGAAAGTAATGGCATACATCATTTATTCTAAAACTGGAGACTTTAACATTGCTTTAGTGTAGTCCCCTGCCACATTTAATACCCGCTGTCACACCTCTGGAAGACATTGGACGTCCATAGCTAAGTCATTTTGTTGATATAGAAGGATCCTCTTCTGCAGCACTATAATGTGGCTTATTATTATAATTTCTGCGACTAACTCCCTCATCAACGACCCAACTCCAGCGTGAATGAATCAAATCAACATAATGCGCTTCAAGGACAAATGATATAAACATGATGCTTCTTCCACTCTATTGTATCCTTATCGAAAGTCTGGCACCTCATGCACCACTGTTCGATATAGCAAAGTTGCATTGTCTCAGGCTTTTGGCAGCCGTGTATGACATTCCCTGAATTTTATTCCAAGCATACAGCTCACTTTTAGAAAGCATCACTGGGCGGTTCAATTTTACATCATTATTCGATAGATTCGTATTCGTCGGTCTACAGATAGTGCACTAGTGACGCTGAATGAGAACAAAACGCCCTCACGTATTCATTAACAGCGTGACGATAGGGTTGTCACTATTCTCTCGTACATAACTTCAATTCAAGTGTATAGATATTTCATGCAAAGTACGATTACGGTAACCACTTCATATGTCAAAGACATTGAAAAGTATGTCCTTGTGCCACCGCACATGTCACACCTTTTAAGAAAGTTTGTTTTCTTTGCTATCAATCCATGTAAGATTATTTCAATTTCTCTTCTTATATTGCCCCCCAAGTTTCCTCATAAATAGGAGTTGCTTACTGTTAGCTCAGGGAATCGCGCTGACCATAATCCTTTGTGGTCCAAACTCAAAAGTTACCTCAGTTAAAGCTAAACAGATATCACTGTATGCACTACAGGGGATTGTTGTTGAAAAAAACCATTTTTATCTTTAATGCCCAACATTTCTTGAAGAATGGTGCGATTATGTTGTATCTATATCTTTGGCATTCACGATATGCTCACAAAATACACGCACTCTAGTTCTGTAAGCATTCACTATGCGCCTACACCAATGTTTTCTCTTGCAATGACATTTCTGTACAAGATTGGGCTTTTCTGCACTTCTGTGCCTGTTTTTCTGTGTCGCTACATGAACATTTAAATAGAAACATGCTTCGTCCATGAAAAAAAAAAAAATTGTAGAGATTGTCAAAAAACTCAGTTGCAAAAATGTATTCTACTTAGCATTATCCCGTGGCTTCAATTTCTGAACAACAGTTATATTATACATTTTTACTTTTAAAAGTTTTGTAGCATTCTGATTTTTGGTAAATTCCTGTGTAAGCCTTTACAGAAATTTCTTTGGACCTCGTTCTAACCTTTCTTCAATTTCATAAAGTTTCTCCTCGGTAAACACACGGTCATTACTTCGGTTTATATCGAGAACTTATCCCGTTCTCCTAAATCAATACATGTGTGTGTTTTATCGTCTGTCTTGGTGGTGTAATGTAGCCATACTTGCCTCTTAAACTCAAGATCGCGACTAGGGTCGATGCATTTTTTCGGGCGTTAAATTCCTAATTATGGCTGCCTTCGGAAGGGAAGTAAAGCCGTGGGTCCCATGTCGTAGATTTTGCGGCATGTAAAAGAACCTCAAGTCTGAAAGAAAAGGCCTCAGAGCAAAACTTATCTGCCGTTTCACGCCCTGCATTGAATGGTACGCTGATGATCTGAGATGTTAAAGCGTCCGTAAATAAATCAAACCATCAAAACCCAGGAAAGTTTTCAGTTTCGGAAGCAGACGGTAGTCTGAGGGAGCAAGATTAGGCGAATAGGTTGGATGCGAAAACATTTCAAATCATATTTTGGCACATTTGTCCTGAGCGCGTCGCTTGAATGCATCGGCGCATTATCATGGAGAAACGTGCGATCGCTGTTTTCACTCTCTCCAAAAGTGATGTGTAGTATTCTCCAGCAATGGTTTCCCCCTTTCGCTATGCTGTTTAGACTGTTGTTTCGTTTGCGGTATATAGTACTTCGTCCATAGTCACAAAACGCCGTAAAACTTCCATTGAATTCTTTTTAAACATTTCTAAATGGCCGGCTTATGTTCGCGTGTTATTTCGTATTGCTCCAGTGTAAGTAGACGGGGGACCCTACTTAAAGTTGTTTTTAATGTGTAATTCATTTTGTAAAATAAAATGAACCCACTCAGTTGAGATACTTGTGATTTCTGCTTACTTGCGCACTTTCACTATATGTCCGTCATAACATTTTCATGGACTTTATTGATGATTTCAGGCCTCACAACTGATTTTGGAGCTCCAGGACGTGGTGCTCATTCTGTCACGGCTAAATTCATTTAGTCGAGTAGTTACTTAAGAAGGACATGCATTATCCAAAGTAGACAAAATTCTCTCATGAATTTTCTTTGCTGTTTCCTCTAGAAAGAACTAAAACAAATGTTATGCAGTCCTGTGTTTGATATTGAAGAGAAACAACTACCAAACTAGGAATTCGCATCAAAATGACTTGTGAGCATATAATATTGACACACAGAAAGCAAACTTTATGATCACACAGTTACTATTGCTCTCTATTTGTATGCCAACCAAGTGACATCTCAAACCACCCTCATAAATTGTTATAAACTGGAATCCCATTCATTCTAGCTAATTAGGACAGATGCCTGTTCGGATTATCTGAAGTTATTGGTATAATTAAGAGTGAAACAATAATATAACATATATGTATATTGTTTGCCCGTTCATTATCCACATGATCAACGCCAATTTGGTGCCGCGTAAGAAGTGAAGGGAGAGCTCTGTTAAAGTGAAACGCTGTGTACGCTTATATATCAATTTCTTGTCATTTTCTGTTTGTTAAGCGTTTTTGTAGACTGCACGAATGGTTAGTAAGAGAAAGTACAGTGCCTTTTAAATACAACTTACGAAACACCATATATGCACTTAGTGGTTGATTTATTCACTGTAAAAGGTTTCCTCGTAGCTAAAGAGCTCTAAAATATTACACGTATCGCAACAATTTATAAAATAGCGCTCTTAGTCCCGTAAAAGAGCTTAATGTAGACTGTTCTAAAACCAGAATCCTTCCTGTACGTGACACATTACTGACAGTTAAATGATAATTCATTGACTTGTCGCGTATTACAACGGTTGTGTAAATTTTATCTTAAGTAGGCTGATCCGGACCGTAAATAGTTCGAGTACTACTTTGGTAATGCGTGTTGCATACGAATGCGGCGCTCGTTGCATGAAAATATTTAGCAGTCTAGTTCAGGGGCATCTGACTAAGGTTAACTTAAAATAAATTGCTTCCTGAACAGTTTCTGAAATTAAATATCTTAAATATTTAATTACTTGCATGTAGAATCTTAAGAAAGTACAATTTATTGTGAAAGGGGCCGGGTTGACTTTATACGAGAACTCTCGAAACTATCTCCATCAAATGTTTTTTCGGGGAGAACTCCTGGTTGCGTTCTAAACGCTTCACCTTTCCCGAATGTATTACATACGAAATGCATTGTTAGACGTCGTAGAAGTTTTAACACTGTCAAAACCGCCACGGGTGGCCGAGATCGTTAAGGAGCGCAATCCCGCCAGGATCATCCTGAGCTTTTTTCCAGGTGTTCCTCAGTCATAAATGGCAAATGCCGGGGAGGTACCTTAAACTTAGGCCTGGAACGTTACCTTAAAAAATCATTTCATCTCATGTGTCATCAGTGTTCACCGCCTTGTGGTGTTTCAGTAGTGAAAACGGGCTTTAAACGCAATTCAAAAAACAAACAAAACAAAAAAAAAGCATTATGAAATCTATTAAGATGATGCTTGAACTTAACGAAATTATTGTCAGTACGTAATTACGTATTAATCATATAAAACAACCTTTTGAATAGAATATATCAATTGGGCTAAAACACGCTAACCGTGTGCGATTGGTCGATACTTGTGTAGCTCGATGCATGCCATTTGACTACACAACGTTTACTTGAAATATCGTTGTTAGTTACAATGTTAAAAATGTACAATAAAATTTAAAAAAATATTTTCTGTCATAGTTATGGCTTTTCAAAGACTATAAAGATGGACAACAATGTTCCTGACATGTCGGTATACTTGTGCACGTGTCACTGACTGAAATTTTGTTACTTGTTTAGCTCGCTTATCTAATAAGTCTGTTTATAAAAAAGGAAGGTTTTAATGTTGCATTCTTTTTCTCCTTTTGTGTCCTAATTATAATTATCAGCATAACAAGACTCGAAATAAAGGGTATGAATGAAAAATTGGTAGGTTTTTACAGATGCTTAAACTTTAACCGTCGGTAACATTAAATGCGCAGCAAACAAAGTTAAGGAGGAAACAAATTGTTGCCGGGAGTTAAAACTGCTACGCTGTAGGTTTTAATTTTCCTGGTAGATGTGCGATCAAAAATGGGCACCCAGAAATTTCTTCTACGACCTGTATGCTCTACAACTTTGCAACTGCAGCGCCGGGCCTTCAGTGCTAATGCTGTGAATAAAGGACGATGCAAAAATGGTTTGTAAATTCCAGGAAGGCAACGAAACTCGAGGATGAACTGCGGACAGGAACCACTTCAACAAAGGACAACGGCTCCCAAAGCGACACTTGAGGCGAACAACAGCTAGTTTGTGAGGACGTGCGGCAGAAATTCAACGTCAGTGCAGAAACTCATCTCCATTACCACTAGCTGAGATAAAGCTATAAACTCGTTCCACACGAGTTGATACTCAGAAGGCAACACGAGCTGACTGCTGTTTTGAGTTTTTGTCATGCCAACAAGAGGGTCCCTTTAGTAGGCTACTGATATTCGATGAGAAGTAGATCATTACTGAACCAAAAGAAAGTCATCTGTGTTTGGTGGACTGCACCATCAGCTGCCGAATAATCAATTGATAATGTAAAACCACATACTGCTAAGGTGGCTCGTGAAACTGTTATCTACCTTGGTATAGTATACCCATCGTATTCTCCTGTCATTTCACATCAGATTTCCATCTTTTCCTATCTTTGGATAATTTCCTCCGAACTTTTGCCGATCTGAAAACTATACTGAATGGATTTTTTGCGATCTTTATCTTATTAATGCTAAAGCTTTTCTTTTATTCAGAATATGAGTCTTTAACATTTATGGTCTTAAGCCGACAGATGTTTTTTCTTAGTTTTTAGTATTTAGTCGCTCTATAGTTTTAGAAGCTGTTATTCGTGAAAGCTAAAGAAGAGTGCAAGATGGTCGAGGAATGTAATAAGATATGTGCTAGTATATTTCCCCTTCCAAGATCGTCGGCACGGCAACTTTGAGGATATTATGTGGTTGTGGTGAGCACAGTTAGGACGGCTTTTGCTGTCAGTACCTCCAACTTACAACATACTGCTTTCCTTGTTTGCTCAAGAGTTATATGAGCCTTCCAGGCTAACTTGAATAGAGATTGAAGAAAGTTTAGTTAAATTTCAATTGTTTTTAATTAACATCTGTCTTTGGCTACCTTCATATTGCTATGATTTTCCCAGTTCTTGAAATTTTGTGAGAGTGGGGTCTTTGATTAACGTTGGACCTTTTTCATCTTCATCTGATCATTTCATTCTCTTCTAGTATACAGTATGAAGGGTGATCTACGGTTTTCCCTTAAGTCTAAGAAGAATTATATTATTTTGAGCATTTGTCTTCAAATAATTAACGTTTTATTTTGCTTACTTTGCAATAAAGTCAACCGTTTTTGTTCTTAGTTCATCTTCTACAGCCTTGACGAAATAACCACAAAACATAATTTTAAACTAATTAAGTGCATATCAAAATAAAAAATAATTTAAAAGAAATCAAGGCACTGTTTAATATTATAATTATAAACCCAGCAGTTTATTTTTCGAAGGTTCCCATAAGGACGAGCACAATAAATACTGATGAGCAGATTGTCCTATGAAACAGATTTTGCCCTGTTAAACTCGAGACGTAAGGAAATTATGGCACTAACTGCCTTCATTTCACTCATTTCTGGCATCTGGTTAGAAAATTACTTACTTCTGTATGAGAAATGTGATTTCTTGATGGGTTCATTCCTCAGTTGGTCAAAGGTGTGGGGATTTGTGTTGTTTAATGTTCCCCGGAGATAGCAATCGCAGGGTGATCGAGTGATCGAGCATACAAACGTGTGCCGTCGCAGAGTCCTGTTAGAAAAAATGTAAAATTACGTTTCCTTAAAGTCAGTTAGGCACAGTAGCGTAACAAAAAGATTACACGCACTTATGGCTATTAATTTCATGAGGTCGGTTCTAGCCTAACTTTTAGAGATAAGAGAAATGAAACCACAATTTTTCAACATAGTCTACCTTTATTTAAACACAGTTTTGACATTTCTGTGCCCTTGAAATTTATATAACAGTACGATGTTTTAATTTATATCTGCTTTAAAATGTACTGTGCATGTGTTTACTCCCGATTTTAATGCAAATTTTGGCAAAATGTGTGACAGTATGTTTTAATTTTATATCTTATAATAAAATACACCTATTTACAACTAAATTTAATGTTTTATTTACTCCTTCTCTTATTCAATGTTGCTAAAGTTTACTTTCACTTGTCTTCTGCTAGAACTCATACCTGTTCAAGAGAAGTTAGCTTTTGTTTGTGTACGCTATTCCACTGTTTTCCCCGTTTCGCTTACATTGCAAAATGTCCAATACGCATGGCAGTGTAGATGACTTCGGAAGTAAATCCCAGACGTTTTAAGAGCTGCAGAACGCAATGTCGGCAAAGTTTAATGCGCAGTTGAAGCCAGCTTAAGCCTATTGACGTCATTGTAATCAATCTCACCCGTGGTTTTTTCACTAACGCAAAACTGCATACCTTTACGAAAGCAGACCTTCAGAATGTCATTCATTTTAAATGAACTTTCATGGTCTTTTATTTCAACTTGATGTTTGTATTGAATGCTGCTTTTGGAAACCGTGATATTTTTTTGTATTATCGTACGTTTCTATTTATTTTTCTTGTATATTTATTATTATTATTATTATTATTATTATTATTATTATTATTATTATTATTATTATTATTTTTAGTTCTTAATAACGGTTGTAAATATTTTATTTGTACTGCTTTAATTATTTCTTTTTAATAGTTTTTTTTTGATTGATTTATTTATGGACGCTCTTTAACATCTCAGGTTATCAGGGTCCCATTCAACTCAGTGCGTGAAACGGCCGACAAATTTTGCTCAGGGGCCTCTCTTTCAGGCTTGAGGTTCTTTTTCGTGCCGTAAATGTACGACACGGGACCCACGGCTTTACTTCCCTTCCAAAGGAAGCCATACTTAGGATTTTTACGCCTGAAAAAATCCATCGGTCCTGGCCGGGTTCGAACCCGCGACCTTGGGTGTAGGAGGCACTTTTTAATAGTATCAATTGCTCATTTATAAGACGTAAAACATTATTTTGCTATTATACTACGTAACCTAATTAGGATCTAATTTAAAATTGTCATCTTATATTTCTCCTTGTGGTGATATTCAATTAATTGTTTATTATTTTCTATCCACTATAGTCGGTATAAGGTTGGAAGTAATGCTTCCGACATAGTTGGATGAAATATTATTACCTATTTATCAGCTACAGTTTCATTCGGAATATTCTTTTCTTAGAAAACATTGGCGAAGAGGGAGGAAAGAGACTTTTATGGAATAAGAATATTGGTATGGAAAGGAATTGTTTTAGAAATGCGATTGTTTCTAGCGAAACAGAATACAGAAAAAAAAAATGTTTGTACATCTGATGAGCATGGAAGAAAAGGTTGGTATAATCACATATATTATTATAAACTTCTTGGAAGAAAAATAGTTGCACTGAAGGAGACGAACGTGATTTTTTTTTTTTATTATTGATTTATTTATGGACGCTCTTTAACAGCTCAAATCATCAGCGTCCCATTCAACTCAGGGCGTGAAACGGCCAACAAATTTTGCTCAGGGGCCTCTCTTTCAGGCTTGAGATTCTTTTTCGTGCCGTAAATGTACGACACGGGACCCACGGCTTTACTTCCCTTCCGAAGGAAGTCATACTTAGGATTTTTACGCCCGAAAAAATTGTAGAAGGCATGTATGGTAACCACTACACCACCAGGACAGACCTCGATGAAATGAAGAACATTGACTTGATCCATTTGCACATTGTATGGTAATCTATAATAAATGTTCAATATGCCCTCCTTCTGCTACTAAACAACAGGCCAATCTCGTAAAACTCCCGTCTTATATTTTCTAGCTTTTTATTTGATATCTTGTCACATTCAGTCTAAGTTGCATTTTTCAAAATATTTTAACAATAATGTTACATTGCAACTTTCTTATGCAGCACAATGGCCCTTTTGAAACCAAATGTCTTGATTTTTTCTTGCCTATATGTTTCTGTAGTACAAACAAGAAAGTTTCTCAAGATAAAATGGACCAATGATGTGCTGCTTACGCTATACCTGCCCAAACATTAGTTTTCTGTGAAAATTCGGTTCTTGTGCTGGCTTTCAGGAGCACATGTCCGACTGTTCTAAACATTCTGTTCATTGTTTGATGTAAATGTACAATAATCGGTAAAGCAAACTTTCTTCAGAAATTCTCCATCTTCATTAGTCGTTTTCATAATTTGAAAGCACAATTCACTTCTCTTTTTATAATCTATGTCTAGTAGTTCTCATTTGAAATGAGAAAAACTTCAGAATTCTCAGAATTCCATTAATAGGGGAGTGGTTATAAAACTTTTACTCTATTCTGAAAACACTTTTCATTATGAAAGCAGAAAAATTGTACAAGCATTGTGCCAAGGACGCCTTCTTTCTCTGCATCCGTATGCGACTTCGTTTTATAGAAATATGTGTTACTGTAACAACAAAATAATTTCCTGATTATTTTAATTACTACTTAGGTTAGGAAGGCTGTTTGGTTGACTGGAAAAGGAAATCAGGTGTGTCAGTAACCACGCGATGGGACATAGTATACAGTAATTTGTTAATCTCAATATCTTTTACAGTCTGTGGTGTTCCTGCGAACGATAGAACTTGTTATAGGGCTGACCTTAATAAATTTGCTTCGCCGCGGAGACTGTAATTGAAATCCAGCCTGAGTCTTACATACTTCACTCGAGCGCAAGAGACATCTGCCAAAAGGACTGCCCATCCGACGATTTCCAAAATAAGAATTTGAGAATCTGAACCTGAACTGAATCTGAAACTGAAAATGAAAACGAAAACTGAACGACCCAGCAGAGAAAACGCCTCCTGATATATGCTATTCAAATCGCCTAAGCTTTGGCGTGATTAAGCCGTAAGGGTCTACACATACACGCGCACGTCGTGCTGCACTTCAAAAATTTAAAACATTTATCTATAATTGGCAGGTTTAAAGTTAACTGCCAGCACACGCCTCCCGCTATACTTCCAAAGTTTAAAACATTTATTTATAATTGGTTAGTTTAAAGTCAACTGCCTAAAACGGTGAGTGAGTTCACTCCCCACTAACACATACAATGATCCGGATTTCAACTGACCCTCACAAACGTTAGGTCATTCAAAAATTGACACAACACTTATCTTTTGTGTTTACCCTTCCTTGTTGAACAGTGAATTGTTATCTCGTTGGCGGCCCCCTCTTAGCTTGGTCTTCTGCAAACAGCCACAGCAGAGAAATACCTATTCTAAAGAAACGCAATTCATGTCTCGTTGTAATACCTTAGGATACACATATACTCAATGTCTATACTATTAATTACATTATACAAAATATAATAACAGGTTTACAACATATATATCTCAGTGGGGGCAGGCCACAAGCACTATTTGAGGGTTTTTTTTTTTAGTAGTGTTTTAACGCCCGTTTTTACTATTGAGGCACTACAGGCGGTGGACACTGATGAGTGAAATGCAATGATAAATTGTGAAAGGATTTTTTTTAATGGAAGGAAGCGTTCCAGGCCTAAGTTTAGGGTACATCCCCGGCATTTGCAAGTTATGAAGACTAAGGAAAACCTGGAAAAAAAAAAAAAAAAACAGTTAGGGAGGGCGGTCCTAGCGGGATTCGAACCCCAGACCTCCCGCTCACGAGTCTGTGCCTTAACGACCTCGGCCACCCGTGGCGGTACTGTTTCAGAGTGTAGACAGTTATCAACGTATCACTAATACTATGAAAGGATCTAGTGCTGCGACTTAACTATTGCGAAATTGTAAATGGGAAACATTTGGAGCAACCGATTAAGTTCAACCTCGATCGATTGGCCGAAATATTTATATTTGGGTAAAAGTTAGTAAAAATATTACACTGAATTCTAAAATGTTAAAGCAATAAGCCTTTATTTGCACCAAAAATTTAACGGGCCATATTCCGCAAAAGACAGTCAAGTTATCTAATACATTACAAGTATATGGAGTTGTAACTTGTGTTTCACAAAGTTTCTTTTGTACTTATACTTTACCCCATATATACAAGTGTACAATTAATTTTTCATTGTTTTGTTCCCTCATGCTTTTGTAATTTGTATAAATTTCTTTACAAGTGTAGGAGTATTGATAACTTAAAGTAGTAATGCAATTTTAATACTTTTTTAATGATTTAGGGAGTCAGTGATCTAAATATGTGATCCAGTAGTAGCGAAAGGGATAACAATGATAATAAGTGTGTGTATAAAGTAAGAATGAATCAGTATGCGAGTACAATTAACATTTTAGGTAAAGCTCAATTCACATTGGCTTCTTCTGTTTTAGTTATATTTTTTTCAATATAGGGCTTTAGTTAATGCCACTATATAGTAATTTCTCTTTGATACTATGTTCAAAAGTGTAGTTTATAATGAAAATATGATTGCCGTACAATACAATGTGATAAAAGCAAATGACCAAATTGGTGATAAATAAATTATCTAGCGCAGTTGGGAAGATTGTTTCTCATGCTATATTTGGATCAAAACATGCTGCAGATTTATAACGGTCATCGCAAAGTAAAAGATTAAGTTTCAATATTGATGAGTGCATAATATAGTATTTAAATGATAATTTCTGGAAAATAAAGTCGAACAGATAGTGTAGGAATGATATTAATCCGTTCTGTACGTTTTTATACTAAAGAGTGGACCTAACCTAATTCAATTATGACTCGCGTTGTTCTTTTATGACACCACTTATGTTTTCCAATACTTTACAAATTGTATGTTATTTTGTGCAACAGAAAGGTACAACTCCATGCTTTCAATACACTGCCCAGGACGCAAAAATTCAGAGAAAGATTAAATTCCTTTAAAAGAGCTAAATCTTCCATGGGTATATATTTAAAGTCGTTTTGTTTCCTACTTTACGCTTGGAAAACAACTAAAATGTGTCAATTTATTTCTTGTTTAGGCCTTACCGTAGAAAGGTTTGCCCATCCTTGGCCTGAAAGCTGCGCGACCTAGTTATCTGTTTGTTGTTGTTTTCGCTGAAAATAGGTCAAGTGGGGGAGGAGTCGATTAATGCGGAAGCTTCCGTAATTCCTTGGTCTATTCAATTCTAAAACGAGGTGGCATGTGGAAGGCACGTGCTGTACAGGTCTGTCTTAGTGTTTTAATGATGAATTCGTGTAATTTATTCATCTGGACTTGCACGATGCGTACTCGGCAGTTGGGTGCCCGGGCGCTGGCGACAATATATCAATCAATAGCGAGGTACCCAACGTTAAAACGGGACAGCGCTCAATCCGTCTGGACGCTGTTGGCGTGTGCGCGCGCTGTATAAAGCCGTTTTTAGAACAAAAACTCATCTCTCAGGGTTCGTCGGGGCCGGATTTAGCCCCTGAGTCTCTCTAAAGAAACACCTCCCACCGGTTCCTTGCTCTCTGTTCTTGGTTCCCTTCTAAACCAACGCTCGTTTTGGATATCACGGAGTGTGTTCTTGAAACGTTTTCTCTCCCTTGTTTTGTAGTAAATACGGTGTACTAAAGACAGTATAAGTGGCAAAGCAACACGGGTGTACCGGTGGATTGAATAAAAATCGTATCAATGATGTAAAACGTGAAAGTTTAAATATTTAGATCGATAGTGAAGTCGCACTGATTTACCAAACTTACTGAATATTGTAATGAAATAAAAATAAAGTTTACATTTATAAGACAAAATATAATAATAATAATAATAATAATAATAATAATAATAATAATAAAGAAATGTATTTTGTCTTTCACGTTTAAAAATACCATTAGGTCTCCCAAATGACATGTCCTTTCTATTCATTTGTTAGTGAACTAATAGAATATCAGATTTTGTGACAATCAAACCCAATCCACCCAAAAGAACACACAGAGTTATGTGTACATGCAAACAGGGGCAATTGCCTCTACTGAGATTTTATTTAATGTGTAAAGAGAATCAACGATAGATTTAATATTTTTATTGTGTTAGATTAACTTCAATATATGGGAAAGTTAAAATAATGACCCTTTTTGTCTGCTTGTAAACCTTTAAAATTACCTAAGGAATGTAAAATCTGTTTAAGGGTCTGGAGGTTTTTCAACTTATTAAAAAAGAGCTAATGCATTTGTCAGAGTTATAATATGTAGACCAAGTATTTGCTTTTAATTGTTGCAATGTAGGTTTAATTATGTTTCACTAATAATATTAATTTAAATTATTTTTACATTAGATCGTCGTAAACACTAACCTCTATAGAATAAGAACAACATTGGCATGTAATCATCTCAGCGGTTTATATATGTTTCCATTCATATAAAAATAAAATGAAGAGAATTTCTGTGTTGGAAAATTTATATAACATTGCGGAAAGAAACCAGGGAGTGTCCAATTTTTGTTTAAATAATTTGATGCAAATGTGGATAGAGTAATTTTACGTTTTGTTATAACAGAACTCTATAATCCTAAGTTATTCCTTGACGAAATATATAGTACTTAAATTTTCAAACTGAAAGTTCGTTTATTATTAGGTTGTCTTAATAAGAAATGTCGATTTTTAAGTTTGATGTTTTGTAAAGTTTTAATGGTTTGGCAATGTTATTTACAGGATGCCATGGTTATTGTGTTTATTTGAAGCAAGTGTTACTCATTAGTTAATATACAGTTAAAAACGGAGATAAAGTTTGAATGAGTATTGGAAACAAGATTATAAAACTGCTGCCGCAGCTCGAAGAATATGTGAAATGAAGAGAGTGCTTCAGTAATGGAGAAGAAAACACTAAAATTTACCACGTCCTGGAAGACCTGAGGTATGGAATATTGAGAATACACGCAGAGTTTTGGAGCAAAAAAGTACTCGTAAGCTGTCAGGAGTTTGTGCATCAAAAGATACATAACCACATATAAAATTCTTAAAATTCATACAGAAGTTGTTGATCTGTACCTCATGAATTTGACTATTTAGCAGGCCCAATTAGAGTGGATATATGTCATCAGCTTATCGCAAATCCGATGGATAATAGATTTGTCAGGAGAACTGTCACGTGTGAAGAAACATGGGTATATTACCGCAACCCTGACACCTTAAAACAGTTGTTTAATCCCCGCCAGCTTGCCAAATTCATCGCTAAGCAACATTGGTTCGGCCGCAAAGTACTGTTATGTTTCTGGTGGAATTTTGCAGGTGGGACACTGGGAGTTTGTTGCAAACGGGCGCGCAGTGGATGCGATTCTTTATTCTCAACAAATGGGTCGTGTTCGTGAAGTTTTGAGACAGAAGTACTCAGCATAATTATTCGAAATAGTTTTCCTGCAGCAGGACAGTGCAAGACCTCATGCCGCTGTAACAACAATGGGGGAAAAAAAAAATCCAGGAATGATCGAACTGCTACAGCACCCAGCATTTATCCTTGATCTTGCGTCTTCAGTTTCGATCCATGGATGGGAGAAATTTCGAAAATATTGAAGCCATGGAAGTGGATATTACGGAATTCTTCGCAATAAAAAAAATGGCACCGTCGGGGATAACAAACCACGCTAAAAGGCAATTCAAGACTATAGAATCTAATGACCTTTACTTTGAACATTAGTTTAATTTCTTGTCAAAACACATTCCAAATAAAGTTTTGCTTGAAAAACCTCATTACTTATGACACAGTATCTATATATACAAACTTTTATGTCAAACGTTCCTTAAGCTTCTCATTTCATTATGGAAATTCACATTTAAATCACTTAGCATGTGTATTTGGTTTGTTACAACATGTATATAAACATACCCAAGTATTTAAAAAGTGCAAAGTAAATCTTAGGGGTAAGGGGTGAGAGTAGAAGATACCATTGAAAAGTTTTAATCTCTAGATAAAGAACGTACGTGTTTGCCCCTGCATGTAATCCTGTAGACGCCGTCATCTAGAAGTTGGGGGGGGGGAAGTAATTTTCAATTACGAAAAGTGTACTGGTTGGAAATAAGTTATGGATTTTTTATCCTTGTTTAGGTGAAAGCTTTGAGTTAGCTATAGAAAATGAACTGTACAGTGAAAAACAAACAGAAAGGATTCTTGAAACTGGGTTTTAACGAGGTCACATGTTGACGGTGCTATCTATTCCACATGTAATATTTAAGTGTTCTGAAGAACCGAGTTTGTGTTCCCCGTGTCCTCCTTACACTCTCGTCTGTATGAAACGGTAATTAAGCCATCAAACAGCAGTCGGTCCTGTGGTGTAGTGATAACCATACTTGCCCTCTAAACCCAAAATCACGGGTTAAATCCCAGCCAGGATAGATGGAGTTTTTCGGGCGTAAAGTTCCTGAGTATGGCTTTCTTCGGAAGGGAAATAAAGCCGTGGGTCCCCTGTCGTAGATTTACGGCGCGTAAAAGATCCTCAAGTGTGAAAGAAGAGACCTATGAGCAAAATTTATCGCCGTTTCACGCTCTGAATTGAATGGGACGCTGATGAGATAAGATGTTAAACAGCGATCATAAATAAACCAAATCAAAAGCAGCCATCAAACGATCTCCCTTACTGTCTTATATTGCCTTGGTGAAGTTTTCTTCCTTGTTCTTCACTGATGGAAACCAATTTTTTTGCAGAGCTCCGAATGTGATTGGAGGAAGTGACGTTTCATATTCATGCTATAAACCGCCACGGGTGGCCGAGGTCGTTAAGGCGCGGACTCGTGAGCGGGAGGTCTGGGGTTCGAACCCCGCCAGGACCATCCTCCCCGACTGAGGTTTTTTCCAGGTTTTCCCCAGTCTTCATAACTGGCAAATGCCGGGGAGGTACCCTAAACTTAGGCCCGGAACGTTTCCTTCCTTAAAAAAAACCCTTTCCGAATATATCATTTCATCTCGTGTATCATCGGTGTTCACCGCCTGTGGTGCCTCAGTAGTAAAAACGGGCGTTAAGCACCATTAAAAAAAATATTCATGCTACAGTTTTCAACTGTTCATTTCCCACTTTTTTTTATTATTATTATTATTTTTCTTGGAATAGTTTGTTCTTTGGGCAAGAGGAATGCGAGAATATGAGGAAAAAAGGAAACTAATAGCAAAATAAAGTTTTTGATTCTACACATTAAACCCTGGATATACTCGATTCGGAGTCTAAAGAAAACTCTTTCCCATCTGCTCAAACATCGCCTATTTTTCATTGCGCTCCATTTTTATATTTTAAGTGCTTGGTGTAAATCCAGATATTTTGTATCAATATGTAAAATAGCCCCAGTGTACGTCAACATCCGCTATAAATGGAAGAAATATTACCATAAATCTCCCTCGTTCTTTGTACTGCTGTTTTTGTAATTCATAAATTTTATTTAATAATAGATGTTGAAAAATTGGTAATATTAGTGAGAACTCAAAATGAAATTAGATGTAAAAGATTGGAATATTGATTAGATAAATCCAAAACGTTCCGTTTCCCTCCGTTGTAGTCCCCTAATAAAGCAACTGTTTCAATTTGATACAGCCAGCAGAAAGAATCCCACTGCTGTCGATCAATCCTTGACTAAAATGAGCTAAACTGCTCCGATGCGATGCCGATGTTGGGAATGCTTCCGCGTCGGCATTTGTCCAGTCATTTTAGACAGGCAACTGATAGCAACGGTGTCAAAGTCCAGTTCTGCACTGTTACAGCCATTTCTGGTATGTGAAACTAACCACTCCATAGCTCTCGTATTCTGTATAATCGGTGGTCACATTGAAAGGTGATAGGTACAGGGTTATTACAAATAATTGAAGCGCTTTCACAACTTTACCCATATTATTGGACATTTCATCATAAAACTTTACAGGCATATAGAAAAACACTAAACGTTTTTTTCTTTCAGCGCGTTTCGAATTTCTACCGCGAGAGTGCAGCAATTAGCAGCTAGTAAAGATGGCGACAGGCGCTGAGTAAACATATGGTGTGCTTGAATTTCGTTCACATCAATCTGCCATAACAGTGCAAGTGAAAGAATGTATTAAAGAGAGTATAAATGTAATTTGACTTTAAACTGTTGCTGAAATAAATATATTTCCTACGAACTGTTATTATAATCTTAAATGTTCATTTGTTTTTAATTCATTTATAGATATCTTCGCAATTCTTCTTGGAACTAATAATGCATTCTATCACATCTGCTTCGATTCGATTCTCATTGCCTCCCAAAAGAAGTTCTGATCACAACACGAAATATGAAAATTAATATAAAAATAGTAGTAAATGATAATTGTTATAGTACTCAGTCTTATTTTATTTAATTTACATCTCCACGCGGTTCTACTTGAAATAAAAGCTAATAAAATTAGTGTATTTTTTTCATAAAGATATAAACATGTAAGCAAAATCACTAACAAAAAAAAAAAAGCATCATTCTCGAATTGCAATTATCCTACCGAATCTCCCTCTTGCTTATAATTTAATTTAATTTAATTGAGCTTTCAAACTCATACTTGTCATTCCTTCAGTTTCGAAATATCATGACAACAAGCATATGTTAACCTTAATTAAATTACCGAAAAGTTATCAGCATCCGTGTGGTATTACTGAAGATTATTTATGGATCGATTCCCTAGTTCTGACCCAAGCTGTAACCAACAAAAACCACAATGTTATAAATAAACAGAGAATAATGATCGGAAAAAGAAACAGGAATAAAAAAAAAAGCAGTTCATACGTTATAGCATAATTACATTTTCAAATATAAATGAAATACTTTCTAATCTAGATCGGATTATGGCCAAACAAAAAATCTAGCCTTTCTTCATTCCCAAAGCCGGAACTTGTATCTTCGGATAATCAGGAGGCACAAATCCTCCAATATTCCTTTCACCACTTCATCTTCATGCTTCCACTACATTTTCCTCATTTATTACTCCAAATTAAATAAGAGCATGTCTATATCTTATGCAAACAATATTTCGATAGTTGTTTCAATCCTATTCGCTTAATTTTTATTAAACCTTAACAGTCGCTCAAAGTATGCAGTTAATATTCCCAAGTTTATTAATTTATTTACCATGTTCATTTGTTTTCAACTCTGTTAGATGTTCTCCTAGATTTCCCAAAGATTTTCCAATTGCTATCTCCCTTTCTTTAACATTTCATTTTTATCAATTGAGGACACGGCTCAAATAAAGGCGTGTACCGCTATACGGCTGTTTTCGGTTGTTATCGTACTATTTCAGGTAGACTCTGTACATAAGTTGCTTTAAACTTTCGAAACTGTATCCTTGTTATACACAATAGTAAATAATGCTTATGTTACACCTTTACACACTACTGGCGCTGGAACTCTGTTGTTTTCTTCATTAACGTGGTTGAATTATAATCCAAGTCACATTACAAATTAAAATGTAATATATATTTTTAATTACATTCCAATTGCAATAAACTATTAACACTTTTTAACACTTCCATACTACCCAAATACAATAAATGTCAACGATAAAGATAAGACTGATAATGATTACTCGATAAGGAATAAACTTGAAAGGGAGGTCAAAGATTAGTCTATCTCTCTTTACATATATACAAGATCTAGGCTTTTTGTTTGTTTATAGTTTGTGCTATATTATGAATCCAACTGAAACTTGATACTTATGTGATAAACTATAGTAATATAGATTTAGTTCTGAACTACATATTGAAGCCTTTTGGTATGGCAGCCCGACGTTCGGTGGTGACAGGTTGGTCGCCAGTTATGAAGCGATTTGGTTGCTGATCGCCATACTTTGTAGCGGTATATCGTTAATTGATCGCTTTTGTGTTGCTACCCACGTTTCATGACAATATCACAGAGTATTGTTCTGCAATTTTGTGACTCGTGTTCAACAGAACTGGGAGAGGATACCAACTGTGTTAATAACCAAGCGCAGCGACTGAATATATATGGTAATTTATTATTCGCATGATCTTTGATATCCTCTGGTGTTCTGTTTACGTTAGAACCCTACGCTACATTCAGTATAAATTTAACTGTCGCGACTTCACGGAGACGAAATAAATCTGATTATCTGAACTGGTTCTATCTGAAGAGAATATGTGAACTGGTCTGAACTTCTGAGCACTGCAGAACTGTCCCACAGCGGAGCAAATGTCTCCGTATATGTTCCATTTAAATTAACCAATAGGCTTCACCAGGCCAACGGGAGTCACACAAGCACGCACCTTGCTTTAAAAATTCAGAATATACATCTACTATTGACTGGTTCAAATTCATCTGCCAACACATGCCACCCGCTACTATTTGAAAGTTTAAAACATTGATTTACATTGGTTGGTTTAAAGTTAACTGTACAAACTGCTGTCAAGTGCATTGCCCTAACATATTCGAAAGCCTGGGCTTTATCAACCCTCGCCTACTAAAGAGATTTTAAAAAGTGTCCTAGCACTCATCCCCTTTCCTTTATATAGCGGTTTATTGGTTCCTTGGCTCTGCCCAGATTCTGGCTGGATTACCGTAGACAGTTACACCAGAGAATTTTTTCTTTTGACGACATGCAATTATTATATTAGAGTTATATTTCATGACACACACACATACATACTAATTAAAATGCACAAAATATGATGATTAGACTTACAACATGCATTATGTTTATATTTCAGTGGGGGAGAGCTATAGGAACTGTTTCAATATATTATTTTGTAGTAATTTAAGACGCAAATATATGTTTAAATTTTCTGGCAAACTTATTGTCGAAAGAAGGGCATTTAAACAATATGACAATATTGATAGCACAAAGCGATTGGTTCATAACATATATATGTATATATATATACACACACACATTTACGCCGTTAACTGGTACAAAATCACGCTAGCTTCTGGCTGTCTGAGTGGATCTGATAGTGGTTGAATTCGGTTCAGTTATTACAAGGTGTGCTTTGTTCTGTATTTAATCACGAGCTGAATTATAGCAAAATGTATGTTTTTTTGCTGCACAAAGTGTTTTTATTTATTATTCATATAGCCCTCTTCAAGTTCAAAAACTTGAGAAAGACTCCTGGGTGCAAAAATTCTAATTCTAAAAATTCGCCGGTGTAATTATGGCCAGACTCGATGGATTTTTTTTTTTTTTTTTTTTTTTTTTTTGTGTACTCTTTAAGTATCAATTCCTTCGGAAGGGAAGTAAAGCCGTGGGTCCCGGTCGTAGATTTGCTGCAAGTAAAAGACCTCAAGTCTGAAAGAAGAGGCCTCTTAGCAAAATTTATCGACTGTTTCACGCCTTTTATTGATTGGGATCCTGATGATCTGAGACGTTAAAGAGTGTCCGTAAATAAACAAAATCAACAATAAATCTAAGAAACCTAACATGCAACATGGGGTAATCACCGAAGAAACTTTGAGTGGCATAGGTCATCGTATGGAGAATTCCTCCAAAAATCAGTTAAATCATACAAAATAACTGTGGCACGTGCTCTTCAACCAGGTTATCGTGTAAGAATTCAAGTATTTTGTGATTGAAATCTGAATAGTGTAAACAACGGAGAAATAGATCCATATTTAATATTTTTCTCGGACGAGGTTTATTCGCATACAAAAAAAAATATAATAATCGTTATTGGAGCGCTAAGAAACCATGATCTTGTTGGCGATGTGCCCCTCCACGAAAAAATGAGTACACTATGAACGGGCCATTTTTCTTTTCGAGGCAATATACACGAAAACTAACCTCCTACTTTAAAAAATCACCAACAGGGAGCGCGATTTATTATTATTATTATTATTATTATTATTATTATTATTATTATTATTATTATTATTATTATTATTATTATTATTTTTATTATTATTATTATTATTATTTAATTACATAAAGATTCTGCTATAGCTTGTACAATGAATATTTCAATGAGAAAAATTGAAATTGTTTCAGAATTACAGAATCATTGGTAAGGATTTGTGACCCTCTCGGTACGCCTTGCGAGTTTTATCTCTGGGGTAAATTAAAAAAATACCGTATACAAGACAAATCCATTATCCACATACTCTGGAAGAATTGAAACATATCCGCCAGGAAATAGCCTTCATTACTTAACGTGAACTATAGTCAGAAATATATGGACAAAACGAGGCCAGTTTCAGCACCTTTCATAAAGTTAATAAATAAAAACCTTAAAATAGTTAAGGAACTCTTGTATTGTTTGTGTCAGCGGCTATCTAGATAATCGTAAATGGCAACGAGCGCCTCTCTCACCTATAAGCAAAACACCCGCTGGTTCATAATTACTTGGGTCACTCTGTACTTGTATGTTATCTGTATGAATGAATATTTATTCAATACTTAATGTAATAAGTATTTATTAATTGCATATTTCTCTTCTAATATTTTACCTCACTGTCCTGTTGATCCAAAATTCACAACGTTATCCTTGTTAGAATATTGGGTTCATTCACACAATTCAAATGGTAATTTCAAATAATTTAATGATTTCATTTACTTGTGCTTAAATCCATCATCTTATTCCCAACTACTTCCGCTGGAAGATTACTCAATCCCTCCAAAAGTTATTTCTCTCTCTCTATAATCCTCTTTATATATACATTGTAACAAACTGTGCAACATATTGTCCTTCTCTCCACACATTAGACATATCTATATTGAAATTTCCTCCTTTCAACATGTTACAACTCCAGTTCTAAGTTCTAACCCATGCAAATTCTCTTTAGTCATTCTTATTACAACATTCAGCATATTTTTCCGTAATTAAAAGTATGTTTCGTATAAATCTATATAAACGTATGGTTTTTATTATTATTATTATTATTATTATTATTATTATTATTAAAGCCACCAACATCTTATTGTACTTTAATATCGATACTTAGGATAATTTATTTCCAAAAATCTTCCCCTTTTATTTCCCCAGCTTTCCACATATCTCTCATAGTAATCCTTTTCAAAATTTCCCTTAATTGTAGTGAACGAGGCATTATTTTGGTTTATCCTTTCTCGGAAAAGTAAGCATTGTCTTCCTCTAGCCTGTTGATCCTGAGCCAATACTTTTAATGTCCTTCCATTATTTTCTCCATATTCCCCAATCATCCTACCTCTGCATGAGCTACCCCATAGTGTGATGCCATCGGTAGACCAAAAATTAGTTTACGGAAACTTCTGTGCAACAAATCGATAGTTGCCCAACCCTCGTATATCGCCCAAATCTCTACCCCATATAACTTTTAGCTCGACTATTGCTCTCTTCAACCATTATATTACTTTGATTGTAATACAATTCTTATACGCCTGATCGGCACATCTCAATTATAGTCGCCACTCACATTTCCTAAAAATTCGAACTAAATGTGCATAGCATTTTCTATATTCCTAAAAAGGGTTCCATATTTCCTTTTGTTCAAATTTAATTTTGAGACTCCATATCTAAAGCAAAACATTCCCTCTATTTCTTCCTTGTTACTGGAATTTATTTGGGAGACTAGAAGGAAAATGAAAGCCTTAGCTGCGGTGAATGTCTGGGACAAAGTTCCAAAAGATACTTTATATTTAGAAAATTGCCGAGCTCGATAAGCGTATTCCTGTAGTGAGTCGGTAGAACGGTGTAAATGAATTCTCAACACAAGTTGATCTCTGTGAAAAATAACACACTCAAGCTTGAGTTTGAAACTCCAGTTACAATAAATGACATCAAGGATAAAATTGCGGGACTGTTCTGTCCACTAATCACAGGATTAGACCTCGCAATAGACGCATAACTAACCGCAGTAACTCTAGGAAGAGATACAATCCTCAAAGCAAATGCACAACGCTGCAAATGTACACCTCCATAGCTAGTCGAGCAGGGAAACGAAAACCAGCAGCAGAAATAACAGCAAGTCCTGCTGCTGAAATACGAGGAGCATTCAATAAGTTATCTACTTGAGTATGAAAATGAAATTTTACGGTAAAACTCTCCTCATTATTTTTCACCGTAACCTCTCTTGACTTCCATATATTTAGTTCACTGCGCCTCTAGTTATTTAATCCCTTCACAGTTTAAGGATATACGAGGATTGTTCTAAAAGTTCTCGGTTTGACTCGGAGATGTCCTGGAGATAGTTTCTTTAAGAATCGTCCTTTAGATGACGCGTAAAGTTTGAAACGCATAAGTATAGTCACTTGTTTGTGACGATCGTGTAAACAAAATAATGTTAACACTTTCTACAAAACAAGTAAACCTGGAATATGAACTTTGATAATGTACTTCCTTTAAAGGGTATAGCTCCCAACAGAATAAAAAAGGAGACAGATTCCACAATAGAGGGTTTTTTCTCTTCGTTTTCGACAGTTAAAAAGGGGGCTGCTGAATTTACGCGTGGTCTTACATGCATTGAAGATGATGAGCACCCAGGGCGTCCCAAAACTGCTGCGACCGAAGAAATTGTGCCAAAAAGTACAATGCCTTACTCAATGATCACCGATTGAAGAATTCGATCCTGGTGGTGTAGTGGTAACCATACTTGCCTTCTAAACCCAAGATCGCGGGTTCAAACCCAGTCAGGATCGATGGATTTTTCCGGACGTAAACATCCTAAGTATGGCTCCCTTCGGAAGGGAAGTAAAGCAGTGGGTCCAGCGTCGTACATTTACGGCACGATAAAGAACCTCAAACTTGAAAAAAGAGGCCTCTGAGAATTTGTCAGCCGTTTCACGCCCTGAATTGAATGGGACGCTGATGACCTGAGATGTTAAACAGCGTCCGGAAATAAAACATCAATCAAACTTGAAGATTCGCGAGTTGGCTGATATTTCAAAGACCTCGATAGTTCGTGTCCACTTTTACACGAAAGTTTGATTATGAAAAAGCTTTCCGCTCGATGGATGTCGCGTTTCCTAACATTGAACCAAAAGCGCATTCGAACGACTCCGACGTTTCGTAACTGTAGATGAAACATGGATCCATCATGAGACGAAGTAACAGTAACAGTCCAAGCAGTGGGTGGCTACAGGTGAAAGTCCACCAAAGAAAGCAAAAGTTATGGCTACTGTTTTCTGGGATTCTTATAGATAGTGCTCGTAGACTACCTCCAGAAGGGCATAACCTCACCGGGGACTATTACGTTTCACTACTGAACCAACTGAAGGATGCTATTCAGGCTAACGTCCACACCTTGCTAAAAAGAAAGTTCTGTTTCATCACGATAATGCGCCTTCACATACGTTTGGGATTGGTGATGCAAAACTGCATGACCTTCGCTTTCAAATGCTTTCACATCCGCCATATTCACCGGATTTGGCTCCCAGCGATTACTTTTTGTTCCCAAATCTGAAGAAATGGCTGGGTGGAGAAGATTTACATCAAATGACGAGGTTGAAGCCGAGATAGACGTTTATTTTTCACAGTTGCATAAATCTTATTTTACCGAAGGTTTTAACATTTTGGAAAGTCTTACTGAATGTTTTTATTTACAGGTTGACTATAGTGAAAAATAAATTTAAAAAAAAAAACTCTTAAATCTTTTCTTGGTCAGGTAGAAAAATTTTAGAATGCCGTTTGTATCTTGGTCCTCCAACCAACCCTTCCTCCAAGACACCTCCGTCCGCGAATGAATTTCTTTAGATTTCGAATGAAAAAAGAATCACTGAGGATAAGGCCTGGGTTATAGGATGGATGGTTAAGCTCTTTTTCATTATCCTTGACATAATCATAGCTTCCACTTTTTTGACACATTTCTTACGAAGATGCTTTCACAGGATATCTTGTGTGAAGGTCATCTTTGTCCCTTTATTTACAGGTTGACTATAGTGAAAAATAAATTTAAAAAAAAACTCTTAAATCTTTTCTTGGTCAGGTAGAAAAATTTTAGAATGCCGTTTGTATCTTGGTCCTCCAACCAACCCTTCCTCCAAGACACCTCCGTCCGCGAATGAATTTCTTTAGATTTCGAATGAAAAAAGAATCACTGAGGATAAGGCCTGGGTTATAGGATGGATGGTTAAGCTCTTTTTCATTATCCTTGACATAATCATAGCTTCCACTTTTTGACACATTTCTTACGAAGATGCTTTCACAGGATATCTTGTGTGAAGGTCATCTTTGTCCCTCAAGGTGTGCCAGTAACACATACAGAAGTTACTCTCCCTTGGATTTCTGTAGGTTTCTTCTCTTTCTTTTTAAGAAAGTTAAATCAGGAGCTCAAAATCTGTGTTTTATTGTAGACGCGTGCGCCTTGCACTTGACAGTTCCAGCGTTTAGTGCATAGTGTAGACTGATTTATAACTGTCTGTTTCAAGTCGTCGTGTCCCAACCTACACATTAAAGCCAGCTCTCCTGGATCCTATTCCTCTTGAGTATGGTCTAATACATACAAGTGCAGTAGTACAAGTCCTTGTAAAGTATGATCTTGTAACTTTCTGTTCCATGAAACGCTTGTAAAGTATTCATAAAAAGCTACAAGTAACGTCATATAAAAACAAGATGGAGGAACAGCTGTTTGCCATACGTCGTCATACCTTGAATAGGTTGTATCCACTCCTTAGGGATTTTTATGTACATAGCGGATTATTGTCGTTTCTGCTAAATGAGTTTTGTATTTTTTCTGAGATATAATAATAATTTAAATGCTTTATTAAGCACTTATCGGTATTCAAGAGTACTAATCCATTTTGAGACTACGGTCGCTTATCGCTACATTTATGAGCATCTATTTCAATCGTCGAGAAATAGAAGAATGGAGCTTCCCGGTTGTTCGCGGTCATTTATTTTAATAGTTCATTTGATCATTTATATTTATTTATTTGTTTATATTGCTTGACAATCAGGTTTTCTTTATAAGGAAAAAAAAAAAACTGGAGAATTTGTGTCAAAAGATTATTTCAAGAGAGAATGAAATGAAATTATTTTCGTGGCCTGTTGCAAGAACCATAAAAAAGAATTAATTAAGATGCTGATCTGAAATATGCACTTGAAACAGGAATGTCCAATATCAGTCATAAGTCGTGCTTTATTTGCACATAGCCTAGTTTTATCATTGAACACAAATATTTATTTTTTCTTTATACATATTCCTATTCATCGTCATCACTTTCGCTAATACTTAGCACACTTGGGTCAACTGACTCCCAAAGTAATTAAAAATATAGTGAATTTTGTGCTAGTATTTGAAGTTACCAACATTCCTAAACTTGTAGAGAAATTTATACAAATTACCAGTGCCCGACTAATACTAATACTTCTATGGAACACAGCAACTAAAATCACTTGTACATTCGTAAGTATGGGAGTTATAAAGTTCAAGCAGAAAACTTTGTGGAATACAATTTTACTAATAACTAAAAGTTACAAGTCCATACACTTGTAATGTATTAGACCATACTTTTGTGGAAAAGGTGCCATATAACAAGATAAATGTCGTATTCAACATCCCTCGTGAATAAGCGCAAGACTCGCATATTTGTGACAAACCAGTAAAGAACCTAGCAACTTGAAAGAGTGAGATTTTGTCTTAGAATAATCTAAGTATGGTTTTTAGATTTAGGAATGCGGCGTCACCCATTTATAATAGCAAAAATCAATAAGGAAATATTGCAAGTTGATACATTCCAATTATTAGTAGACATACACAAAAATAGAGGTACCAAGAGCACTGTAATCTAAAACCTATGAACCTGTTATCTAAGTGAATTGTACAATATTCATTGTCCCTGTCATCTTCTGCCTCTCAAGGATTAGGCCTATTTGCCTGTTACAGCTCCATTGCCATCTTTTAAATGTGCACTGCCCGTGGGAAATGTTATGTCTAAAAATGGAAATTATCAGGAAACAAAGAAAAACATTGATGCATTTACATGATTTTGCATTTTTAAAGCGTTTGTGCTATTTAAAACTTCATATTATGTTTTGTAATGTGAAAATTTTGAAAATTTTATTAATAACCAAAGCATAATATGAAGCAATGATGTTTAAGGCTGGAAAAGATTTTTCTTCAGAAAGGATGTAAATACCAGGAGTCAGCATCCATTACAAGATTATCAAAAGCAGTATTATTAATAACAAGCAAAGTGGATATTACCTGACATGAATAGGAGTGTTTAAATAACATTGTTGCTTATGTCAGACCGAAAAGGTTTTCATAAATTTACTTACAATTATCTTCACGGAGTTTATGATATTTTAATTTCATTAACGTAAATGGGTCCTTCCTCTGTGCAGAAACTTCTTTCTTAGTATTTAGTGATTGGAATTTCTCCACATTTGAAATATTGTAAAGGTTTGTGTCTTTTCTAATCACATGGAAAACAGCCCAATTATCAATATCAGAAACTTTACTACCAGTTAGTTATTTGTGGCATAAGCACATGTATCTTTTGAAAACTGCCTTTGAACTTATATTGAATATCGTCTAACAAGTATTGTTTTAATCACAAGGAGTACCAGTAAGACCATATATCCTATAGCGGAATATTGGCAATGGCACATATACCAATCCCCGTAAAAGAAAAAAAAAATGTTTTTTGGCACTTACACCATTTACAGTGGATGGTTCATACATGGTCGCCCTGTGTCTATTTTCCTTCTTGGGGTTATTGTAAGGGATTTAGTTTTATTTCTTCCATACGCTCAACGTATCCTTTCCTGTTTCCTTTGTGTTCTATTACCATTTATTTTACACACAGACACACACACACACACACAGTAATAATAAAGTACATAAGTATAAAACACTTAGATAAAGTCACACTTGAAATTGCTATATTTCGAACTACTGGAGTTCTTCTATGGCTAGTTCGAAATATAGCAATTTCAAGTGTTTTATCCTTATGTACTTTTATTATTACTGTTAATTTGTTACATTGTTAACAGTGTTACTTTATTTTTATTTTTCATTTATATATATATATATATATATATATATATATATATTTAAATCCTCTGTAACTCTTTTCATTTCATATATCTCATCTATTTTTGTACAGGCTTTAACTGATCTTAGAAACCACTTAATCACCCAAGATTCACTGTCATAGGATAAGGCTGAAACAATCATTAATTTGTAAAATATTATTTCTATCCTTATATGTGTTTCTTAATGTTCTATTTATAGTTCTACACACAGTCTGGAACGTATGAAGTTTAAAAACTATGTCCTTACATTCGTCAAAATAATATAGTTACTTAGGTACTTCTTCCAGAAATTAGCCATCAATTAGAGTTTTTGCTCGTAATGGATATTTCCCATGGAATGCCATAATCTTAGTTTTATTCTTCGCTATCATAAAAGTATACTCTTTTGCAATTAAATATAATATATATGTTAATTTTTTGTAATCTATTTTTTATGCTTCCAGTAATACTACATCTTCAACATATAAAAAAGACCGCCATGGTTGGCCGAGGTCGTGAGCTTCAGGTCTAGAGTTCGTTTTCCGTCAGGACTGTTCACTCTGACTGGGTTTTTTCCAGGTTTTCTTCTGCCCTCATATATGGCAAATGCCGCGGAGTTAACCCTAAATTTAGATCTGCAACGCTTCTTTCCTTTAAAAAAATGATTTCCCAATTTACCATTTCATCTCATGTATCTTCAGTGCCATCTGCCTATGACGCCTCAGCAGTAAAAATGGTCGTTAAACATTATTTTCTTTAGAGCTGAATCGTCAGTTTATGGTGCTGCAGCGTCTGGGCTATGACAAGCATGCGGCATTGAAAGTCAATTAGTTTGCGTTCTACTTGTAACATAAACAAGAAATATGTACCGTCATGGTCAGAATATTAAGCCAGTTTTTATTATATTTTCATATATGGGCCGTTCCATATGAAATCTAATGCCAAGGAATTTTACAATTTGTACTGTCTTTTTTTTTTTTTTTTTTTTTTTTGATTGATTTATTTATCGACGCTCTTTAACATCTCAGGTCATCAGCTTCCCATTCAACTCAGAGCGTGAAAGGGCCGACAAATTTTGCTCAGAGGCCTCTCTTTCAGGCTTGAGGTTCTTTTTCGTGCCGCAAATGTACGACACGGGACCCACGGCTTTACTTCCCTTCCGAAGGAAGCCATACTTAGGATTTTTACGCCCGAAAAAATCCATCGGTCCTTGCCGGGTTCGAACTCGCGATCTTGGGTTTAGAAGGCACGTATGGTAACCACTACACCACCAGGACCGACTTGTACTGTCTTGAATATATATATATATATATATATATATAAATAAAATGTGAACGTATTATATAGGTATTTGTGAAAATCAACAATTTCGAATGCAACCCCAAAGTTATTATAGTTAAAGCACACATTCGTGTTCATGAGTCATATTTAAAATAATTTTTCAACTGGAATGTAAATCAATTAATATTAGACTAACTCTTGAGCAGCCCTCCAAGATCTAGTGGTCATAGCTCTGTGCCATATCACCTTCATAATCATTTTCATTGGAGTATCGTAACTGCGTCATATAGACGTCCAGACTTCAGAAGTATGCTATATATATAATTTTGCCACGCCAATGGGGGAATGCCCACAACTTCGAACTTCGTGAGAACAGTAGACTGGCATCGGCAAAAAATAAATAAATACAAAATTACAAATTTGTAACTTCCCTACGTAAAACCGTGAAAATAAAAATATCGGCTGATTGCTCTCTATGTAGCAAGAAAAATGTGTAGATATATTCTGTAATTCAATCAAGAAAAATCCCATAAAATAACTTCATTAAATTATATTTTGAATACGGGGGTGTTGCTAGTTGCGCCCACTATGATAGTACGGCCAGGCGGGAAGTCAGCTGTATTTTGACTTGAGAGTGCTTGCTGTATGATGGCCTGATAGCTATAGATGTGATTCTAGATAAATCATTATTTTCTGTATTCGTTTACCTAGCAGCACAAATCTGAAACTATATTTATTCATTCAAATAATTTACAATTTTCCATATATTTATATTTAAATGCATTCTGGGGAAATCTTGCAAATAATGCATTAAACAAATTTTCTTCTATCCCCCCCCCTAAATATTTGTACAAAACTGGCAGAGTGTGATCACAATGTCATCCTCAAATCAATTCCATTTCCGTACTTGAAGATTTTAAAGTTATTAATTTTTTATTAATTTAAATTATTCATTATCGCTGAATTTGTTTCATTCTTGTAGTATGGTGAACCTGCAAGGAGCTTGGTAGATCTGTTCAAACTGGAATTAATTGTACAGCTATTTATTATTAAATTTTAAAATGAAAGTACATGATTGTAAGATCATTTTCTTCTTTTCATCTTGTAATTTTGGTCAAGCATAACCAAACGCGGGTAAAAGAAAGACGCAATATCGTAAGAAAAAACATGAATTTAAGGTTATCAATAAGGTAAAAGTGGTGCTGAAAACAAGACTGAAAACTACATTTACGACTGCAACTCTCATTACATCAATCTGTAAGTTTGTCACTCGTTTTCTCAAGTTCGCTGAAAATTCAAATTTCAGATTAGAATTATTTTTTTTTTCCCCTCCCACGTTTCCACCAAACATGTTTTAACTATTGAAGGTCAGTTTGTGGAATGCACGGTCTATCAGTAGGTAACTTAAAACCTCCTCCCGTTGATGTTTGCAAACTGTTACTTTAGGAAGGTGCTGGAGGAAAACTCCCAGCTTAGGGCCATGAAAAGGTCGCTCAACAATATGGGAGAAAAATGAGTAAAATTCACTAAGTTCAACAATAGTGTTCCAAATATAATTTGCCAAATCCTAAACCCCTAATGTACGATTAATCGTAATATAACGAGTGCAAAACGATTTTAAATTCAGAATTATAAGGTGTAAAAGTAGCATATTCATTTTAGCATGCAGTAAAGGAAAGGTCGGCAGCAATAAGGCACTGTAATTTTACAATTAATTAAGACTTTAAAAGGCAATTCTTATAAAGGCAAAGGTTCACCTATAAATCTTAAAAAGATTTGCTCCATTTAACTGGCAAAACATAACTATTGTGCAAACAAATTAAACGCTAGAATTGAATAAAGCCTTTTATTTTGGATAAATAACGGTTTAAAATGTTGATATCTTTACAATTTCTCTAACAGTTCACTTCCCCCCCTCTCTCTCATTTATTTGTTTATTTTATTTATTTATTTATTTTTCCTTTTGCGACTAAACGTTATGACATGCATCCTAAACAACCTACCAATTAAACAGCATTAAAGCAAAGTATAATTAGAACAACCTTTGCTCATACAAAATACCTGGGTTACTGATTACACACAGTGAAGAATCTCCCACAACATTTCTAGTTATAAGACCGAAAGGTACCCAGTCCTGGAGCTTCTTGGCTGCATCACAACCGACGAGAAGAAGGAAGTATCTAGTAAATTAGCCACGCAGCACAGCCGTCCACCCTTAATTCTGTTACTAAGCAATATGCGGAAACTGTGAAGATGAGTCTATGCTTACGCAATAGCTCGAGAAAGAGGGGAGGAGGAAAGAGTAAGGAAGAGAAACATGACTTAACTATCGATGGCGGACAAGAAGATATGCAAAAACGGCGCAAGATTTATGACAATAAATTATAATAATTATTCAGCAAGTCAAAACATTGAGAAATACTTTTCTAGTTAATATTTTTTTTTTAAAAATGTTATTTGGAGATGCCTTTCACTTTATATTAAAGAGCGGGTGTAACATATTAAGTATCTTTTTAATTTTACAGAAGGAGAAAGAAGATGATAAAATATAAAATTTTAAGTGTCAAATATGCATATACCCCCATAAGGAGGTAAAGAGCTATATATCTTTAACAAAGATAATTTCAATAACATATGATAACTTTAGCAAAATTTTGCACGAAAAATGCTATACCTAGGGATACGATATTTACTAAATAATTCCTTGTTATGTGTAGTAGTGGTTGTGGCAATGGTAGTATAAAATGGTTTTAAATGTTTAAAAATATCAGGTCGTTGTTTTAGTTTTCCGTTCGATTGTGTTAACAGTTGTGTACTTTAGGTATTTCGGAAGTTGTCTTGCTCCGTTTACTAATTGAGGATTGGAAAGGAACCATTTCTCAGGGTCTTTTATTATCCCCACTATATTTTTTATTTGGTTTATTTACGGACGCTCTTTAACATCTCAGGCCATCAGCGTTCCATTCTATTCATGGCGTGAAACGGCAGACAAATTTTGCTCAGAGGCCTCTTTTATCAGGCTTGGGGTTCTTTATCGTGCCATAAATGCACGACACGGGACCCACGGCTTCCCTTCCGAAGGAAGCCATACTTAGGATTTTTACGCCCTAAAAGTCATCTGTCCTGGCCGGAATCAAACCCGCGATCTTGGGTTTAAGAGGCATGTATGGTAACCACTACACCACCAGGACCGACTATACCTACTATGAGGGCATAAGAGCTACAGAGAAGGTTACATCCGGTTTCCAATAACTCTGTACAATACTGTGTGTGTGTACGTATGTAGCTTTACCTAAATGGGCGAAGATTGTTGAACATGGCGCGCTATTTCATTTACATAGACAGGATACACCAATTACGTTCCTAAAAAGAGGGGCTGAATATTTGCTTCCTAACCCAGTGGTCGCGCATTCAATCTCCGGTTGGTTTTCCTGCCAGAGGTTGGGATTTTACATCGCTGGCTGCCTTCTCAATTTGTCTTGTAACCAGATGAATACAACTAAGTTTCTAGTTTCATTTTATACAAATATTTCCACGAAACATGTAAACTTAGTTTAAGTATCATAGGCTACCTTTGATCCACAGAAACCATGAGTTTTATTGTGGTGGGTACAATATCGGAATTGCACATAAGTCTTACAAAAGTTTAAGGAAGTTTTAATTTGCCTTATGAATGGGTGTACAGCAACAATATTTTCGTCACTTGCGGTAGATTGCTGGAGTGAGAAATGTCAACATTTGTACACTCTAAGACAAAAAGTGATCAGACTCTCGAAGCGTTCGTTTGTATTAAGTTCTGTTCGGCTGAGCTCTCGATTTATGACATGTCTGCGCGCGAGTCTTACATCCCTTAGCCTCATCTGTCATCACCAGTCACATTCATATCACACACACGCTGATAGTCAAGTATGATGTATTCAAACCTACATAGTTATTATTAGACGCTTGCTTTTGTCCACTCAGGCGTCAGACCACATGCTCCAAGCAAACTCATTTCATATTTAATGAACTTTAACTTGAACATGAACTGATGGTGGCATTGTTAAACCAGCATGTGCAAATGCTCCCGACGTTTTCCTAATCGGACATCTGCCTGTGTGTCTGTCGCTCTTTTTTCTTTCTTTAGGTGTACATTGCTATTAACATTTTCTAATGCATGATGTTGGTGCCTAGTCTTGACATAAATACTTAAAAGTTTCTAGTGAAGCGACTACAGTGTATTTTATCTGCTTTTGGTATGTGTTTTCTCATATTTCAAACATTTATCACTAATCGGTTCTCAAAACGAACCCCCTTCCCTTACACTTGAATGAAATATCTCTGGTTATTCATCTACAACAGCTTATACTACCTCCATTGAGAAATCCACAAATGCTGATTCCAAGCACCACTAAAGACTCGCCATATTGTGACATATAGGAGGTTTGGGGAAATAAATTCCATCATTAAGTTCGTTAAGAAGCAGTAGTGACTAGTGACTGACTGTTGGAAAGATTATGTAAAAAAAAAAAAAAATAGGGTTTGCGCATGTGCAACATAGGGTTTAGATGACTTTCTTTAACGAATTTCGAGAGTCAGTGTGTAAGGTTGAGAAGAGGACGTGCCGCCGACTGCTCCGGGGTAGCGATAATGTCGCGTCCCCCTGCTAGCCATTCGCCTAAAGTATTCTGTAACTAATTTAACGAACTGGAGTAAGCACTAAACACACAACCATTATTTAAATCATAGGCAACGTGTATTTATAAACAATAACTATCACATTCATGAAGGACCAACCCAGATGGCTATTCCGGAGCAGTTGGCGGCACGTCCACTCTCCTTAAGCTCAAACATTTGATTCAAAATCCGTTGAAGATTGCTATGTAATCCCTACGTTGCGCATGCGTAGACCGTAAATTTCTTTATGTAATCTTTCTATCATTCCTACTTAATGGTGCAATACATTTTCCCATACCCCATATGTAACAATATTAGGTGCCTTTTCTTTCAAACAATACTCTCAAGCTTAGACCACAGTTTTGGCCCAATGGGTTCAAATCGGGATTGCTAGAAGTAAAAACTGGGTGACTTAGCCTTGAAGGCTAGAGCTGAATCTTGCTGGAAGCTCCTATGCTTTTTCTTGACAAGAACATGGTCATGTTCGTGTTCATCATAATATGCACTTTGGCGGTTGTCTTCATTTTGACAGAAATAGAGCTTGGTGACACAATCATAGCTCACTCCCGACCAAAACATTACTGAGGCAGGATGAGTTCTCTGGACCTTTTGGGACCCTCTCACAAGCTTCTTCGCGAACTCAGTGTTAAATACTTTCTCTTCGGTAAAAAGAATTATGCATGTAACATGATAGCTCATACATTTATCTGTAAATCAACATAACTTCTGCCAGCTATTACCCGTTCAACGTCAACAATGTGAGTTGGAAGAAACACTTGTGCCCGTTATTGATTATTCCGCAATGGAACTGGGTCGAGGGCATTATTTATTGCGATTTTTAAAGCAGTTTAAAATAGAACCAGTATCTTCGATGTGTACTGACAGGAAACCTGCTCCTGCGCTTACAACAGTCTTCGGTTGATTCGTAGAACTTAAGAAAGGCGAAAATCCTTTAAAGGCTTAAGACCTTCCTCATCGGTAGTGATTGAATAAAGCATCGCCGTTGTATAGAAGATGTTGCAAGAAGACTCCGGAGTGACCAATAGGCATCCCTTCATATTGAATCGGTGAATATCTATTTAAAGGTGATGAAAATGTCTTGCTGGGACTCCCACAAGCTCAGTGAAGGTCGCTCGATTGATGGTGACCGAAATGCTCCGAAGTAGAATAACGGGGACTCTGCACGTGTTTCTGAAATCGTAACAGGTGATGAAATGGGGATGTAGCAATATAACTGGAAACAATGAGTCAGTCTTCAGTTAGCAGATGAACATGCTCAATGAAAGTCAAGAGAAGAAGTACATGGAAGGAAATGGTGGTTGACCTTAATTAGCAACAGTTCCCGCATAGCTGTACACAACGGTATGTTCCAAAAAATATATGAAAAATGACCGCGAACTAGACTTTAGAGGCAATGCCAATGGGACATTTACTCCTGAAGAATATCCGTATGAGGTAGACCACCGCCGTAATCTAGCTACAGCTTTTTCGGATTCGAATCCCAAATGGGTTAGTTTCCTGAGTTGTGTTTTTTTTCAGGGTTTTTCGCTCAGTTCTTTTGTTAGAAGACGATAAAGTCCCCTGAACTCTTTTGATCAAGTTATCACTTGGCACTCGGCGACTTCTTCGTGAAGAAATGATGGAAGCGATTTTCAAGCCCAGAATATGTTGCGCCAGCACTTACAATCGCGGTTCCAAGGGATGGCCTGTTGTATAGAAACTGAAAGGTATACTTTGAGGAGATGTTTCAAACTATCTTCTATTATGTAACATTGCTAATAATTTTCCTTAATTTATGTAATTGAGCTGCAAAACTGTTAGTTTCTATGTCAACAAACGTGAGTTTAAAAGCGAAATTAAATCAGTTTTACGAACCGTACGTAGATTTTTTTTTTTTTTTGAGTAGTGTTTAACGCCCGTTTTCACTACTGAGGCACCACAGGCGGTGGACACTGATGATACATGAGATGAAATGATAAATTGGGAAAGGATTTTTTTTTTTTTTTTTAAGGAAGGAAGCGTTCCAGGCCTAAGTTTAGGTACCTCCCCGGCATTTGCCAGTTATGAAGACTGAGGAAAACCTGGAAAAAACCCCAGTCAGGGAGGACGGTCCTGGCGGGATTCGAACCGCAGACCTCCCGCTCACGAGTCCGTGCCTTAACGACCTCGGCCACCCGTGGCGGTCCGTACGTAGATGGCAATATAATTCTGCCCTTTATTTTTACATTATATATTCGAGAAAAACAATCGAATATTTGAGGTTGCATATTTATAATTCCAGGAAATTAATCGAATTGAAGCAGAGATGAAGGGAATGAAAGCCTCTTTGAAATAAAAACAAGGCTTTATTTCTGTTTGCGTTTGTTGGTGCTAGAACTTCGTTAGCTTCGCGTATGCTTTTTCAAACCTTGACATATTTGCTTCGTAGTTTTGAACCGCTAACAATAAACACGAAACTGTATGAGTTTCGTTTTCTCACTCAATATAATCGAATCGAAGCAAAGATAATATATATAAAACAAATGAACGTAGAAGAAAAAAGAACTATAACAAATTAGTTTCCGAACACCTGCTATTTACTACCTGTGTAATTTGATTCTCATTGATGAAATCAATATCAATGAGCTCATTGGTTGGCTGAAAGACATTCGCAAGGAATCATCATTAATATCTGGCCCTTACCTAGAAACTTTCACGTTGCCAATATTCTCAACAAGCAGTGCAACATTGGAAGCAATAATAAGCCTAGTTCTATCTGTTTAACCGATTTGGAGAGAAAATACTTAAGTGATTCGCGATAGCAAAAGTAAAAACGTGAAATAAAGGAAGTTTATTCCTTGTACACATTAATTTGCTCATTGGTATATGAACTAAACACAAATCTAAGCCTGAATCGAGGAATTAAAGCTTATTTATGCGAGTTTTAGCATTCAATGACGACTGCCGTATGTTTTTGGGGAGAGAAAATCCACTGGAAAGAGGTTAAAGATGCAGTGAGGGCTAGAGGTAGTAGTTCAATGAAAACTTACAGCATGATGACAATCGGATCTTACCAACAAAGCCCTGCTGCTAAGTCTGCTTTTAAAAGATATGTTAGGGCGTGAAGAGTTGAAGTTGTGACAGTTGTGACACCAAGGGACGAAAATGCTCTATCCTGCAGGAGGGGAGTGCGTGGTGGAGACTATGCTTAAGATTGACCTCGTTTTTAATTGTACCTCTGTTCGCAGTAAATCAATACGTAACACTTTTCCGGATTCCAGTTGAACAGCTATTAACATTGTGTGGGTCTCGATTTTGCCGTTTTTTCCGTACGTCCCTGCCCAATTGCGAAGTCTTGCCGAGGTTCACTCTCCCAACAGTCATGTCTTCTGTTATCTGAAGGACGTACGCAATTAATTTTTTTCCCTAATGCACTCGCCTTATCTCACCTATAAAATTTCCTTTTATCTTTGATTAGCTATGAAACTATATGCGCGTTTGTTTTTAGATAAGATCTTGAGTATTTTTTATTTTAGAACATATTTCCGGAATGTTTGAATGTGGATCTTTCATAAAATTCCTTAAGCTTTTGCACATTTTGGACAATTTTTCGTTATTTAGTGGTGGATAATGAAAGTATAGTATACAGTTTTCTCCTCAAGGCGTTGTATTTTGTCTCCCAAAAATAAGGGAATTTCAACTACATAATTAGGGTTTATCTTGTTTTTGTTACAAACTTTAAAGCAAGATAAAGATCATCAATATGAACAAGTTTCATGTCCTGAAATCTCCGTTATGGAGCTAAGCACTTAATTGTATATGCACTACAATGGCCTATGTAACATTGCAGAATCATTTTTCTTTAATGCAGGTCATGATGTTGTCATGGTGATGAATAGCTTTATAAAATGTACAAATGAAGAAAACTTACTAATATGATTTGCATTATGAAAAAGGAAGTGGAAATGGAAGACTAATTGCAAAGCTTTTATCTGTGAGCATATTCACTGCAACATCAGCCATGTTTATGAGACTTCGCCAAAGATTGCTGGAAACAGCGGATCTGCGACTAATATCCAATGGTGCAACGAGAGTTTGTTGGACTTAGAACAAAGAACATTGGATAATGTGCATACATGACTGATCGCAAACCAAATAGATGGTTGAGAGTCATACGTGAGCACGCCCTTCCATTTCATGATCAAAATATCCAGGAATTGAGCTCATAGAGTGGGTTTTTTTTTTTTTTTTTTTTACACGAATCGTAATTCACCAGGAATGATAGCAGAAATGGCCATAGCTGGGCAAATGAAAATCCCCACAATTTGCAAACTTTTTGTTGTTGATTTGATATATTTATGGATGCTCTTTAACATCTCAGACCGTCAGCGTCCCATTCAATTCAGGGCATGAAAATGCCGATAAATTTTGCTCAGAGACCTTTTCTTTCAGGCTTAAGGTTCTTTTACATGCAGTAAATCTACGACATTGTACCCACGTCTTTACTTCCCTTCCGAAGTAAGCCATACTTAGAAATTTTACGCCCGAAAAAATCCATCGATTCTGGCCGGAATGGAACCCGCGATCTTGGGTTTAGGAGGCAAGTATGGTTACCATTACACCACCATGACCGACACAATTTGCAATGAATAAGTCTGCTGGAATAATAATAATCTGCATGACCATTTGATAGGACTCGATCTACTGCCGTATGGTTTAAATGGACAAACCTGTTGCAGCTTTCTTGATCTCATTTAATACTCGAGAGGACATAACCATATGATGTTCGGCAGCGCATGTTGTGGCAGCATGATGGTGCACCTGCGCACTTCTCCCGCATTGTTCGAAATCTCCTTCCCGCCAGCTGGATCGAAAGAGACCTAGTTCATTGACCTCCCCGTTCGCCTGATTTAAATCTAATCAAATTTTGCTTATGTGAATGTCTCAAAGAACTCGAATACAACACACCAATCGATACAGAATGGGACATTGTTGCAATGCATGTGACACCGTCAGAAACAAGGCCAGATTCTTGCGCGAAAGTCGAGGTAAGGCGTTGCAATGCTTGCAGCTGGGCTAGTGGAACAATTTCTATAATGAATACCTATTGAAATTTGATCAATGAATTAAAATGTATTATGATATAATCTTATTTTTAAATTGTTATTCTGCAGTGTTACTTAGACCAATTAGTACACTTACATAACAAAGGGTCTAGCTCACGAATGGAACTTTTCCGGAAATGTGTTCCTATATATATATATATCATATTAATCATCTCTATGTTCCCTGAAAGTCTGTTATAAAGTCATAGATACACTTTTATACTGTAGACACAATTCCAATGCCACTTTATCCATTTTTATTTCTTTCTTTGTGTCATTCTTTTTTGTTTTGGAAATTATACAGTAGTCTATAACAGCATTGGATTCCAAATGTAGAGAGTAGGTCCATAAGCTTCCGGCCTCGGCGATAAGGATTATCGCCTTCACTAAACCCTTATCTGGTATCATACCTTATCTTTTAAGTAAATAATTGCAGCTGTAACTTCCGCTCCGCTGTGTTCAGTTGTTCAGATATAGCTGCCTAAAGAAGGGTATGCGTAGAACATTGCGACATGTTCAAAATGGAGTATCGAGCTCTTATTAAGTTCTTCACAAAAGGACTTGCTCCAAATGAAATTAACCAGCGATTGGACGGTAAATATAGGAATCATTCCCCTCATAATCTACCGTAAAAGAATGGGCCAAACTTTTTCGAATGGGTCGAGAAAGCATTGAAGACGAAGAGCGTGCAGGTCGGCCCTTGGAGATGCTCCCTCCTGAAAACGTCGTTCTTGTTAATTCAAAGATGTGAGAAGTGTATTGCAATAAAGGGTATCTATATTGAAAAGTGAAATATTGTTTTTGTCTTTATCATACCTAGAAAATGGTTAGACCGAAAACTTATGGACCTACCCTCGTATGACTGCTTTTGGGAGGGTTCCATATATGAATGATAGAAACCTGAGAGACACAGTCCATAGGTCCCGGCCCGACATACGAGAAGGCTATGATTAATTACTGCGGTGTTCATTCTATCCGATATATGTTTCAGGAACGTAAACCTGCCTTTTCTTTCTAGCCATTTTAAGCCAGACGTGTTGCAGTTTATAATTAAATATAGGAACGTGATTAAAAATTTAACAAATAAAAAACCCAACGATGACATACTTTCTACAACAAGTATGCTTCGCATCCTTCATCAATATTCACATATGCATAAGGCCCATGCAAGATCGGTTCCCCGAATTCTTTCAACAGCTCAAATGCAAGTACGCGTGGAATGTTGTCATATTGTTTTTTAACCGTTGCCATGGTAGCGAGAGGGCAGTATTGGAATCCGTCATCTCATAGGACGGAACTATGGTCGCTTACTATAACGCCCTTTCAAACAGAGAATCGGTGGACCAGCGGAAGTAGAATCAATCATCTCCTAGAAAGGCCAATGTCGCATATATCGGGCAAAAGACCATGTCGGTAATTATTTGATACTGCAAAAGAATTCTGATAGATTTGAAAGAAACTGGGAAATACTATGCTGAGCTGCTGCATCAGTTGAGCGGAGCCATCAAGAAAATAAGTATGGAATGCTGAATCTAGGAATTCGTCTCCTGCGTGATAACTCAACAGGCCAATGGCTGCTGTTGCCAAAACTATTACGAACACGTGTTGCTTTCAGGAGCTGGTTAATGCACCGTATAGCCCAGACCTTGCCCTCAGCGACTGTTATCCATTTTCAAAACTGAAATCTGACATTTAGGATGGAGACCATGATGATGAGTTGACCGTTTTCCAGCATTTGCAGTCACAGCTTCGGACTTTTTTTTATCCTTGTGAGATTGAAATGTTGATCCAGAGATGTGAGAAATGCATTAAAATAAGGAGGGTTACGTTGATAAATTATAACTATTTTTATTCAATCACCTACTCTTAACATAGTCTGTCCGGAAACGTATGACCGCACCTCTAATTTTTGTGAAAAAAAAAACTAGATTATGTTTCTGTTTTTATAATATGTATTATAAATGTATTTTATTTAGAAACGTTGTCAAAAGTCTGGTGTAAAATACTATTACTAAAACACTGTGTATATTAACCATAGAGAACCTTGTAAACCTGGATTAGCCAAATGAATGACCCAAGTTCGTGGGCTCAAACCAAACCAGGTTTGATGAATTTTTAGGGTGTAATCCTAAGTATGGCTGAAAGGGAAGTGAAGCCTTTGGTCCAATGTCGTAGATTTACGGCACGTAAAAGAACCTTAAGCCTGAAAGATCGGCCGTTTCACGCTCTGTATTGAATGGGGCTCTAATTATAGAACATGAATAATGTAAGCTTTAGTATCGAAATGAAAAGGCCTGGTTAAAGTATTTTTTATAAAATAGAATTTGATTACAAGAGTGCTTGTAATAGCAGTATATTACACTGGGCTTGTTGACGTGGGGAGGGAACACAACTATAAGATGATTTTGAAATGTATAAATGTATATATATACATTATATATATATATTAAAAGAATATTAAAAATATATTAAAAATATTAGAAACGTTGACATACGTAAAAGACACGTAAGTCGTGCAATGACAAAGGAATAGGACAGCTCAACCACAGTGCAGTAAATAATTGAGTTCTCATAATTTCTGCTCGTGTGTTGCCCGTTGTTTCACTGCGACTGCTTCCCAAAAATAGAAACGTGTTCTTTATTGCTGTGTGCAATAAAATACACAGGGGCAGTTCCTGCTAAGGGGCAATAGAGCACTGAAACCCCAAGCATTTCAACACAGTTTTAGATGTTTACACATAAAAGTAATGTCCATTTATTATTGTATTAATATAATCTTTAAAATTAGTCATAAGCTCCATAGCATTCCAAAATTTAAATGCACTGCCTTGTTCTAAAGCGAAAAGAATTGAAATGGTGATCATTTTTCAATTTCTTATCCAGTTTCACCGCTTTACCAAGACCGACTATATTTACAAGACTCTAATGTAGATATCTATAGTAGACAAAATGGTGGAAAATGTGGTCCATGCTTTTAATTACATGACTTCGTTACCTTTGGTTCGCTTCAGTTACTTAATTTATTTCATTGGTTTATACTTGGAAGTAAATCAACAGTAGCGTATTACTTTTGTTTTTTATTAAATTAATATTGATTTAATGAAATCAAACCAGGAACTTGTTTAATAGAAAGTGTTAATACAACATGGGTTGCTCTTGTATGTCTTAATTATGGTAGTGCTATGCATAATACCATGTTTACATTTCGTAAATAGTAGTAATTAAAGGAGAAGTGGATAGAGTATATATTGTGAAATTTTGCAGATAATGGTGAAACTGTATAAACGTTTTTGTACCATAATTTGTGGTTAGAGAGAATATTTTCCTTGTGCAAATTTCGTATTGTACCATTGTATGTGATTGTGTGGGTTAGCAAAGAACGAAAAGATCCGAAAGAACGTATGAAGGGGATTTGAGAGCGAGATGAAGAGAGTTTTATTGAATGGTGTGAGCAGGATGTTATGTTTTGACTCCTTTGCAAGTGAGGTTAAGACAAGACAGATACACCCATTTATAACTATTGCCAAAGAAGACTAAATTCTTTTCATAAAACATATGATTATAAATATGATGCTGTCCCATCTGTTTTAAGGTGTCCAATAATTTGGAAATTAGTGTATTTTATAAAGATTTGTATCTACCTGCACTTACCTACATATTATTTATATTTCGTTTTCATATGATAAATATTGTTTGTGAACAATTTCAGATTCTTAAAAACCATCGAAATGTTTTCTAATGAAAAATATTGTCATCTGTAAACGAAATACGCGTAAAAGTTTCGTATAGGCAGAGTTGGGCAACTTCAACGTCATTTTTTTCCGTATTGGGATCTGGTAAATGTAGTCGGCCCTGGCTTCACTTTGCTGTTCGTAAACGAGCGGAGAGTGAGGCAGTGCGTCCATTTAACTGCATAAGAGTCGCAAGAAATCTGTTTCCTAGTAGAGCGCATGCGTTGCAGAAAAGAAAAAAAAGAGAAATAGTTTAACAGCTATCCTCGAAAAATGCATACAGTACTTGTTCCAAAGGAACCGTTTATTAATTAGTGTTTATTGTCAGTCCGTAGAGTGAAATTAAACAGGCAGATCTCGAGACAATGTTTGCAGAAACTGCTTTTCTTTACTGACGTTAGAAAGTAAAGTGGAAAGTAAAACTCGAAGATGCCTGTTCCTGTTTAAAATATAGCATCGAAGAATATGTAATGATAAAATTGTTATGAGAAAGTTCAATGCGTAAATTTATAATAAAATAATTAAATTTAGGAGTCTGGTGTGAATAAATTGTTTGTTTGGAAGTGAATCTGCTGAAATTACGTGGGCTAAAACGGTGGCTAATGATTTGAGATATTCGGTTCAGAAAATAAATCGGCATGAAATTTCCAAGAGTCATTTACACTCTCAATTGGAATTCAGTGTTTTGGACACTCAAGACATTAGATTGCATTTATGCAGTGCAACAACAGAAAATAATCAGAAGTTGTAGGGGGGAAAACTCTGGTCGTATTATCAAAAATCATTGTATGAAATTTTGTGGCGTTTCGAGGACACGACGAAAGCAATGAGTTATTAAATTCGTAGTTTTTAAAGAAACGCACTAGTTTCTGTGCTGAACTGGACATTGCTCTTAAAGACCGCCTTGCCAATTCAACTGCGTTTAAGGGAAATTCTAAGGAAGTTCAAATCGGTCGGTCGGCTAGGTTGTTGCATGTTACAGGTATATCATCAGACAGTAAAAAATTAAATGTTAATGCTGAACTTGTATCGGTGATTGTGGATGAAACTACGGGTGTGGCAGCAGTGGCACATTTAGTAATTATTGCTGTACCTAATGGTAACCCAATTGAAAGGTTCTGGGCATTTGACAAACCAGAATTGGAAAAGAAAATGGGATGCTCTGGCAGTACATAATGAACATATGCAAACAATACCCTGCCGTCATCGTAACTTTGTGAAATTACTTTATCAGAGGAATAACGTATAATTATACTTGTGTGAACATACCTACTAATGATTTGGCATGATGTAATTTCAACACTAGAACTGTCCAAGTTGTATGTGAAAATCTAGACAGCTTAACGAATGCCTTGAAAGGCTATAGAGCATATCCTGATTAAATAGCTCGATCGCCCAAGCGTCTCAAATTAGAACAGACAAGTTTTGAATTTTATCTCTTGTTGCGTTACATTATGCCACATGTAGATATCTTATACATACGGCTATAGGAATGCAATGCAGAGCCATTTATGCTTAAAATATATATTAAAACATCTTCTATAGAAGATCACAAATAAGACAATTGATAAGCTGTGGGAAAACTTTAGAGAAATGCTACAGCAACCCAAAAGACAGAATTTACACGAATTTCTCTATTAAAATGACTGCCAAATAAGACTGTGTTGTTGTCGTCCCAGTGAAAGATCTCTTCCAATTCAGAAGTCACCTTCAAACAGCAATTTATTTATTGCCGAACACTTTTAAGCGGATAAAAAGAGATCTCGTATTCATTTAAACTGGGTTGTAGAAGCATGTCCGTTCTTGGATAAATATGGACTGAAAATAGAACTTGGAGCTTATATAAACGAGATAAGATTTTCGAACACAAGTACGTCAGGACAACTTCAGAATCAGAAATTATTCATTTCTGTTCGCAGTAAGATAAAATTTCTTCTCGATAGTAATATGTCAAGAGAAAAGATTAACTGTGTTACTATACTGTCCATAAAAAGAAACTTTATCAACGAGGCTTTCATCAGTAAGTTTGCGCTTTAAAGAGAGGAGGATGAACTTTACATATAAACATTTAAGTTACAAGAGTTCACAAGTTTATTTTATCTAACGAACATTTAATTTGTAGCATAGATGGTAATACGGTAGAAAACAATTTGAGTGAACTCCCGACAGAAAATCTCACAAACCGTTTCTGCTGCTACAACATCGACGCATCCATGTTGTTTTCCTAATCTTGCTATGAATTTGGCACTTCCGAGTTCCGAGAGAGTACCAAGGCCTTACACCTGTGCTTGAAGAAGGCAATCAAGACGCTAGATCCGTATTATATGACAAATGTAGACGGTATCCGGGCATCAAAGTCTTTGTTGTGCAATTGGACATCATAAAACACTTGTGTGATGGTATGAAGGTGGATTGATAAGTCTGGTAAATTTCAACAAAATGGCGGGAAATTTTGTTCAGCGGCATGACTGTTGGTAAGCAATTCTTATAACGGGTTTGTTCATATTTTCAAACAAATGCAATGCAATTTCTTAGTTGGTAGCTATCTTAACTGATAGAACTTTTCGTAGATGTATAAAGACGAATATCGTGCTGTGATAAAACATTTTTATTTAACAAAAAAGAGGTACTGCGACCCAGATATAAACCGAGCTGAAGGAAGTTCGTGGGCACTCTGCACCGGCATTCAAGACCGTTTATTATAGGATAAATGAATTTAAACGTGACCGTACGAGCACTGCAGATGCCCGATTGAGATTTCGTTTGAAGAAATGATCCATAAAATTCATGGTATCTTGATAGAACACCGTCGCATTAAGATTCGTGAGACTGCTGATATGGTAGACATATATGAACGGGTATGTAATATTTTGCATTAAGTTCTGCGTATGAAGAAGCTGAGTGCATGATATGCCACGTTGACTCCAAACCAAAAACTCTCGAGGACGGACATTTGAAAACCGTGTTTGAAAAAGTTCTAGCATAATCCAAGTGACTTCTGACGTAGTTTTGTGACTGTAGGCGATTATATCTATCACTATACCCCGGAGACAAAATGACAGCCAAAACGTGCAGAAGGTGAAAGTACAACGAAAAAAACTAAAACCGTTTTGTGGCAGGAAAAGTGATGGCACCTGTTTTTTTTTTTTTTTTGGGGGGGGGGAGCGCTTACAGGTATCATAATGATTGACTAGTTGGAAAAGGGTAAAACAGCAATAGTGCATGAACTGGATTTTGAAATAGTTTCTTACCCACCCTGTTCCCCAGGTGACTTTTTTCTCTTTCGTAACTTCAAAAATTGACTTGTGAGGAAGGAATTTTTTTCGAATGAACGAGTACTATACACAGTTCGAAAGATTTTTTCTGAAGGAATAAAAATTGGAATCTCGCAGGACAAACTGTATTGAGCTCAAAGGAGATTGTGTGTGTATAGCTAAAAATGTTATTTATTGTGGGTTTTTTTTTTACCAGACTTATCAATCCGCCCTCGTATACTCCAATAAGACAATGTCAGCGCGTTCCACTCTGGACGCCAGGCCCCAGCGTTCCTACACTTGACCTCATTTGTCGAAGTCAGGACATCATGACCAATCTATAAGTGCGGAATGAATTCCTGTTACCGCACGAGATTGCCTAGTGGAACCGAACTATAGCCAACCGCAAATTTAAAGCGTTTTATGCCATAAATTCCATGGGGAAAAGGCACCGCACACTCGTAAAATCAATAACGCAACAGTGTGATAATTGATAATTGCTAGTAGCAATGAATACCTCCATGAAACTAAATGTTTTACCTCTAGCCCGAACCGAAAGCATTTGTATGGAACAACGTGAACACAATGATAGACGTTACACGCATAAAAACTAGAAGCTCGACACCGGTAGCATTGTATGGGGTGAGAAACAGAAACTCTTTTCGGTGGATGAGATCATTATAACTTATAATAATGCTCGGGAGTTTTCATAAATGTGTGTAATCACTATAATCAGTTTAGCAGTATAAACATGAGTATTGTAATAATACTTGAGAATAAACGAATCCACTGTCTTTTGACTTCTTTATTTGTAGCTCCAGCCCCTTAGAGAAAGAGAGAGAGAAATCAGCTTTACAAAAAATTAGCAAGATAATTTGGCTAAATCCAGTATATAAAAGGAAATTTACCATATGATTCTTACTGATGGTTCCAACATTGAACCTGAGGGTGCGCTTAGCAGAGAAATGATTGCATTGATTGCAAAATGAAAAAAGATCGCTGATAAATTGTAGATATGGTTAAAATTATTTTTTATTAAAAGCTTCAAGAAAACTGGTAGCTGTAAAAGTATTATTGCCATTTCTTTATACTTTTCCTTTTTTCACACAAACCCTAGGCCAGAGTAAACATATTAAAATATTACAGTGAGGTTATTTGAGTTATGGGCTGCTTGGGTGTGGTTCCTCACTGGAAAAATGCAGCTGCTGCAAGAGAAAGGGAGATATTAGTCACCATAGTAAAGTTAGCATTTTATTTTTTCTGAAAGCACAAAATAATACTGTATTTAAAACTAAAAATTATAAGAACTAACGGTGTTATAGGAAATGCTGAAAATGATGCCCCTCAGCAGCAATACATATAGAAAATTCCTGTATTTCATCTAATTTTCCTTCCATAAAGACATTAAGAATACCTGTCTCTTGTAACTTTTTATTAAGTTATTGAATAGTTTCTCTACCTGGAATACAATTGCAGGATATTTTCATGTGAATCACCTATCCATTCCTTAGCAAGAATCCGTTTTCACACATTTATTTTACATAAAAACCCACTTTTCAAGACTATATTTCTGTAATGGCATAACTATGAATGAATTTATTCAATACCGAATATAATACATACACAGTAAGATACAGAATTATACAATATACCCAGTTTAAACATATTGACACATCTTTCTCTCCTATTGTAGGAAACTAACAAGTTTGGAGTTGCAATTCTTTCATTCCCCTTTACATTTATCACTGTGTTTGTATAATAGGAATATATTATTTAAAAGTTAATGGAAAAAAACTACACTGAATTGATGGTGATATACTATTAACTCATGCCATCCTCTAATGTATTCTTCCAAAAATTTTCCAATTTGTCTTGCTGTCATTCATCTTTGCAGCCTCAAGTTCCAACTAAGCTTTTCACCCGTCTTTCTTCTTTATCTCTTGTATACATTTATATCCCCATTTTTCTACTAAAAGTTTTCTCTATCTAGTTGATCTCTTGATTCAGGCCTTTAAACTCTTTATGCATTTTTCTGTGTGCTTCTAAACATTCTTGATCATACCAACCAGCTTTCTCTCTTTTAATGTTCATTCTGCACACAGTGAAAACACTGAGTAAAACACACAGCACTTGCTGAAAAAGCCTAATTTTAATTATAAGCTGCTGCCAGCACATGCATTATAGATCTTGATGACTGGTTTCTCCCAGTATGCAGCTGCACTCTGCCATCGCACAAATCAAGTAACTTTAGATATATATATATATATATATATATATATATATATATATATATATATATATATAATTTTCACAAGCTTTAGTGTTTGATTTTTTCCTCTCTTTTTTCCCACCAGTAATCATTAAATGGCAGAAGCTGAATGATCACCAGTTAAGTCACAGTGTACAAAATAGAGGGTGTAGTCTTTATGTTATGAATTATTCTTCTGCACTTTTTTTACAGTATAAATATTCTTTCAAAGCACCTAGCAGCCCAACTTCTTCAGATTTTAATGCCATAAGCCATATGTGGCTGGATAATCCCCTTATAGATAATTTCACTGAATGTTTATTATCTCTAGGTAAAATTTATTGTAGCAAAAGTTAAGGTAAAAGTTATTCTGTTTTGCTTTTAATCCTGGTAAGCATTAATTATTTTATTTTAGATTTTCTACCTAATAAAATTAGCCACAATAAGGGTTGAAAAGTATGGGATATAGACTGCAAAAGTGTTGCTTCGTTCTCAGGATGTCCAATTGCAGCCATATTTAACCAACTCTAAAAGCCATATTTATGTTTATTATAGAATTAAGCCAAATACTTATGATATACTCACACCTTTAAGAATATGCTTCATAAAATTCCCTTCCTCCCTTTTATTTCAAATAGACTTGTCTCATTTTAGAAACATAGAACTTTCATATAATTAAGATTATTATGTGATTGCATCAAAATAAACACACTTATTGCTCCACTTGCTTATTTATAATATGTAGAACTAGTTTCATGAATCCTTTGTTCACATCATCAGCTAGCTGAATACACTGGCTAGTTAACCTACAAATTAGCAAAGAAGAATACTTTAAAGAATACAAACAAATAGAAAAAACAGAGGTTAAAAATGGTTTTAAAAAAGTACAGAATTTCATGAGGCAAAATCGTGTTAAAGAAACCACAACACTTCCCACAGGAAAAGAAAAGCTAATTTATAACAAATGCACATATTATCCATGGGGTATGAAAAAATTTCAAAATATTCTAAAAGATTTTAATATCAGGTTGGCACCTGCAAATAGATTTAATGTTAAAAACCCCATGATAGACAATGTTAATGACAGTATTCCACAGGAGAAAAAAGTAGGTATTTACAAAATAAATTATGCAGAATGTGGAAAAAATCTATATTGGAAAAACAAAGAGAAACACAGGCACGCAGTTAAAAGAACATAAAATACTAGCAAATGGAGAAATCAACAGTAGTATCTCATTTCTGGACAGAAAACCACAATATAGTGAATAAAGCAAAATTATTAAAATCAGTTCAAGGACCTACAGAAATATCAACATGGGAGAAAATCTAAATTTACAAATACAGCGACAGTTTAATGAATAGTTTGTTAAAGAAAAAAAATAAGAAATGTAGTAGTATATAGGAAATTTTTTAAGATATTGACCATATTAAAACATTAGGGAAATTTTTGTTTAAAATTAAAAGAAAATGGGTGTGAACAACAAAAAAGAAAGAAAGAAAGAAAGAAAGAAATATCAAAGCAGAAGAGTTGAAACCAATGAAAGCACTGTATTACTAGTATATTATAATTACAAAATGTAATGTTTTTCTAATTTTAATAAACAGTTGTTTTTTGTTTTTTTGTTTTTTTTTTTTTTAATGGCAATAATGATGAGGATCAAAATGTATAGACATACAAAACTTGTAATCTACTTAGTACTCAATAAAGCAATTTCTTATTTACTAGTATAGTTAAGTAGAAAGGAGAAGATTAGCTAGTTGATAATGATGCTTAATATCTCCCTTGTACATTGTCATAAAGGAATTGTCTAAAATAGAATAATTAAAATAATGTAAAGTATGCAGTGAAATAGGCAGATATCCATACTGTTACAGGCTTGAACCAAAGAATGCCAAATGTTCTTGTGTCTAGCCAAAGAGAATGTTAAGCTTTGCATAAAATCATGGCATCCTGAGATTGTTTATAAACCATGTAATGTTATTCAAACTTAAAGTCGCAAAATCTTGACAAAAGTAGTTATGTAATATAGAGCTTGAAAAGTAACATGATCACTTTTTTATTTTTTGTCTTAAAATAAATTAGGCCACCAAAACTTATGGAACCTACCTCACATGTACTAGTGCATTATAAGTGTATTAGCAAAGAAATGTCATCAGCCAATCAAATTTATGCCGTAATCAAATCCATCAAAAATTTTAAAAGAATGCCGATTGATTGTAGTATTGATCATTAGGTATGGAGTACCACAAAGCAGTGTTTTAGTCCACTCCTATTTATCATATAAATATTATGTATATAAATTGTGCCAACTGTACCAAATAATGCAATAATAACCTATGCCGATGACACTGCAACTATGTGCAGTGTATAAAACCATGAAATATTAATGCAAAATTTGTAAAATAAATAAATTACTTGTGCATAAATAACCTCACATGCAATATTGATAAAAAAAACAAACTATTTTACAGAACTCTTTAGATATTAAGCTACCCTAAATATCTATTCCATATTATAGAATGTTATATTCTAACAGTTGTAGAATCTTAGGAATAAATTTAAATAACTTTGCCTTAATCAGATCACATTGGATTAATGTGTGTGTGTGCACGCATGGGACGGGGGAGAGAGAGAGATAAAATTAGTAAGCAATTTTTATTCTGAGATATTTAAATCCATAGTGATTATATTTACTGAAAATGATTAATGGAATTATTTAACCTCATGCGACTTATGGGTTTGAAATTTAGGGAAGATGTGCAAAAGTATACTTTGAAAAAGTATTTTTACTACAAAAAAGATGTATTAGAATAATCCAGCAAATAAAGCCTACAGATTCTTTAGCAAGTGGATTTATTAAAAATAATGATTATTAAAGGCCAGGAACAAATATAAAAATGAATGACAAAGAACCAAACATTAATTGCATGGTAATAAACAAAATATGAATTAAAATTGTATCTGGTTCAGAAAGATTTGCATAGAATTAATTATCAATAATTTCAATTCTTGTTAAAATTGATTGTAAATATGTAACTATGTACTAAATATAATTTATATGATATTATCCAAGAGATTCTTGTAACCTCCACAGATAGTAAAATAAATTGAATTGAAAGTATAAACTTATGCAAATTAAGAAAATTATGTTATTTAAAAATATATATTTTATGCATCTGCTTCAATACTTTTTATGTCTTCTTCTAGCCTTAAGCTCACATGATTTAAAATAAAAATAAGTTTTTTTTTTCTTTTTCTTCCCCCTCCCTTTCTCTAATAGAGCAATTGCATTTTCTGAGTCTATTTCCACATACTCCATAAATTCTTGATAGAACTCACATCAAGAGTTTCCCGGTCAATTCAGTGCTTGAATTCCAGAAAATTCCAGGAAAATGCATCACATGGAAACTTGACAGCCAGTACAGTAGCAAGATAAAACTGATCCTTCTAGTGCTAATGCAAACATTAAATGATAGTTAGTATGCTTAAGAGTTGCTGGTGCTAAAAGTCTGTGATATTTCTATTAATATTCTGTTCAGCTGACAGCTTTTTTGGTAATTGCTTTACTTTTCACTGCATTTGAATTCATAAATTTATTTTTAGGCTTCTAGTGGTTTACTGCAATTTTCTGTTTCTTAAATTGTTGGAGATAACAGCTTGAGACTGAAGTCTGTTATGAGAGAAATACAAATCATGTGCTTTTTTGTGTTCTCTTCATTTTTGTTTACTTCATCGTATTTCATGGTTGCAAGTCTTCATATGCTGTCTTCTTCCTTTGCAGACATTGTTCATTTCATTATTATGCCATCCATTTCTAATTAGAAACCCAAGATAAACTCCTAATTGACTCAAATCATTTCTGAAACTCTCATTTTTTTGTCATCCTGCTCCATAGAATGAAAATGCTCTCTGCTTTCATTACACAATTTATATGGTAGATATCTAATAGGAAAGATTTAGTATACCTTACTGTTTGTAATATGTAGTTGATCACTGTGCATCTAATGAAGAATATAAATACTGTAAAGAATTGGTTGTGGAAATAGAGGATAAAACTCTTGTTACGATTTAATAAAACTTTTCATTGTGAAAATTGTATTAATACTTTTTAATAGAGAATAATGTAATTAAAGAACACATTCTAAGAATTGTTTCTGTGTTTTGCTTCTTAAAATATTCCCTTTCATTCATGAATAATGCTCCTAGAGGCATTACATTTCTTTCAATCTTCATATAAGTAAAACAGTACTCAGAGCAGGAGATAGGCAAATAAAAATCAAAAGGGGCGTGGGCTACAGCAGATAGTGGTAAGACATTATAAAATCTTGGGTACCTTTCTAATGTCACAAAAATACTAATATTGTGTCTTTACTTATTTAGCTGCTTTAGTTCAGTGCTTTTGACATATTTAACCTTTGTGACCAGTAGACCCAATGTATTAATTGTAATGAGCATTATATGTAATTAATATAGAAGATAGCATATGTGTTTTCTATTTCTGATTAAAGAATTTGTGTCATTATTCACTAATAAAAGTGACTGAATTTTCCTGCATGTTTTTTGTTACAGATGGTGGAATCCAAGTACCATCTCTTGGTGAACTAACAGCAAGATGTGTGGCAGCACACATTCCCTTTGAGCTTGTAGAACATGTGTATCCTCCAGTGCCTGAGCAGCTCCAACTGCGCATTGCATTCTGGAGCTTCCCTGACAATGAGGAAGACATACGTCTATATTCCTGTCTGGCCAATGGCAGTGCAGATGAGTTTCAGAGAGGGGAACATCTCTTTAAGAATCGTGCAGTTAAGGATCCCCTGCAGATAGGCAAGTAGCTTTTGTTGTAATTTTTGTATTTGCTACTTCAAAAAAAAGTAAAAGATAGGTGAAAAGAATCAAAGTATTTCCCACATATAATAATAAAATAAATAATGCTGGATATATACACAAACAGTTGACACTATACTTCACTTTGTATTGAATTCAGAACATGTTTCAAGAGACCCTCTAGACAAACTAGCATTGTTGGTGGATGATCTGGAAACATCTGGTGGTTCGAACACAAGTTGTCATTTGGGATTTCGAAGTTCACCACTCTTTATTTTCCAGTATGAGAATCCTTTAACAAATTGTTAACTCCATCGGAAACCCTACAGATTTTAATAATTTAGCTTCTCATATGATTTTTTTGTCGAAAATGTGTAGCAAAAATCATCTTATATGTCTGCTTATATTTAATGTTTTTAAAATATTTTTTACTTTAATTTCTAATTAATAAGTTCCTAAAATTTTCCTTTACTCTAGTTAATGAATTCACAAGAAAAGCTAAATTATTGAAATCTGTAGGGAATCAAATGAAGTTAGCAATTTGGGAAAGGATTCTCATTCTGTAAAATAAAGTTCGAAGTCCCACTAATGAACCACTTGTGTTGTTAACTCATATTGGAATCACTAAGATGTCTGCAGATCATCCACCTACAATTCTAGTCAATCTACAGCTGATGTAAGCAAGAGCTCTCGTAGCATGTTCTGAATTTTATTTATTTATCTCCTTATAACTGTTTTAACATATTTATTGGGGTTGTCAAAGTAAATGCAATAACAGGATACCATGCAATAAGTCTTCTTTTCCCCCCAAAGTGTTTTGCCTTATTCATGAGCATGTCGCTTATTAGCCCAGTGATTGGGGGATTTTAAAACAATAAAACAAACCAACTATAAACAGCATGGCAAATGAGTAGGGGCTAGCAAATAGGAAAAACCCTGGGCCATGGGGGAAAGCATCTTTTATTGCACTGTATATCAGTATTACAGTTACAGTTATTTGTATGATTTCATAACAAAGAAGTAATGACAATAGAAATAATATAATAGTTGAATAACTGTTAGCTGATCATATAACATATCATAATTTTTATAGGCCTAATTTCTCACCCTAAAATTTGAGTTAACAATATTTTGTTGTAATATAAACATGGTACATGTTTCATTGCTTCTTTTCTGGTTCCCACCTGTGAGAAGTGCATAAGTTCAAAGGTGTTCAGTTCAGGCTACAACAAAATGGAGGTGACACATGACGAACAGCTTCAGCTGAGGCAAATGCAATGTTGCAAGAGACCTTTGTAGCATTTGTCCTTTTCTGTAGTGCAGTTCCAAGATGGTTTAAAATGTTTAAAGAGAGGAGGCAATCAATTTTTAAAAAAATGGACCAATCGCTCATTAATACAGTTGTTGTCATTGTGAGAAAGAATCGTCCATCCATATGTTGGTAACTGAAAAGTTACACACAAGTGCATGTGGGTTCCAAGACTGCCAATTCTCGAACAAAAGAATGTTTGCATGCAGTTGATTTGTTTTATTTACAGACTTTTTTTAACATCTCAGGTCATCAGTGTCCTATTCAATTCAGGGTGTGAAACAGCCAACAAATTTTGCTCAGAGGCCTGTTTATTCAGGCTTGAGGTTTTCATATATTAAATGAAACATATATCTTACAACCAATGAAGCTTAAAACTAATTTGTGGCAGCTTTTCATTGTATACATAAATATTCAGTTACTCAGTAAAAGAAATGAATAAGGAAACAAAATTCAGCTTCTTTAAACAGTGTTAAGTGTTAATAGATTTCAAAACATACTGAAGCATAGTTGTTACCCATTACAGATGTTTTGTTGTATATAATTATTTTACTTCATGGCTACCAACTTCTAATTTACTAAATGCTGGATTTGTTGAAAAATGTTAAAATATTATTATAGAGCGGTTAAATTCAATATTTGTAGAATTTTATGTCTTGAATGCAATAAGTGTTAGAAAAGCACAAGGCAGAGAACATGTACTTGCTTAGCTCAGTTTTATTTTGCATTTTGTACTGTTCATCATTTTTTATGCACTGTGCTAGTAACTGCATACTTAACTGTGCTCAGCAAAACTGCAAAGTCAGCTGATAGGTTGCTGAGTGAAGTGTAAAGGGTTTGTTTGGCTGCTTCTAATGTTGCTGAGAGAAGCAGTTGAGAATTGTCAACAGTTTTCTGAAAATCAGCTGGAACAACCCTACAACATAGCTTACCAGCACAAACAAAGTTTGTTAATCTAGCTGGTTTTTTCCTTGTGTGCTTCATTATATGTTGGCCATATTAGAACAGATCATAAATCATCTTTCATATGAATAGTGTAATAAAATACCTTTATTTTCTCATTAGAACATCATTCAAACCTATGGATAATACAAATTTGCTTAGATTAGGCATATAGTCTGCTGCTGCTTCTACCTTTTTTTTTTTTTTACATATATTTATTTCTGTTTATACAAACTATCTTTCATGGTTTGCTTATAATATTTTAATGTAATAATTCTCTGTATTTAACATCCTCCCTCAATGCTTTTGTGAACTTTGCAGGAGCTGCACCATTCAATGACTAGTCTGTAGACATAATTATCATTGTGCCATTTGTGTCTATCTGAATACAGAAAAATAGCAGTTTTATTCTTGTGGGTGAGCATTATATTCTTTTCTGTTCTTGTTCTGCTTCTTCTTTGTCTTCTTCTTTATTGTTTAGGCTTCAGGCTACTTTTGTCTGTGCTCATCTGTTCATTCTATATTTCAAAGGGACTTTTTTCTTCTTTTTTTATGGTTTATATTGATAAATACAATATGGAATATTTGCCATCCATTTTGAATAAATGATTATAAATGCAGTACAAACCTAGCCTATTCCGCTGAGTTCCTAGTGTCTAGTGTTATAGCTTTTATCTAAACAGTAACATACTGCCACCAGATTCCTGGTAATTCTCCAGCATTGACCGTTACTTTCACACATCAAAATTGAGCAGTAACTATGAGTATTTGTTTATCATATTATTAAGAATATCTGAAGATGTCTTAATTAATAATTAATAAATAATTTATTTTCTCTCCCACACTCGATCCCTGTTATTAAACAGGTCCTGGAAGAGATTGTAAAGAGTGACAGCATTGTTTTCCTGAGCGAACTATGGTGCAGCACATTCCTCGTGCATATCATATCATGTAACATAAATAAACAGCTGCATAGCAGTAATCTTAATTCCATGAAAAAGACATTCAAAACTTGTCCTTTACTGTATCATCCTATTCTATTTTTGGTTTGGTGTCTGTTATGCTTTGCACATGCCAATATTAGGCATATGTCTTGATCCTATTGGAGTTAAGAAGAGTGTAGCCTGCTGAAGGTTAAAACAATCATATTTCCACTGCTTAGTTCTGTAAGGGAAAGTCAAAAAGTAAATTCTTTTCCATTTTGCACACTTGATCTCTGACAGATCAGTCACTTGGAAATTGCTTACTCTACACATAATTTTCAGTCCAAACAGATGTAAGTCAAGGTGGGTCCTTTTGGAAGGACATCACATCCACTTCAAACACTTTTTTGTCCATAGAAATTGAATAATAATAATAATAATAATAATAATAATAATAATAATAATAATAATAATAATAATAATAATTCCTTTAAGCATGCATTCAGATTCTTACCATTTAGTATCTGTCTGTCTAGGCTCTGTTATAAAATTAACATACTAGCAGCAAATTGCATGTCTTTGTTTTGGGTTAATAAACTAGGGAAATTTACTTTCTGTCTCATCCTCATATTGCTTCATAGCTCTTAAATCATATGCTGGTGCTGGAACAACAACGCTTTTTAAAGCATTTTATTTCCTCATCATCAGGCCTTGCTCGCATCATAGCCCTTTATAGTTTCAATTGGCTTTTAGAAATTATATAAATTTAGATTCATCATCCTTAGATCCATAAAGCAAAAGTAAGCTCCCCATATAATTAAAATAAGTTATGTGTATTACAATATTAACTCTCTTTTGTTTAACATGAATTCATTTTGTCCATCTGTTTACACTGAAATACATACTGCTAATTTGTTCTTAATAGAAAACACTTAACAATTTTAGGTTTCCATTTGAGTGCAAGTGTGTGGCCACCACCAAGCGTAGGACAAGTTCGAGGACAGTACAATGTTGCTGTTACATTTGACAGACGACGGATCACATCTTGCAACTGTACTTGCTCATCCACAGCTTACTGGTGTTCCCATGTTGTTGCTGTCTGTTTACACAGGATACACCAGGTATATGATTATACTTTATATTGCGGGAGGGGAGATTTTATAATAATTAAATTATTTTGAAGCAGATGGTTCCAGAATTTGCTGTAAGTCTAAGTTATGGTGAAAATTTTTTTTGAATTAGACTCAATTTTTTCACCAGTAAGGATCAGTTGTTGTTGTTATTATAATAATAATAATAATAATAATATTATTATTATTATTATTATTATTATTATTATTATTATTTGTAATATTTGCATTACCTTTTCTAAGACCTTTTTTCTAGAATTTTGCTTAAATCATTGATTCCTGTATCTGCAGCCCTTAATCCCACCAATTTTCCTAATGAAACTTTTGTGATTCAGCATACCAACTGTGATTGTTCTTCCTGTAATGACCTTATTCTCATCTTGTCTGGAGTCTTGGCAAATTTCTTTATTTGATTTATGATTATAAATAAATGTTCAGATTTCTTATAGGTTCCTCTACCTAAGAGATCTTTCCAATTTTATCTGAGTTCATTATTTATCTTAAATTTGTCTAATTATTCTTATTTTTTCATTTACTATTCTTTCTACCACTATACATCCTCTTACAGCTCTCAGAATTTAATTTCTGCAGCATTATATGAATTTGATTGCTTTTATATTGGGTAGCAATGTCCATTTTCCATACAGGGTGAGGCAAAAGCACTTTTCCCGTAAATTTATTTTTAGTTTTCTTACTTGTTTAGGCATAAACACACATACAATTTTAATAATAATTCAATTTGGAATCGAACACAGTGAAATACCCATTAATAATCTCTTCTGAGTCGGATGTTTAAAACACTCTTTATGGTTTCACTTAAATAAGATTTACTCAGGACATATGTTTCATGAAACTATCGTCCACATCATCAGCTTTTAAACGACTGTTGGATCAGTCATAGGAGATGGGTAGGGAATGATCCAACAGTCATTTAACAGCTGATGATTTGGACGATAGTTCCACGAAACATATGTGCTGAGTAAATCTCATTTAAGTGAAATCATAAAGAGTGTTGTAAACATCCAACTCAGAAGAGATTACATATACAATTGTTGTTACTCAAACAAACAAGTAACAATATAGACACTGTGGTTAGGTGGAAGCCTTATTGTTGAACTCTTATTTGTGTTGTGAAGTTCAATGTCAGTGCTATTTTTCTGATCAGTAATTGCATGTATACCTTGTAAAAGGAATTGCAAATTAACCACATAGCAATGTGTTTAGTGCCACAATGTTGGCGAAAGCACATTAAGAACACAGAATTGGTAATTGCATACTATGAACAGAAATTTCCTGGTTTTCAGTTACCAATACATCAAGCAATGCAAAATTTGAACAAATGATTCAAGCAAAAAAGACCTGTCATTAACCTAACATGAAGAAATCTTGTACTTACGAATTTATGAAATAAAATGTGCAGATTGTGAACAGAGCTACATAGGAAAAACAAAAAGAAATCTTGAAATTCGAAGGAAAGAACATTTTAGAAACATTCGATTCAAACAGGTGGATAAATCAGCAGTGGCAGCTCACTTTTGGACCAAAAATCATGAAATAAAACCTGGAATAAAGCTGTTGAAACATCTTCACACCCCTTTGGAGTTGTCCACTTGGGAAAGAATTTTCATATTGAAAAATAAACAAAGCCTAATGAATTTCGAGTTTCCCCCCATAGACGAGCTCAGCAACTTCCTACTTCAACCAACAGAGGCCACCACAGGAACAGCAGTTTGTCCAGCCATATTTTCAAATAGCAGAGGTTCAGTCAGCAACTGAAGATGGGAGAGATTCTCCCGAAACGCGTCTTACTTAAGAGTAAGTGAATGGAGTTAGTGTAAGAATGTGTATAAATGAGTTGAAGTAAACTAACATGAAGAGTTGAAACATAGTTATAATGGAAAAAAATGTAAATCTCATTGCTTAAAGTTGTGTCATTAGTTCATGTGAGTCCTCTAGAAAAAGGTCTCTCAAACTAGGGATTGGTCATTAGACTTAAGGAGCTTGTTACATGATCTGAAACTAAAATCATATTGACTAAAACTTTGACAAGTGTTACATGAAGATAACTCATACTCTTTTTGAGTTTTGCAAACTCTTTCGTATGTGACATGTAGCTGATCTTGACTCTTGGAAAACTATATTTTGGACAGATGAAGTTTCATTTTAAACTGAATGGTCATGTAAACTGGTTCAGTTGTTGTATTTTTGGGGCAAATAAAAACCCATAGGAAATTATTATAAAGACTAAAACACTCCTGATGTGACTTGGGGTGACATTTGAATCATTCTGTCTTGAAGGAATGGCTACCAATGAATCTTGAGATGTTACAAGAGCTGTTATTCCAGAACTTAAAAACAGCCCTAATTTCTCTGAGATGTAGTTGATATGGCAACAGTATGGGGCATCATTTCATAATGGCTTAGAGGTTAGGAACAACATTTTTATGAATGATTTGGCCATCATGGAACAACAGAATGGTAATATAGGGCATATGATCTCACACCATGTAATTTTTTACTTTAGGATATTATGAAAGATATATTTTTTGCTCAGAAACCACAAGATCTAAATCACTTGTAACAAATGATTAAAAGTTATTTCAGAACATGGATTTGAATCATCATTTATGTTCTGCCAACTGTAAATTGGATTTGTTTGAATTGTGTGTCAAGAATCGTGGTCTGCATTTCCAACAACCTTTGTAAGGAAGTTTAAAAATGAGGAAACTGTTGTTCAACATTAAAATGTTTAGGGATCGTTTTTATTTCACTTTGTGCAATATCTTGATAATAAGTTTTTGTAGTATTTTAAGTATTTAAGTATTTCCTAATTGTTGCTCACATTTCATAACATCATAATTGTACATATATTTATTAAAGGATCAAAGTTAATATCACAGCCCAAAGGACCAAAATTCTTGAGTTTATGCAAAATAATTTTTTTGTTTGCTACAATTTCTGTTCTGGTGGATAATTTCTCCCAAGAAACCCATTGTGTTTATTTTGCAAATAGATATATTCAAATTATATTGTTGCATAGCTGTTGCAGTATATGCTCTGAATACTGTTTTTTTTTTCCCTGCCTCATCTGTTTGCAATTGGTATTTGTTTTTTATTCTCTATTATGAGTTTTCTGATTGCTAGTTCTTTATAGTCAATTATCACAATTTTATTATAAACAGGACATTTTTAAGGCCTATAACACCACTGAGTTTAACCATATTTTTAATCTTATTTTGATTTAAAGTAAAACACTAAAAATCATGTCGTCACATTAAAACTCTCTTTAAGTTTCACAAACACACTTATAAAAGTAAGACTCTGAGTCGTCGTTTTGGTTGACAATGTGAGGAATGTACCTCACGAAACATGTACCAAAATTACTTTTATAAGTGTGTTTGTGAAACTTAAAGAGAGTTTTAATGTGACGACATGATTTTTAGTGTTTTACTTTAAATCAAAATAAGATTAACAAAAGTTTCACTGTGTGGATTCCCAAATTCCGTAAACATATTTAACCATATTTGTTTAATAGTGCATAATCTTCACCTCATTGTTTTTGCTTCATCAATAAACTGAACATTTTCTGATCAAACTTACTTATTACTTACAAAGTTTTTATTTTCATGTAAAATTGTAAGTAAAATGGCATTGATACTGTATTGCTGTTAAATGTTTTATTTTAAAGTATATGATATATTTACTATTGTTGTTATTTCGATTTCAGCCAAACCAGGTGTGTTTGAGAGCACCAGTGAGTGAGTCACTCTCAAGGCTCCATCGGGAACAACTACAGAAATTTGCACAGTACCTCATCAGTGAACTGCCACAACAAATACTCCCAACAGCTCAGCGTTTACTTGATGAATTGCTCTCTTCACAGCCTTCAGCAATTAATTCTGTAGGTCATACTTTATTTACTCTTTGCTAATTTAAAATAAAGGAAAATATTCATTGAAGGTTGGCCAATCTATTGATGTTGACACTTACTATATCTCTTAAAGAAAGCTGAATATTTTGATTTAAATATTAAGGCAATCAACTTTGACAATTGCTAATGAAGATTAACTGTCACCACAGTTTAAGAAAGATTTTAATTAAAAAATGGGTGTATGATACTTCTGTTTTGCAAACAGTCATACAAACTCAGATCTAAACATCCTTGTAACATATAGATAAACTGATTTGAATTATGCCATTTCAATACTGATAAGTACGTATGCATATTGGTTAATCCTATTTAATTTCTATAATTATTTATATCTAATTTTTTTTATTTGTTATATTTTACATATAAGCTATTGCATGTTCTGTTTTTAGAATGCATAAATAAATATCTAGTAATGTTAAAAAGATACATACTCAGTTCTTAATTACCTAGTGAGTCGATTTTAATAATCTTATGCTCCACTTACTGTTGAATTATGAAAAACTAGTTTCGCAGGCTTTTGCATAATTCAACAGTAAGTGGAGCATAAGATTATTAAAATCGACTCACTAGGTAATTAAGAACATAATAGTTGCTTCACTGTATTGGTTCCGACACGAAATTAAATGTTATATTTACATACTCGGTATTTGCATGCTACTTTAAAAACAATTTAATAAATAAATGTGTTCAATTTTATTTTTCAGTAAAGCTTTATAAAATTCAAATGTTTTTTGTTAGTGCCAAATTTTTAAAAGTAATATTATGTCCTTGAGTTCTTGTGCACTATATGCTTCCATAAATTTGGTAACTTTCTGCAATTAACTTAAAAATAGTCACTGTTATATCCTTCTTTTGCAGGTGTGTGGTGCCCCCGATCCCACAGCTGGAGCCTCTGCCAATGACCAGACATCATGGTATTTGGATGAGAAGACACTCCATGACAATATAAAAAAGATACTTATTAAATTCTGTGTGCCAGCACCCATAGTGTTCAGGTACTTTGAAGGAATTTCATAATTACATATTAATACAACGATATATTTTCTGGTCCAGTTAAACAAGTTCATTAATTAACATTTTAAAAAATTGAGTCAAAATTGTAACATACACACCACTAAAATTCAATAAAGTGGAAGACAGGTTACCACGCGTTAGCGTGGTATTCTTTCGGCCGTTCACAGGTTTGTATACCTAGTAATTGTATAAAATACAATGAACCACTAAAATGGTGTGTATGAATTTCGACTCAATTTTTTAAAATGTTAACATTGACACCACTGTTACAAAAGTTGACTATATTTTATACAAGTTCATTAACGTCTGAACTCATAGCAGTTTAACTAGTGAGTAATAATGCTCATAATTTATTTTGGATAATTACATTTCTAAATATCATTAGTGTAGCAACTGTTCTTTTTGGGATTTTCAAACAGCATTTTTGAATGTGATATGCAAGTTAATTGCTGCAGCTCATTTTATACTAATATAGCAGCAATTGCAAACAATGCTAACAGTATGTACTATACAATGTTTAAATTTTAACAATAACAAAATGTAGGAAATGGTGCTTGACAAGCAGATGCACAGCATGCCATTAATGCAGCTGTTTCAGAGTCTTGTGAGTTTTTGGTGAATTGGTTATAGACAAAAGGTTTCTGGACATTGCTGCCTTTGAGTAGAGTTCTAGGATTGTTAAATTTGTTTCATATTGCACGTTGTCTTGGTATCAGCTTGGGACACAGTTTTTTTTTAAAAAAATGTACTTTTACATCTGATCACATCAGATGTAACAATATCATCCTGGATTCCCATAATTTTGTCTAGAAAAGTAAAGATCAAGGGAAACATCAGCAAAACCATAGAGGCTAGAAAGTTTTATAATATAAAAATAGTGTTGTGCCATTGGAAAGCAACACCAGACATAGAGAAAGAGAAAATAGTGAATTTTTGGAAATATTTGTTGTTATTAATATTTTTGGAACAAAAGCTGGGCTAGAACTAAGTGATATTAAATTGTAGATTACTTAGTGCTAATGAATAAATGAATAAATTCAAATGAAAAAGATGTCATTCATTTAGAGGAAAAACAATTAATTTGTGTGCTTTAGTTGAGTAAATATTCATTGTATTGTGCTCATTAAAACTATGTAACATGGCATTTGGCAGATACCTTGGTTGGATTATTAATTTATAAAAAAGTCACCATTTGAAGCCATTAATGTGTTTTCTTTTTCTGTTTAATGAATTATATAGGTTTTCATGAACAATGGGACATTTCTCACTGAGATTTTTTTGTCACTAATTGTAATAATTGTCAGTAAGCAGGCAATAGAACAAGGGATCTAGGTACCAATGCAGCAGTGTAACTTTGATATATTAAGAATTGATAATTCTCATGCATAGGAAAATGAGGAGATAAAGTAAAGCTAATAATAAAGAAATTTCTTTAGCACATTTCCAAATGTTGTCTAGTCAGCAGTATTAAGATTTGTTTAACCACCTGTGTTAAATGTCATTCATCTTTGCCCTTTGTTAATTTCTCTTTAGTAATATTCCTTTAAGAAACTCTGACAGTTCCTGAAGAACTTCGCTATGGTTTATGAATGTTCACAAGACACTCGGGAATAGGTTCTAGAATACTTCAACTCATGTATACATGTTGTATGTAAGTACAAGGTTCTAGAATATTTGGCATAAGATCAAAAAGCACTGTAAGCTTTTCCTTGAGAAAATATGCTGCTGTTTTTGAAACAGATATCTATGTCATTATTCAGTGAATACATGAAAACATATAGAGACATACTTTGATAAGCAGATTCTTATTTTTTCAGATAGCCAGGCTATACTTAAGGCTCTTAGTAGTCATACGTTTTCATCAGGACTGTATTAAACTGCCTAAATCTGCTCATAAACTTGGCAGAACATAGTGATGCTTAACTCATTTGGTTACTAGTTTACTATGGCACTGAGGTAAATGAGAAAGCTGATATATTTGCTTGACAAGCAGCAGCTCCAAACTTTATTGAACCAGAGCCAGCTCTTTTAATATGTAAATAAATGTAAAGAGACATGTAAGAAAAGAGCTAAAAGCCTACTTCATTGTAATAGATTTCTGCTTTTCTCCTAGGACATGCTTCTGTGAAAAAGCATCTCGATATAATGGACTTGATACAGAGTAACATGGACTGCAGATTCTGTGGGCAGGAGCTTGAAACACTCAATATATTATATGCTTATTTTAGCTGACAGAAAATATTGTTTTTTTTAGAAAACCAAAATCCTGGTTTAGTACCATAATCTTGAATCAACATCTGTGACTGAAATAATATTCTTTGTAAAGGATATAGGAATTTGCAAGTTGGTTATAAAGTAACATAAGAAGTACAATAAACTGCTGGCTGCAGTACATCCAGAGAAATGATGGTCTTATAAGTAGAGAGGAAGAAGTCCCTTGGAAACTATGCAAACAGAAAGCAAAAAAATTAAAGTGAGATCACAGGTCCTATATTACTAAAGAAAATTTTCATTTTTATATGCCTTTTTCTCAGAAAGTATTACAGATAACTCAGTGAAACTTTTACTGCTTATTTTTCATTGTATTATAAGTTCTGAGCTCTATTTTATAGAATGTAAATTATAAAAAAATGTTATTATTATTTTGTAACAGATTCCTTTTTTTATAAAAATAAAATTATATTAATATTCATGTACAAAAAAGTTGTTATGCAAAATGACCTGAAACTAAAGCTCAGTAGTGAATGTAATAATGTAGATCAGCTGTAAAAAAAACATGTTTCTATTTTCATTAGTTTATGGGAAAAATTACATATATTGTGAATTTTTCACTTATGACTAAAATAGTGTTAAAGTTAATACAATTAACTGTCAATTTACACACTAATATATTTCCTCCAGATGCATCTTCACACGAAGCAATATTACCACCACACAAATTACAGGAGACAGGTTTACTCAACATTGTAATTAAAATATTCAAGTCAATCACTATATTAATACTTCCTTTGTTATCTCGAATATCTTCCATACGATTACCAGATATCTTTTTCTTGGAAGCACGAGGGGGAGTGTAAGTAATAATTCATTGAATTAGTCTCTTCAGAAATAGGCAGGCCTATTATTTTCATTATCACCACTTATCACTTCTACCATGCTTTGCTGAATTTTTTTATTTGTTTATTTTTATATATATACCGCCGCAGTTGGCCGAGGTTGTTAAGGCATGGACTCGTGAGCGGGAAGTTTGCATTTTTTCCAGGTTTTCCTCAGTCCTCATAACTGGCAAATGCTGGGGAGGTACCCTAAATTTAGGCTTGGAACCTTTCCTTCCTTAAAAATAAATCCTTTCCCAATTTATCATTTCATCCCATGTATCATCACCACCGCCTGTGGTGCCTCAGTAGTAAAAATGGGCGTTAAACACTACTCATCATCATGGAAAGTTTTTGTAATACCATTTTTTTTTGTCCCCCGCCTTCAATAACAAATGGTTTCAGAGATATTTTCATTTTTATGCAATTGTGTATGGCATTAAAAAGTAGTAGTTTGACACATAAAGCCCATTACCTAATTAAAAGCACTTACAATTGAAAATTTTCAATAAATTATATATCAAATTAAGCATAAATATACAAATAATTATTTGGAATAAAAAACTAAAATTTAAATATTATTTTTCAAAATTTGACCTCTAATCTTATCTTAAACATTAAGTAGAATTCACTGCATAGAGAGAGAGCATAGAAGAAAGCAATGAAGGTGATTAAACATTTTTTGTATTTCTAAGTTTATTGAATGTAGGACTATGCTTTGCATCCATTTTATATCACAAGACATTAGCAATCATTGACTTCTTGTATTCTCTTCTTTTTTATATTTTGATGCGTGATAGTTTAACTAGAGTTTCCAAATCAATGTTCTTAATCCATTTACAAATTACTTCTGAGTCTACAAAGGCAAATAAAAATCATGTATTTCTTACTTGAATCATGCAAAAGAATATTTGTTGCCCATCGCAGAACCCAACTATTATTTATTTTGCTTTCTTGTTCGGCTGCTTTAAAATTCAAATTCAGAATGTGATCCATATTTTTTACAGTGATGTTAACTATCTGAGCACTACAGCACCTCCAGCTGCAGCTGAATGGAGTAGTCTTTTGCGTCCTCTGAGAGGCAGAGAGCCAGAAGGAATGTGGAATTTGTTATCCATTGTACGAGAGATGTTCAAACGAAATGATAGAAATGCCATTCCTCTACTGGAAATCATCACAGAAGAATGTATGGCATGTGAACAGGTGAACATTTTATTTATTATTTTGTTTTATTTATTTATTATTTTTTTAATTCCCATGCCATACAGGCTTGAGTGTTCTATAATGAAGTAGTGAGCTACCTGCAAATGCTTGTATTTACCACCTGCAGAGATGGGAAATCTGATGTTAGTTTAGGACAACTAGAAATATGCTGGCAGCCTTGCTAAATATTATTATTATAAGCAGCATATCTACTTGCATCCTGTAATGGGAGGCAGAGCTGGTTTAAAAAGGCAAATGGCAGTCTAATGGAAAAACTCGCCAGAGAGTATCTCAGACATAACTTTGCTTGAAAGGGTAGAGATCTTCTTTGGGCATTGTCTCATGTGACTTTCGTAGAACTTCAAGGTTATGAGGTTATGAATTTTTTATGTTGCAGTTTGACTGACCCTAATGCAACTTGTTTATGAATTTAAAATAAAAAAAAAAGTATATAACTTGTCATTATTGGGAATCTAACCTAAGTCACCAAATGACAAGCATGCACTTATTGTCTTAGCTAGAATGGGGAAGAGCAGGTAAATTAGACATTACAGTAAGATTCTGTTTTTTTCTGCTTAATATGAATTTTATATATAAAATATATTTGTGTTGATAGATTCTTGTATGGTGGTTCAACACAAAAGTGGCACTACATAGTGGAAGTTCAGGTCATGGTGGTGGAAAGCATAGCAGTGTCAATAGCAACAGCCATGCATCACAGCATGCCTGCTCCTCCTTGTGTGATGAAATCGTGGTCTTGTGGAGACTTGCAGCACTGAACCCAGGCCTATCACCAGAGGAGAGGCAACTCCTGCATGGACAATTTCAAGATTGGCATCTTAAGATTATTGAGAAGGTATGTAAAGAATGGAATTCAAGTGTTTTACCTTCTCAATTCCAAGAGAATAATGGATAATGAGGTTAAGTGCATTAAAGGACAAGTTTTCTTCCCACTGGGAGGAAGGAAAAGTATGTATACCACACAGTTGGTTGAACTAAATATCATAATATCAATCAGTAATTTTTTTTTCATTAATGATATATTTATTGACAATGAAAACATATACCATTAATTTACAGTTTTCCAATATAAATTAATATAATTATATACATGAGTTGCTCCTTTCATTTTCTTAAGCCCCAATATAACATAACTATGTGGGTACTGGATATTACAGGCTTGCTGCATTGACTGTGTTGATTAGGAAGATCTTAACAGTAAAGTTATTTAAATTATATTTGGTTGAAATTTTGCAAATTATTATTGTTGTTGTTATATTTTCAATTCTGGATTTGGAATGCAAGTACATTCAAAACATGTATGGAATGTAAAAAAAAGTAAGTAAAGTTCCAGTGTCAAAATTGCAATCAAATTCTTAACAGGCAATATAATTGAAACTGTCACAGTGAAGCAAACCATATAATTATTCATATATTGTGATGAGTCAAACTAAACACTCTTGCATCTTCACACTCATTATTTCACTTGAACATTTTTGTAGGCCTTTTTCTGGTTTATCAGCTACTTGTTGACTCAATAATCACATATCGAGTAACTGATTATGTGAACAAGAATCTGAAAAACATGTTCTAGTGAAATAGTAAATTATTAAAGCTGCAGTAGTGTTTAGTTTGCCTCATCACAACTTATTAATAGTAATCAAAAAATTTAATCACTACTTTTACTCTTCTATCACTGTTTGTGTTAATTTATCTCTTTAAGCCTACATATTATCTAATGAAGTATATTCGACATAATTTCTAACGCTTTTATCCATTGTTCCTTTCTTTATTTTCATTAGTGCCAGTCATCTTTATATAATTATTTATCTTTGTAAATTATTGCACTTCTTTAATCAAATTGTTGCCTCCATAACTTTTTTCAATTTCCTGCCCAAAGAGCATATTTGTATCATTATCAATTCATAAACCCTTATCATAATAACTCCTGTTGTAACTGTAAATCTTTCCTGCCCTAATTTCTTTGAACTTTCAATGTGTTTCCTCCCTCCCCTCCCTCCTTTTAATGTTTAATAAACTATACAATTTCAAAGAACTCTTTTTCTAAAACTGCTGAATAAGTTATTAATCTTATTTTTTTAAAAATCTTTATTATGCAGCATTAACTTCCATTTTTCACTCAAATCAGATGTGGTTAAAATTTCCAGAATTTGATATATCCATGTTCTCCCATGTTTTTGTCTTCAGCATTTGTTCATTATTAAACAACTTTCTCTTCAACTGTTATTTAGAGTAACAGTTGAAGAGAATTTTTTTTTTTACTTCCTCTTTGGGTGAGTCCCTAAATAAATTCAAATTTTGTCTACATAAGTTCTAACATATTAAATTAGCAATGAAGTTAGAGAAATCAGCATTAAAACAATATCATTTGACATTGACATTAACTAATATGAGGCATCCTAAATCCAAACCTTTTCTAGGAAAGAAGAAAAACATATATATAGGGTTAGTCAAAAATATCTAGAATTTTAAAAAGTTAGCTATCTGATTACTGGCTTGTTTTTGATGCACAAAAAATACTGTCAATTTGTATTTTTACTTCCCTCAATGAATAGAGTTTGATTTTGAGTAGTAATTGATTGCTTCACCATCAAGAACTTCTATTTAATTCATCATTATAGTTTGGTTTGTTGACTAATAGATGGTGTTTTGTTAAAATGGTGGCCACAGCAGCAGAGAAGGCATTTTCTGGAATTCCATGCGACTAAGTCCTAAAAACAGTTGTTTTCAAGCAGTATATGTAAAGGATCCACTGACATATAAATCTATTCATACTTACTATACACAATTTAAAGAGTTTGGTTGTCTGTGCAAAAGGGAATCTACATCTGCATTTAATGTAAAACATGTTTAATAATGCTATCAAAATAGCCCTAAATTGCACATGGAACATTTTTGATATAAATAAATAAATATGCTATCACAGTTGCTGTGATTTGACATTACACGCAGGGCTGAAAGCACTTAATTGCTGCTCCAAAATGCCCAGGCTGGTGACTGGCATAGCTATTAGCTAGATAATAACGCTTCAGGATCAATGGTGCACCAGTGCAGGTGGTTAAGAGCGGCATGCTACACTTGTGAAGAAACAATATCGGGTTTCAATACTACCAGCCCATGCTTTTTTTTTTCTGTTGTAGTTAAAGGAGATTTGCCACAATTACAATGATTTACTTGCTAAATTAGTTTTGAATTAGAATAAGAACAGTTTGCCACAATTACAATGATTTTCTCGCTAAATCACTGGGTCCATCAATTTCTATGATTTGTCCAATGTTAGCTGACAGATTAGATTAATGTGTGTGCATATAAATTAGTTGTGAATTGGAATAAGGGCACATTACCCACTGTTAACAACATTTCACCATCCTAATAATGCCCTCATTGCAGTGATTTACCCATCCCTATTCATTTATATTTACAAAGTAAAGTACTTGTGGATAAGTTCAGCTCTCTCCACTGTCACTCGCTTCTTGCTAGCCACTCGGAGCAGCTATTAAGTGCTCTCATCCCTTTGGGTAACGTCAAGTGTTGCTGTATCCGTTGTTCATTTTGTCATGGTAACTTCATTAGTTTATAAGCAGACACATTGTAAAACTCAAAAAATATTTTTGACTAACCCTATATATACACCTTGCAGTTTGTATTTACAATACTTATTTTACACTAATACTAAGTGAAGAAAGTCAAGGGCTTTAGTTTCATATAATTGAATAGAAAAATAAGTGCACATTTCCTACTTTCATAGCAAAAATTTATTAATATTAAACTTACTGGGTTTGTCGTTTTGGTTGACAATGTGAGGAATGTACCTCACGAAACATGTACCAGAATTACTTTTATAAGTGTGTTTGTGAAATTTAATGAGAGTTTTAATGTGACAACATGATTATTAGTGTTTTACTTTAAATCAAAATAAGATTAACAAAAGTTTCACTGTGTGGATTCCGACATTCCATAAACATATTACTGGGTTTTGTTGCAGTACAATAACTGTTGATTCAAGGGTCTTTGATATAGATAAATGAGTTATTTTTATTTATTTAATTAGATTCTTTGATTCATTATTCATTCAATATTCATTAATTAATTCTACTGAAGTACAAGGGTTTATTACAACTTAAAACACATGATAGAGTGTAAAGTAAATTATTTATTGTTTGCAATTGAAAAATGTTATTTCTGAGATAAAAGCATATATTTCTTAGTTCAGGATCACACCTTCCTACCATCCCTCTTCTTCTACTTAAAGCAAACTCTTGGAAGTATCAAAGAATCTTGTAAACCTTGAGACTCATACTCCTTTTATTTTCAAACCTTGGACAGGAGTATAAGGACTGAATTTTCCAACAAATTATCCACTAATTAAAATGTAAATTGGAACTTGCACAGTGAAGCTAATCATATAATTGATATTGTATGATTCAGTTGAACTACACACTCTTAAAGCTTCACTTGTCATAATGTATGGAACTGGTTTCGAGAACATTAAGTTCTCATCTTCATCTTTAGCCTAGCTAAAGATGAGAACTATATGTTCTTGAAACTGGTTCCATACTTATGGCAAGTAAGTAAAGCTTTAAGAGTGTGTAGTTCAACTGAATCATACAGTGATATGAATTATTAAATTATCCACTCCTCTGCACCTAATTAATAATTGTAGAAGGTACACAAAATGTGTCATGAGAGATAAATGATGGGTACCTATAGGCTAGAAGCAAATACTTAGAAATAATCTTTTGTGAATCAAACTGTTCAAAAACACAATAATTGAAGCCAGAAAGAGTGTTTTTAAGTAAGCCTATATAATACTCATACACTTGTCTGAGATGAAATTCTTTTAAACACAACTACACTTTAAGCTTTGATAGTTAGGTATTTGTGAGTTATTGAGATTTTTTTGTTTGAACCAATTAATTGCACTTTGTGATAGAAATATGGCAATACAACATTTAGAATTTTATTCTGTTAACTTCTACACTTTTTATATTTAGAAAAAATGAAGTGTCACCTGAGGCAGCATGTACAAAGGTCTGAATGTTGAAAAAGCTCAGCAGAAAAATCAAAGCAAACAAACTCTACTGGCACAACCTACCTCATCCAACCACAGAGCAATTTCTATGCAGACTTAATTAGGGCATTTGTTGAAAACCCAGTTTTAAAAGATTTTTAACAAAAATACTACCAACAAAATATACTCCCTAAATTTACTCTAAGAAAAAATTATTTGCACAGAATGTATAATGAAAATTTTGCATCCATTCAGAAGGATATAGGCAATTCTTATATGTGTCACCTCTATAGATGAAACCTCAGTTTCTATGAAAAGATATATATAAATGAAACATAAAAATAAAGAAACACTATTAACAATGTAACAAATTAACACTAATAATAAAAGTAGATAAAGATAAAACACAGAGAAAGAGTCACACTTGAAATTGCTATATTTCGAACTACTGCGAGTTCTTCAATGGCAAGAAGCTAGACCTAGACCTAGACCTAGCTTCTTGCCATTGAAGAACTCGCAGTAGTTCGAAATATAGCAATTTCAAGTGTGACTCTTTCTCTGTGTTTTATCTTTATCTACTTTTATTATTAGTGTTAATTTATATATATATATAGCAAGTATGATAGTAGGAAAACTTGGCCCTGATGAACCTTCAATTTGACACCTTGTATGTGTATTTCCGAAAGAGAATAGCGAAACCATTGCTTATTTTGTAAACAGAGGCCTACCAAAGTTATATCTAGCAATAAAGATGATTCTGAAGATCTATTGTTTTGTACTGATGTTGCCTCTTACATGGTTACAGCAGCAGCTTAATTTAAGAACCTATACTAATATTTCATGTAACCTGTTTGACTCATGCCCTTCATAGGGTTTCTGAAACAATCAGGAACGAATTTCCTCTTGCCAATTTATTCATTTCTAATATGAAAAAATGTTTATTCAAACCCCCATTCAGGATTTCATTGTTCAGAGAGAAATGCCCAGATATTCCCTCCCACCTCAGCCTGTTGTAACACTATGGGAAACATGGATTCAATCAATGGTATATTACTCTAAATACTTTAAAGAAGTGGTTACAATTATTGAAGAATTAACTTAAATCCAATGCTGCAGCTTGTGTAAAAGCAGTGAAAGAGTGTCTGAATGGTCTGTCATTGAGAAAAGATATTGCCTACGTTACATCAAACTTTTGATTCATACCTGGAAGTAGTGAATATTTAGAATGTAAAAATCAATCTCTTTGTAGTCAAATAGCAATAGTAAAGAATGCCCAGGAGAAAATAACATTGTGATTTGGGTGAACAGGGAAAAAAGTTAAAAATAAATGAGACAATTTACTAAATAAGATTGTAGGATTTTCACTGTTGGAAAAAGTGTCAAATGTAAATATACTGGTAGATATTGTGTTTCTACTACAGCTGATTTAGAATTTGTGTTTCTCTGATATCTGTTGCAGTAGAAAGATGATTTTCTGCTTTCAAAATTATTCTCACTGACAAAAGGCAAAGATTAAGTATGGTGAATTTAGAAAAAAGTTTGGTGATGTACTGTGCAGATAATTAAGAAAGAGAATGAACATGGAAATGGATTTAAAAAAACTTCCAAAGTATATTCACTCGTATAATTTTCTTTCAATATATTCATTTTGTGCAGCTGTATTTGTATAATACAGTTGTCTGCTTCCATTTCTTAAATGTACTGTTTTGTTTATTTTAAAGTATAATTTGTAAATTTTAGTAAAATAAATGGGTTTGAAGCCTTAGTTATATGAACCTAAAATGCCTACTTTTACTGAAATAGGGCCTGATTTATTAAATTTAAAGCTTATTTTGGACACCTAAAACTACAATTTTTAATGCCTAAAATTCTGGTCTACTCGTGATACATTTTGGTGTCATATTTTGTGTACATTCTACAACTATTAATTAGGTTTCAAGGTGCAAAGGAATGAATAATTTGTGGGAAACTTCAGTTCATATACTCCTGTCCAAGGTCTGAAAATAAAAGGAAAATGATCCTCAAGGTTTACAAGGTGTTTGATACTTCTGAGATACTTCTAAGTAGAAGAAGAGGGACAGAAGGAAGGTGTGATCCTGAACTAAAAAATAAATGCTTTTATCTCAGAAATAATACTTTTCAATTACAAATAATTAATAATTCATTTTACACTCATGTGTTTTAAGTTCTAATAAACCTTTATACTTCAGTAAAATTTAATTAATGGATATTGTAACTCAAAGAATCTGATTAAATAAATAAAAATAACTAATTTATCTACATCAAAGACCCTGGAATCAAGTACTGCAACAAAATCCAAGTTCAATATTAATAAATTTCCTTCAAATTATTTAAAAAATGCTCTTTCTGACTTCACTTATTGGAGATTTACTCAGGACATGTTTCATGGACGCTTGGCCTGCGTAAATCTGCAGTAAGTGAAGCCTGAAAGAGTATTTTTTAAATAGTTTGATTCACAAGAGATTATTAATGCATGCTTCACTGTGCTATTCCAAATTTAATTGATATTGAAATACTTAGAAGTTTTATGTTTTTGTGGTGGAAGTCAGTATCTACAGGGGTAGTCAATAAAGACAGAATTATTTTTTTACTTGCGAAGTATACTGGGCAGAATCAAGGTTGGTATGGCTTTTATTCAAAATATGTAGTCTCCATTTAGTTGTATGCACTTTGGCTAACATGTCTTCCAGTCCTAGAAGACCAGCTGAAAACCATTTTTTTAATATTGCCTATGCCTTCTTCATGAGAGTAGTTGATAAACCAAAATACTGGCTCCACAGCTCGCTTGAAATAAGGGAACAAAAAAATTCATATGTAGCTAGATCTGGGTTATTTGGAGAGAGGAGCACACATTGTATGTTTTTTTCTGGCCAAATATTGAGCAAAAACATTGCAAACATGAAGGCATATATTGTCATGGTATAGGTACCAACTAGATGGATGCAACTCAGAGCATTTTCATCGAATGTGTTTGGCCAGGACACTCAAAACAGTCTTATAATACTAACCATTAATATTTTTTGCTGTGGGCTTTCATGTTAATAAACCTTCCATGACAGTTGAACGAAAATGCCATAACCTACCAATGGAACAACCTTGGCCTTCTTTGGTGTTGGAGAACTAGGTGATTTCCATTTTGAGCTTGTTTGTGTGCTATTGAAATCATATAGTAACGTAAAGTCTCATCACCTGTTATGATGGAATTCAGGTATACCTCATCGTGCTCCACTACCAGACACTGAAACTCCCAATACATGTTAACTTGTACCATCTTCTGCTAAGGCATCAGCAATCTCGGCACTCATCTGGCACAGATGCGTCTTATGTACATGCGATCTTGAATGATAAACACACTACCATGGAACATCTGTAACATGTGTGCCATTCTGTCCACCATTATTTGTCAAAATTCCTGAACAGTGACAACAGCTGTTTTAATCATCTTGCTACTGCAGTGATTGGAGCACCTGGACTGCCCTGCTTGTTGTTGAAATTGGCCCTCCTTAAACTCTTTGAACCACCAAAGTACTGTTGATTGTGGCAGAACATCATCGCCATATGCTTGTTGTAACATCGCGTATTCCAGCCTGGATTTCTGAGGAGAGAAGGAAAATTTTGGAGAAGCATATTGCATTATGAACCAACTGCCCAACACTCACTCTTTGCTGGCAACCTGTACACTTGCATCCTATACTAAGACCATGTGGCACTTACAGTTTTTTTCACCAATCATGTGAGATTTGTGTTCTCATGAAAAAGTGTATCTCCACTGCATGATGAGAAAAATAAATAATTCTGAATCTTTATTGTCTAGTCCTGATAAATAGCTGTTATAATCTTACATTATTATTTTCTAACAATTATTAAGATGTGATGTACTGAGAATGAAATAAGCTACCATATTTACTGTAACTATAATTGATTGAAATAGAATAAATAAATAAGTTTTCTCAGGTAATAGCTTGTTGAATGGTAAATATAAGTTTGAGTCTTGATAGTTCAATTCACCAGAGCACTGAATAATGGCTACTATAAACCCAATTTTGAATGTTGACGTGGAGTGATGCTTATGGTGAACAAAAGTTGGAATTTTTGGATTTTTTCTCAAGTTTCTCCCATTTCCTTGGTTTTGTTCCAACAGCAATCTTTCCTTTCTTTTCCTCCATCTTTCATCTCATTCATAATACTGCTTCTCCCAAAGCATGTGATTGGATTGATTGATTTATTTATGGACGCTCTTTAACATCGCAGGTCATCAACGTCCCATTCAACTCAGAGTGTGAAACGGCCGACAAATTTTGCTCAGAGGTCTCTCTTTCAGGCTTGAGGTTCTTTTTCGTGCCGTAAATGTGCGACACGGGACCCACGGCTTTACTTCCCTTCCAAAGGAAGCCATACTTAGGATTTTTACGCCCGAAAAAATCCATCGATCCTGGCCGGGTTCAAACCCGCGTTCTTGGGTGTAGGAGGCAAGTATGGTAACCACTACACCACCAGAACCGACCATGTGGTTGGAAGTCACATGTGTGATTAAATGATTTGAAGGGTGTATTTGAATCACACCCGTCTTCCTCACTTGGTCTTGAGCCATTGGTGAAAACTTATCCATATACTCTGTAATCTCAGATCTGAAGATGGCGAGACCCACTGGTTTGCAGGTCATGGCTGGAGTCACCGGTCCACTGGAGTGTTAGGCAACATATACCAATAGGGAATAGAGTCTGCTGATGGCCATGTTAGGTTAATATGACACTTTAGAGTTCTTTATTTCATCTCATTCAAAAGAAGATTTAATAGAAGATATAGTTTGCAGCAATTTGTAACTGGCCCCATGTCACCTTAGGTATAGAATGGACCTCAAACTAGATTTTTCCAATTATCTTTAAAAGGTGAAATTCTGGCATTGGCCTAAATTTCAAAATATTTGAAGAGTTTTTAACAAGGTTGGAAATAATAACACTATAAAATTGGCATTTCACTGCTGTTTCTGAGACACCAAATGTCAGCTGGCATTTGGTGTCTCAGTTCATTTAAAGAAAAAATATGTTTTCTGGGTGAAATATTTTTCTGGGATGTTCCTTCAAACTGAAAAGTAAAATTCTAGATAATGCCAGTACTGACAGACTCTAGGACCATTTGCACATATTGAAAAGTGATAACATAAGAAGACAAATTAACAATTGTAATAACCTATGTAAATCATGAAAGTGGAAATAAGTGTACTAGTAGAACATAAAAATTAAAAAAATGCTTAACAGTACTATGATGTAGATATGAAGATGTATGATGATGATAATAATAATAATAATAATAATAATAATAATAATAATAATAATAATAGAATTAATAATTATGCTGCAGGATAAAACAAATAAATATTTAAATTGTAATGTAAGAAATCCAAAAGGTAATCTATTATTTCCAATAATATTAAACAATTATCAAATACTGCTAAAGTATGACAGTCTGTGACATCCCTTGGCAATGTATTCCAAAGATGGACAGTGGGTACATTGAAAAATAAGTAAAATGATAATTAGTGCAATGGTAATAATACTATGTGCCAGGTTTCAGAGCATGTTTTAAGGCTATGAGAGGAAGATAGATAAGATGTAAAAGATATATGGACAATTTTGAAATAAGTGTGAGACAATGAATATTTCTTTGGTATTTCAAGCAGAATCAAGACAGCACCTTGAAGGAGGTGTTATATAGTCAAACAAATGCACATCACAATGTCACTTATGCACATTTGAGCACACTGTAGTTTTTGCATTAGGTTATAGTTTAAGTTTGTTAGCAGGAAATTGCAGTAGTCGAAGTGAGGCATCACCAGGAAATGCACCAAGATTTTTTTTAAAAATTCTAGACAGGAGCACATTTAATTTTTTAGAGGTGTGGGTTAGAGAACTTGCTTTCCTACAGGTTTCATCATTATGGTTTTCCCTACAGAGATTATTATCTATAGTGATTTTTTGTAGAATCAGTGAAGGGAATTATGTTTTGATTTATTTTAATGGAAGCCTATGTCTATGTCCATGTGCTTAGCAATCACTGGTGTCTCACTATATTGCCTGTGATTTTGAGGGATTAAGATCAAGGCTCAGATTATGCATCCATGAATGAACTGAGTCAAGAACCTGGTTAATGTTCGTTATTACGTCATGAATATCATAAGTTAAAAAGTGTGTGTAAAGTTGTAAGCCTCAACATGGAGGTGGTATTTACTGTGGCTAATAGCACAAGAAATATCATAGATGTACAATGAAAATAGTAAGGGACCCAGAACGCTACCTGGAGAACTCCTGCCTTCATGAATAGCAATGAGGAGGAGATATTTCTAGAAACAGCATGCTGCTGCCATTCGTGAAGGAGTTGAACTATAGGATGAAGCTGTCAGACATATTTAACATCTTAAGTTTAATAAAAAGTAAACCTGCATCTATGGAATCAAAAGCTTTAGTCATGTCAAGCAATACAAGTAGTGTCAGTCTTCATTCATCACAGGCACCACTTATATCTTCATGTATATTAAGCAGTACTGTGCTTGTATTGTGTCCTGGTTTGAACCCAGACTGATACGAGTCAAGAAAATAAGAAATATTGGGAATACTGAATGGTAACAAAATGCATTCATGCACTAAAGAAATCTTTGATTTTGCAACCATGAGGAAAGGAAAAATGAAAAAGATAGTATCTTTATAATTATAGATAAATAAAGTTATGATGGCTTTATTTACTGTTCTTAAATGTTTAGTAGTACATAAAACTATAACATGATACATTATTTTCATTGTCTGAATATTTTCAGCCATGCACTTGCAGCTGCTGCTTATTTATTAACACTAAAACAATACCATGGCAATTTATGATATGTCATTCCTATATTAATTACTATTATTTAATATTTTTCCTTGTAACAGGTAACAAAAAGTCGTGGAGGTGGTATAAGCAGCAACCAATCACTAGCTGGGGGCAGTGCAGGAGGAGCTGGTTTGGGATGCAGTATCAAAAATGCAAACAGCTTTCGAAATGACATTGAAGTGTTTACTGGATTCAAGCCAGCTATTGAGGCATGCTATCTGGATTGGGATGATTATCCCCTTCCTGGTATCACATATGTTACTGGAGCAAGTAGGCTGTATCACTGCCCATTCACTTGTTTCCGTCATGCAGGAGACTCTTCTCGCTCAGAGAGTGTGGTTGTCAACCAGGTAATTTATGAGTTTTAAAACTATAAAATGATTTAGTTGATATCATTGTATGATTTATTTGAACTACACACTCTTACTGCTTCACTTGTCATAATGTATGGAACTGGTTTCAAGAACTAAATGTTCTTGAAACCTGCTCCATACACTATGACAAGTAAGTGAAGCATTAAGGGTGTGTAGCTCAACTGAATCATACATTGATATCAATTATATGATAAGTTTCACTGTCCAGGTTCCAATTTACATTTTAATTATAAAATGATTGTTTCAGGTAATATCATAAGCTTCTAGTTTGATTAAATCCTTAATTTAATTGGAGTCACAGTGTTATATATATATATATATAAAATCTCCATTTTTTATGGAGAAAATGAAATTTATGTCGGTGTCATTAAAGAAAATTCTAGAAATTCACGTTATCAAAAATTTAACTGGTTCAGAAATTATTCTGCTTACATTATTGATCGCAACTTAAATTTTGGGTTATCTTCTGTATTAATTTATTTTCCAAAGAACTATCCAATGGATTACTTATTCAGCTTTTTTTAGTTTTAATGACTCACATCAAAGTTTCCAACATGTGAACACTAGCATGTTTCCATTTAACTTGTGCATTACTCTATTTAAGCTTTCCAAAGGCTGCCATTCAATGTAAAAACTTCTATGTTGATCAGACATCTAAATGAAACTTTAAAATCATCATTTAAGTCATCCTGAATTTAACTATAATGATAAAATTATTACAGGATGATATACATGGTTATAAATGGTTGTAAAAGCTACAAAGCTTAAGTCTTGATTGAGAGCTATTTTTCTGCTTAAATTTGTGAACGAGCTTAAAATGAAGAAACACAAATTTCATATATTAATAGAGCATTACTTTTTGAAAGGGGCAACACCCACAGAAACTAAAGCAAAACTGGAAAACCATAATGGCAAATTGGACCTTTACCTAAATAGTGTATAAATGGTTTTGTGAGCTGAGATGTGGCTATACAAGCCCAAACAATACAGACTGTTCCATACTTCCTGTCTAGGAAGTGGCCCCTAAAATAATTGAAAAAATTCACAACATGATGCCAGCAGTCAAGGACTGAAGGTACGAGGGGATTATGAAGCTGTGGGCATTTCTGGAGATCAGGTGCATAATTTTTGCGCAATCATTGCTATTGGTAAGGTGGGTGCCATGTCTGCCAACAATCAATCAGAAAAGGGAACAAGTTGTCACCTTCATGTAGATTTGGAGCTATTTAAATAGAATCCAAGTAATTTTGGAAATGTATGTGACAATCATTTCACTGCTATATGCTGGTAACAAAAGAACAGTTGAAATAGTAGGTTGTAACTGGAGAAAGTGCTCCAAAGACAGCAAAAACAATTTCCTGAGCAGAAAAGATTACGGTGACTCTGTTTTGGGATTGCCACTAAGTAATTGTAATTTTCTTTTGGAAAAACGACAAAATCATAACTAAAAATTTGATTTACACTACTGGAGCAATTTAAATGTGTTGTAAAGAAGAATTGTTATCATTTGGCAAAGATAAAGATCGTGTTCAAACACATTTATGCACCAGTGCACAAGTATGCAACCTTAAAATTATTAAATATAAAATATGAAATTCTGCCCATTTCTTCTGTTCTCTGGATTTGGCTCCCTTGGATCACTTCCTGTTCTCCAACATAAAGTAATCACTAACAGGAAAGAAATTCACGTTAAATGAAATTGTCACTGAAACAAGTGTATTTTGCAGAGCTGGAGTAATTGCATTATATAGATGAAATAAACAAATTAGAATATTGCTGGAATTATAGATTTGAAAGGAGATTATGTTGAGAAAGAAAACATTTTTTCCCCCTCCCCCAAAAAGTTGTCATCTTTATTTTTGCATGGACTAATGAAACAGTTCTTGTGTCATTGTCTTTATTTCAAAAGAATTATTAGCATTAAATTTAGCATATTTCTAGACTCCACAGGATGAAACGAGTGTGCATATGCTTTATAAAGCATGATCATGATTTGCACTTTACCACTGAGCATTTCGTCCTTGTAGAATTTCTGGCACTTGTCTTTCTGTTCTGTGTTATTAATGACAAATTATAGTTTTAAAGGTAGTTACCAATGATAGCAGTTCATGGACTGCAGGATGAGACAATATTTATGAAAGCTGTCATTTACTGCACTTAGACCAGGTTCTCTTACAATTTTCGAAAGAGAATACAAATTCCTGCAGACACGTATTTAATTTATTTTTAACCCCCAGTCATGCTGCTAGATCATCAGCATGACTTTCCAATGTGAAAGCCAGTGGCTTTGATTTTTCTAGACTGAAGACAACTGGTGCTTCAGTTGCATCAATTTTCTCAATCTCATGCACAATGGTGCAAAGGATTATCTCTTTTCATAATTGGCAGAGAAAAGCAATGTTTTCACAAGCATGTATCTGGTATGCGTGCTGGTAATCACTGGACAGCTACCTTGGAATCCATCTGCTTCTATTTTTCCTATACTTGTGATTATCATGGATAATATTAAATGCAGAGCTGTTACTCATATTAATTTTTATGTTATTTTCATGTACTCTAGATTTGGTGCTCAATTCTGTTTCATTGTCTCCATTGCAAACTGCTCTCCCACTCCAGTATTAGTCACTGACTTTTGTCTTTCATTTTTAAGTCTTTCATACAGTCTCTTGTGACACAAAACACTGTCTCCAAACAGAATCTTCATTCTGTTAAAGATTTCAGAAGGTTTCACTCTCTCTGACCACAAAAAAAGGAATATATTATTACTTTGTAGTTCTCCCAAGGTGCAATTCAACAGCGGAGGAACAATGGTTTATAAGCTGCTGCACACAGGCATACTTTTAATCATAATGACCCTTTATTAAGATCATTATGTGATTGAGTTGAACTAATACTCTTTTCATAAATCGTTTTGAATTGCGGGAATTTTCACAGTGAAATATTGTAATACATAACAAATTATTATTGATAATAATAATATTAATAATAATTTGTTATGTAATACTCTTTTGTTCTACTTGCTTGTTTAAATATGTAGAACTGGTTTCACGGACTCTTCGTTTGCATCATCAGATCCTAGTCAACTGATTTCTGAAATGTTCTTTTAACTGTGTGCTTATGTTGCTCTTTGTTTTTCCAATGTAGAGTTTATCACATTCTGCACAACATATTTTATAAATAATTATTATTCTATGATTTAGTTGAACTACACTTTGAGTTGAATTTTAGCCTGGCTAATGATGAGAACAAAATGTTCTCGAAACCAGTTCTGTATATTATGACAGGTAAATGAAACATTAAGAGTGTGGTCGGTCCTGGTGGTGTAGTGGTTACCATACTTGCCTCCTAAACTCCAAAATGCGGGTTCGAACCCGGCCAGGACCGATGGATTTTTTCGGGCATAAAAATCCTAAGTATGGCTTCCTTTGGAAGGGAAGTAAAGCCGTGGGTCCCGTGTCGTACATTTGCAGCACGAAAAAGAACCTCAAGCCTGAAAGAGAGGCCTCTGAGCAAAATTTGTCGGCTGTTTCACGCCCTGAGTTGAATGGGACGCTGATGACCTGAGCTGTTAAAGAACGTCCTTAAATAAATCAATCAAAAAAAAAAAATTAAAAGAGTGTGTAGTTCAACTAAATCATACTATAATGTTATTTATATGATTGGCTTCACTGTACAAGTTCCAATTTACATTTTAATTCAATTTTATAAATACCTGCTTTTTCCTCTTGTGGAATGCTGCCATTAACATTATCAATCAGGAGATTTTTTAAATTAAATCTGTTTACAAGTGCTAACCTGATATTAAAATCTGTAACAATATTCTTAATTTTTTTTGTAACCCATGGATGATATGTGAATTTTTTAAAAATTAGCTTATCTTAATGAGCTCAAAGTATTGTGGTTTCTTTAATGCCTTTTTTCCTCTTGAATTTCTGTATGTTTTTGTATACTAGTTCTATATTACAACCATGTTTAACCTCTGTTCTTTCTATTTATTTATATTCTTTAAAGTATTGTTATTAGCTAATTTTTAGGTTAACTAACTGATATGTTAAGCTGTTGATATCTGCATGTTTGTGCATTGTGGGGTTAAAACCTGCAGCTTTGATTTGATTGTCTGCATATGTATTCTTTCTATATATTGCAAATTCCAGGTTTTATTGGTTGAAAATGGTTATAACAAAGAACTAGTACACAAAAAAGTACAGAAATTCAAGAGGCAAAAACTTATTAAAGAAACCATAACACTTTCAATAAAAAAAAGATGCTAATTTTTAAGAAATTTCTGATTATTCTTACAGATTTTAATATCAGGTTAGCACCTGTAAACAGATTTAATGTTAAAAATCTCCTGATTGATAATGTTAATGACAGTATTCCACAAGAGAAAAAAGCAGTTATTTATAAAATTTGTTGTGCAGAATGTGATAAAATCTATATTGGAAAACAAAGAGAAATATAGGCACATGGTCAAAAGAACATTTCAAAACTAGCAGTTGGAGAAATGAGCAGTGGCATATCATTTCTGGTGACATATTGAATAAAATAAAATTATTAAAATCAGTGCAAAGACCTACAAAATTAGCAACATGGGAGAAAATCTACATTTACAAATACAGTTTAATGAACTGTTTAATGAGCTTTTAAGCTCATTAACCTCCACCAGAACAGATTACACATTCCCACAGCATAACGGTTTATTCTCCAGCAGACTAGATGCTGATGATGCAAACGAAGTGTTCTTGAAATTGGTCCTACATATTTAAACAAGTAAGGGGAGCAAATGAGTGTTAGTTCAACACAATCACACAATGATTTTTATATGATTACCTTCACTGTGCATTGTTACAATTAACAATTTTAGTTAATCAGGACTCTTTTTTATTGAATGTGCCCCAAAAAGATTTTTATTGTACATACATCTCCATAAACTTTGGAAAAAATTCCTGTTATTTAATGTCTTTTCCTCTGTAAACATGTTGTAAATTGAAGTGGTAGTTACGTTTCTGCCCTCAGTATTAAGTGATTGAATATAATTGCTATGTGATGTATTAAACATAAATTGAATTTCTGTATGAGCATTGAAATGAGAACATTGATGAATTAATTTTGTTATAGGTTAACTCATCACAGGCAGTATTAAACTGTGAACATCTACCAGCAGCTCATCATCATTCACACCACCACCATCACCATCATCATCACCATTATCATCATCATAACCCACATCTGCACAGTATGGGTCATGTCAAGGTGGGCAAAAGGCACATGAACACTGGAATCATAGAGTTCTCATATACAGACAGACATCATCTCAACTTCCCAGTTTGCCCCATGACAGTTCCAGATCTAAATGGTGGAAATAGAGATAGAGATGGGAACCGCTCCAGCATGAGCAGTGAAGGATTTTGTGAAAATGATGCTGATGTTGACATTCTTAATGAGAGTGGTATAGTGCTTATGGGACCACCCGTACTTCAGGTTAGTATAATGCTCAGGTATAACCGTAATTTCCAAAAAAAAAATCCAAAGTTAACTAAGAGAAATTTTGTATACTCCATTGTTAAAGAAGAATATTACATTTCAGAACAATATATATGGTTTTTCAAAAGAGACAATTTATGAACTCTTCTGAGTCAAAATATTTAGAATACACTTTATAGTTTCACTTGCATGAGATTTACTCAAAATATGTAAGTGAAATCATAAAAAGTGTTCTAAATATTTCAACTCAGAAGAGATTATTAATGTGTTTTACTGTGTTTGATTCCAAACGGAATTAATATTGTAAACACAAAATTTTTTAAGGTAGATGAAAATTTTTAGAAAAAATATAAAGACACGTTGAATCTTATTTCTTTAAAGGATTTATGCTGTAAATGTAAAACCTCTCTGCAGTCATTGTTGCATGAACTATAACATCATCAAAGAATTTTGTAAATTAGAACCTATAATTTTTTTCACATTTTCTAATAGAACACTGTTGTTTATTTTACGCAGAAGCTGAATTTAGTAACATTTAGAATTAACAAATTTAAACAAGGAATGTTATGACAAAAATATTGCTATCATAGTTAACATATGCTTCTGCATAAAAAAAAATGAAGGTACACAGGAATCGAAATGAAG